>CM076569.1:460517977-461012799 GCA_034641835.2 Pinus albicaulis | reverse complement strand
AAGGAAAAAAGCACAATCAGGCCTAAAAACACAGTTATTGATGAGAGTAAAGAAGGATTAGGCCAAAGGCAGCCTCGAATACAACATCACAACATATTCATTCCTCCAGAATACCGAAGCCACTTGTAGCCCGCTCTTCACCTAAATAGATTGATCAACAACTACTATACAAAGAAAACACTCCAAAACTGTCAGAACAGTTATTATAAAGGCATGGGTGGATTTATAACCAAAATTTTCACCTAAATTATCCCAGAAGCTAAGTCAGAGTTACTGCAGTCAAAATGATATCTCCAAAAGCACACACTTTTGAGTTATTACCAACCTACCAGATGTGCCTCAAGTCAACAAAAAACTACTGAATGGTCTAAGAAGTTAATGCAATGTTTATTGAGCAGAGTGAAGCATTCGATGCACATCTATTCTGCCTTAAATGATCATTAAGACCAGTTACTTCAACACTCTTCCTCTTGCACCTATATGTATTCATAGAAAATTCATTGTAAAGGGTTGGGAAATTGTTAATAGTTTGAACTGTTATTGAGTAAAAGTTGCTGAGTAGTTGTAACATAGTAGGTTGGGAAGAAAAGCATTGGACTATAAAAAGCTATCAGACTCAAAGTATGTAACTGGTTTTTCACATCAATAGACAAGCAGATTCACTAGATCCTGATCTAAATCACTAGTGATGTTATTCTCACTGTAATTGTTATTTTCCATATGTTTCCACTGTGTTCATATTCTCTGATAAAGAACAAAAAATATAAAGTAGGATACACTGCAAAGTACCCTAGCTCTCACTGAAAATATTTATCTTTATGTTTTCTGCTAAATGTGTGTTTGGGAATGATTTCAATAGAGTATAACCAGTCAATGAATGCTGGTGAGCCCATATCTTGTTGAGTAGAACTTGAGATGTTGTTCTTGAATGATCTTTTCATTGCATGCTAAGTAGAGTCTTAATCAAGGAAGTTTATGGTTAGCCCTATCCCTTGTTTAGTCTTAAACAAATGTTTTGAAGATTTCCCTTAAGAGTGTGCCAAAAGCAGGATAGGTTAAAAGTCCTTACCTGATCTTAGGTGACTTTTTATGTTTATCTTAAATGTTTTATTCTTAAGAGTATGTGAAAAGTAGGATAGGTTAAAAGTCCTTACCTGATCTTCGGCTGCCCTTTGTTTTCTTACATGTTGCTTCTTTCATCTCACTCCTTAATGTTTCATACCACAAACTCAACTTAAAATATCTTCTGACATAGATGACTTGCCCTTTGAAAACCTCTGAATAGTTGTTGTGCAAGTAAACCCTTTTATGACTCCATAGCCCCATGGTTTAGCACTATTTTTTGGCCTATCTTCCCACGTTGAAACATCCTTCCACTTATTTCATTCTTCACTTCACATGACCTTCTCATTTAATGATTCCCAACCAAAAACAAACAAATCCCTTGTGCTCCATAATTAGCCTAATATCATATCATAAGCCTTAAAGCATATCATTATAAACACATATAGAGAGATCCCTCTCTGAATCCAGGAGGGCTAGATCCTAGGATTCCAAAGTGGTTCTTATGTTTCCTTGTCATTTGGTATGCCAATATGCCAAATCATAGGACACCAACAAGGATATGCAAAGTTCTCTGGGACTCTATCATGCTGAGGGTAGAATGATACCTACTCCAGAACTTTCAGTGGATGGTGTTGTGAATGGTTTGCGGGTTCTTCCTGCAAAAACAACTACCTCAAGTCAAAGCATATTCTTTTCATCAAAACATTATTGAAGGGCATGAGCTTTAAAAAATAAAATGGGAGGGTGCATACCTACCGGCGCTGAAAAATTATTTTTCCAGGAGTGCGAATGTGTGGCATCACCTCTATTTGTTATGGAGTGCTGACCATAGTGTTGCTTTCGGTCTGGTGATCAGATACTCTAAGCTCCAATTTTTCTTTGGGAGTGTTACTTGGGTCCTAGTTTTGATTTCAGTTGGGGTTGCCCCCAGAATGAGATCAGGGGGGGCATTTTCCGGTTACTGCCCGCTGTCCAAGATCTCCCTTTTGTTTGTTCCTTGGCTTCTTTTTGCAGCATTTGGAGGATTTTCATAATTCTCCTAGCTGTATGGTTGTTGATGATCCTAGGAAGGGTTGCACTAGATTGACCGGTGCATTACGTTGTGCCATTGGTACATTCTATGCAGGGAATGGGGGATATCGGTTCCCTTGTCCCTAGTTGGTATATGAGTACCGGGGTGACTTTCATGATAGCTAGGTTGTGATACATTCTAAGTAGAATCGTATGAGTATCCAAGGTATTGATTACTACTGCCTAGGTTTCCTTGGGCCAAAGACCCGATCGAACCGTCTGCAGAATTGACGTGCATGGTGCTACTGCTGCCTAGGTGATCTTGGGAAAAATACCCGATCAAGCCATCTGTAGAATCGATGCACATGGTACTACTGCTGCCTAGGTGATCTTGGGTCAAAGACCTGATCAAGCCCTCTGCAGAATCTACCTACTTGGGTAACTCTCTGAGTATCATGGGTGCTATCGCTACCTAGGTGTTCTTGGGTCAAAAACCCCTATCAAACCAGCTACAGTAGACGACGCGCCTGGTAACTCCCTGAATACAGATTACTGCTGCCTAGGTGACCTTGGGTTAAAGACTTGATCAAACCATCTGCAGTAATCGACAAGTGTGCTAAATCAAGAGGATGAGGCAACTAGGTTCCCCTATCCCTAGTTGGTGTATGGTGGCTTGGGGGAAGGAGGGACAAATGGTTGTCTTTCTGGTGACTGTCGCTCCTCCTGCATGTACATGATGATACGAGGCTCGTCATTGATAGACTGGATGGAGGGATCCTCTTGATAGGATCACTCGACCGCATGTAAGGCGTCCCTATATCGTGGTATTTCTGGACAATGGTGGGTATAGTGACCATAGGTATCACAGAGGGCACATGCATGATTGGTATGAAGCAATTTTACTGTACTTTTGGTGGCAAGTTCCTTTTTATGGGAATGTAGTTTTGAGGTGCCTGCCTCGCAGCCGAGGAGTGGTTTTAACTTGTCCAACTCCGAGCATATGTGAGTAGGGTGTCCTGTGACCTCACATATAGCGCAGGCTGATGACTCCCTCTGTATGGTGGGGGTCACAACTTTCTTTCCTTTCTTAGAGATTTTATTTACCATGATTTCTGGTTTCGCAGTGGGGATTTCCCTTGCGGGGGCGGTTTTAGCTGCTACTTGGGTAGGCTTGGGCTCCTCGGGACCGGGGGAATGTAACCAAAATGAAATAACATTGGTAGCTGGCATTCCTGGAGGGGGAATGAGATACCACATTGGGAATGCCAATGATATGTTGGGTAGTACCAGTGTTGCCAAGACCTGCTAGGAGGTGAAGCCAAGAGGTGGGTATAGGAAAGGAGTTTGGGAGGCGGCATATACTATGGAGGCTGCAGTAGCTGATGCCTCGGTGTCATTACTGCTTGATTCCATGTCCTGACTAACCTTGGTGCTTGATGTGGACATTATGCACACTGGGGCCCTTGTGGCATGAGGTGATACTTCAGGGATAATAGGAGGATCTCCTAGGAATGAGCCTAGGATGGACGACGGTTTGAATTAGCCAAGGCTATATTCTTGATACCATACAAGACCATCAGTGGCTATGTCTACATAGGGTAGAACCATATCTGTATTGGTCAAAGGATGCTTTTCAGTGTGCGTTAGCTGGTCTACTTTAAAGATTTGATCCTCGTGGGGGAACATCATGATGCGGAAAATGGAGGATGCTATGGCAGACATGGCATACATGTAACTCCGCCCAAGGAGTATATTGTAATCCAAGTGAGCGTCCAAGACTTCAATGTCTATGTGGACCATTTTCCCGGCTAAGCAGACCGGTACATTTTGGAAGAGACCGACGAGGGTCAAGCGACGACCATCGTATGCTCTGAGAGTGATGACGGAAAGTTTGAGTTTTGGGGCTCCTAACTTCTACCATACATTATTTAACATGATGCACGTGGATGCACCCTCGTCAATGACACATCGGTGAATAGTGATGTTATGTACCGATACTGGTATCTGGAAGGTGACCATGGAGTGAAGCCTCGGGGTGGCTTTGTCTAAATCAAAATCCATCGTGCGCGTGTCGGCAGGGTCGATGGCGCCTAAGGTGGAAAGTAGGGCTTTTCGCTACTTCGGGCACGACTGCAGTACCTCCAAAGAAGACATAGCAGCAGGTGACTGGGCTAAATCATCTACGATGTTGTAATTGTGGGCTACTTTAGAGTAGTTACCTACTCGCCTACTAGGCCCTTTAACCATTTTTGGCAATGGTTCCAAAGGAATATTTGGAATGGTCAAAGGTGCAATCGACGTGCCTCGTACTCGACTACCCGACATACCCGAGTATACGGTGGGGTTTCGTAGTCGTGATTCCAAGTTTGGAAAAATATTTCTTCGCCAACGATGTAAATTTCATGGCTATTTTTCTCGAGAATCATTGGGGTTTAGCTACCGAGTGTTGACCGTTCCTTGATGGGGGAAGGGTTCTTGCATAGCCGCAATTGTGCTGAAGATCCTCCTTGTCCTCGGTTCCTCCGAAGCTTTTTAAGCTCGGGGAGTTCGAGAACGGTGGTGAGTATAGTGCCCGTACTCACCACATATCGAACAAGAATGGTTTGTTCGTAGAGGTGGCCGCTTGCCTTGCTTTTGGGCATTGCTTGGATCCCTGGTTCTCGGTTTCGGTTGGAGTTATTTCTCGGTCGAGGGCCGCGGTGGAGTGCTTCGTTGGTTGCTGCCCCCCTCTCCAAGGTTCCCTTTGAGTTTTTTTTTACCTTTCTTTTGACCACGTTAGGAGGGTAATTCTCCTGATCATACTCGGTGTGGATGATTTTGGGATGATCGCACAAAGTTCACTCGTGCATTGTTTTGCATTGGTGGGTTATGTGCTTGGGACTAAGCATAATGCTCGTCCTATGTTTGCACCTAGCCATTGGGAGGGAGTTCTTTCGTCGGTTTTATTCCCGCATACTTGGGTCCCCTCGGCGGAGTGTAAGGTCCTCCTTGGTGATACGCTAGCGCCCTATTAGTCAAATTTTTGTTGTTGCATATGATGAATTTGAAATCGGGTTGAGACATGTTCGGGGTAGACCCATGTGTGTAACCGAGATTTTGATTGCTCATCGCCTAGGTACCCTTGGGTCATTGACCCAATAAGTCCGTCTCGCAGAGTTTGACGTGCCCGGCAATTCTTGATAAGATTGCGAGTGTGGGGCATTAGGTAGGATATTGTATATGTATCCTGATTGCGTATAGATTAGTTCAAGTTGTTGGGCTCTACTAATTATGTCCTCTTCAGATGTGGGGTTACGTTGCGCCACATCCTTTGAAATCTCTACCATTAGAGTTTTCAAGAATAAATCGAGTTTTCAAGAATAAATCTAAAAGGACTCGGTCGTCGAGTTGATATTCACATAAGCTACGATGCCGTCTCCACTCATGGAGATGTTCAAAAATGTGGGTGGATGGAGATTGTCTGAAATGAGTGAGTAACTCCATTCCTGAATCGTGGTGAATGGGTAGCTAAAATTGTGTGAAGAACGCAATAGCGAGGGCACTAAAGGTTCCATGTGAAGCAAGGGGTTGCTCGACGTACCATTTCGCGGCCACTCCCGTGAGAGTGCATTGAAATAGCCTCAATCGAATAGTATCGTCAACGATGCTATTCGATGAGCACCACGAGTGAAAGGTCATTATATGATTCCCCTGGGTCTTCCGCTTGCTTGCCCTCAAACTTTGGTATGTCTCGAAGGGGAGCTTTATGGGCATGGGAGGCCAATTGGGGTCATGTGCGATGGGGTCATTGGTGAGCTTGGTTAAATCCGGTAGATTTAATGCTACTAAGAAGGGTAGTCGAGAGGTTGACGCCATGGCAACGTGTGAAGACACAAAGTTCTGGGTTAGAACGAGGGTTATTACGTGATGCACCCGGTTGTGAATTCGGTTGGCTTCCCGTATGGGATGCACACTTGAGGAGGGGGAGTGATGTGCGGTGTGGTGTTGGGAGACCGACTAGGGGTTCCCAACTACGAAACTGCTCCAAGAAAGGAGGAACCAACCACCGTGGCAACATTCCGTCTTTGACACCTAACCGAGCGAAAGACCCGGAACCCCTCCCGATAATGGGGGAGGTCCAAAAGACGCCCCGGACTGAAGAGGTTCCATTGGAACCGTTTGAGGGTCGTCCGAGGTTGGGTTTTGGAAAAATTTGAGGAGATTGAGTCTCGTGATCATGACAATTTTATGGCCACATGAATAAGACAAAGTGAAAATGAAATGAATTTTCCTTTAACTTAATCTATGTGAGCAATCAAGCAAAAAATGGTTTTGTTTTTTTTGCGCATGATACTCAAAAAAATCCTAGAAGACCTAATAACATCCTCACACACTCAAAAGTAACTAGGCCTTGAGAGGATTTCTTTTAAGTGCTTCGGCACAACGTCCCGTAAGAGCCGGCGACGTCCCCGATCAGTCGAAGAGAATCAACCAAGGTAAGGGGAGAGGGTGCGGAGCTTGCACTTTGCACCGTCACCTATAGGGGTAAAGGATGCCCCTAGATTTTGCCACTAAGAACCACCATCACACGTGAGCGTTCGAGTCTTGGGATTCTTGGTAGTCGGCTAGCGAGTACCGAGTATTAGTCGGGTCGGGTAGCCCCAGCGATACCGCATGCACTACGCCTAAGCCTAACCCCCTGCGAATCGAGTCTCTGCCACGCTCGGATTTTCTTTTCCGTGGGCTAATAGGTGGATTTTAAAGCTCCCTAAAAAACACAAATTCTATGTTTCAAATGTGAAGCATGATCAAGGTGGCTTATTGGATGCCTACCCCCTTGATCCTAACTTAAACTATAATTTCTCTTGTGGCCCCTATGGGGAGAGTTTAGTGAGTTGGTTTAAGTTATTTTTAGGTGGCTTTATTTTCTTAGTGGGTGAATGTGTGTGAGTGTATGGTGAACAATCTCATAATTGGAACATGTGGATATCGGTGATCCTTTACAAAAGTCCCCTAGTTAAACTATGTGACATTGTTCCTTGCTCAAAATAAAAATCATTTGCAGATAATGGGCCGCTTCCAAAACCTCCAAATTAGTCTATGTGAGTGACTAAAGGGAGATGGAAAATCATAAATATAGAGTGTTCATATGCTTGTCTAGGGTCACCCAATGGCGCAAAGACAATATAGATTACTTGCTCTAACTTGCGATTCAATCCTAGTCCCTACAAATTCCTAAATGCAAAAAATTGAAATTTAAACTAAACAATTTCTACACTAGCTTATGCATGTGTGGTCATGAGCCACTTACTTGGACTAGTTAAACTAAGTGTGCATACTAAAATTTGCAAAAAAACATAAATTTTTCGGAAATCAATGGTTAATTCGCCCCCTACTTAAGCTATGTGAACACTTTTTTGCAAAAAACCAACTTAAATGAAAACTAACTAAATGCCTACAAAAAGCGAGAAAAAATCGGTTTTCGAAGCTATGGGGTATCAACACGGGTGTTGGCGGATACATTAGGGGCTGCCCAACACACTTACAAAGCAGAAAAAAATGTAGAATATAAGGAGAAAAACTCTCTTTGCAAATTGCGCACAAAAACCTCTAATAGGTGCACTTTCTTGCGTGCAGTCACCTACGAATGTGTACCCTACGCATACGTGTGTAAAAAAAATGCGCAAAATTCACTGCAAGTAAAAAAAAGTTGGGAGCTACCTTCTTCGATCTGTCACCTCGGTGATTCTAGGGACTGCAAGATGGGTCATAGGGGCTGTCATCTCCACTCCAACATAGACTAAGGGTTTCCCGCAAAAAGATGGCACAACCACATAAACTTGAAACACATCAATGCGGTCGCCAATCTTGTTGTGGTGGATTTGACACATGGGTGTACGAAATCGCATGAGTTTAGAGAGTGTGGTCTACCCTCTAAAATATAGGTAACGAGAAGTATCTAGGGTGAGTTCGAAGTATAAGACTTAAATGAAGTAATACACTAAAGTATGCTCTGTTAAAAAAAACTAAAACTAAAAAACACAAAAAGAAGCTATATAGAGAGTTCCAAACAGTAACAAGGTAAACAACGACTCGATGGCCTCTTCTTATTGAATGCTTGGAATGAAACAAATCTTACCCACTTGCCAAAGGGCCTAGGCAGTGGCTCTAGGACCCGATGCAAGGATGTTTTTCCTTCAAGTTCTGCCTTTTGACGCAGTCTAACTCTCTCTCTCTCTCTTGCAATGGACTAAGATTGTTGGGTGGCCAACAATCGAGTCCTCTTCTTCAACTTCTGCTCCTTGGGTCACACAAGACACTGGTGTTGCTTGGGCAACTTTGCCCAGCATAACTTTGTGATCACCCATTGTTCATCTCTTTGTGGGTTTATATAGGTGAGCTTTCAAACCTCCTTCTCTCCCTTGGTACATGATGGATGGTGACCCAAGGGAGGGGCATGATTCCATTGTGTGCTCGAAATATGCTTTTGTGTTCTCACACAATGCCTAAGGGGGCGCTGGTGTTGTCCTTAGGCATATTTCACATAAGGAGAAACTATCCTTTGCTTGCTTGTGGTCCCGAAAAGAGAATTTTTTCCACTTCCAAGAATGCGTGCTTATTGGGCTCCAGTGCACGCAGAAGGCACTCTTTTCGAAGGAAAAAGTGCGCATTTGAGCATTTATGACTAGTTCAAATTTGATGTTCTCAAAACCTTAGAGATTTAAAATACTTTTTTATTCCATAATGTATCCCTGTCCTATAAAACCTTAGGCTCGACACTAACTAATGTCATTTTTTTCTATACAATTTTCCAATATTAACATTCCCTCTCAACAAGAAAGGGATTATCCTTCACCCCGATCATGTCTCTATGGTATTCAAATTTGCTCCTGGTGAGCACCTTCGTCAGAATATCCGCATCTTGATCTTCCACAGGGAATGTCTTTGAAGCAAGATGATCCTCCCTCTGCACACAATCTTCGAGATGATGGTATCGGATATCTATATGCTTAGATCTATCATGAAACACGGGTGGGTTAATCGAGAGTTTAATGCAACTACGATTATCACAATGAATCACCGTCGGATCTAAATGAGAACCAAACAAACCAACCAAGATCCTTCTCATCCGGATAGCCTCACATGCGAGCTTGACTCGCTGCCATGTATTCTTCTTCTCGTTGGGATCGAGTGCCATGGATCTCTACTTCCTACGAGTACCAAGAAACAACTCGTAGATCCGATACTAAATATCCCCCCCTAATGTGCTCTTTCTATTCATTCGACATCCATCCCAATCTGCATCCATGAAACCATGCAACCCTCACTCCATATGTCTAGTCCGTACCATAAGCCATACTATGATGTGCCCCCTCGGCTATCTCGGGACATGCTTGCCCGCCTTCCAAAAAGAGCTTGGTAGGCTTAACCATAACTTGACTCGCTTGGTTAACCGCATAGCAAATGCTAGCTCTCGTGTTCACTAGATACATTAGCAAACCCACTAAATGTCGATAGAAAATAGAATCCACTACCTCTCTAGAAGTAGCATCCTCTTTCCTCCACTTTCTCGTAAGAGGAGTATCCATAGGTTTTGTAGCCCTCCATGTGAAACTTACCTAGTATCTCCCTTGCATACTTTCCTTGAGACAAAAAAAGTTCACCATCTCCCTGCCATATTTCCAATCCAAGGAAATAATGAAGGAGGGTTCATATCCTTCATCTCGAACTCCTTTGCAAGATCCTCCTTGCATGAGTGTATCAGCTGCTCATCACCAGTCAATATTAAATCATCAACATAAAGAAAAATTATTAGAAGCTTACCCTCCACCACAATTTGGTATAGGTTTGCAAATTGCTTCAATTTTGGTGAAGCCCGAGTCTGGTGAAATATCTGTCTATCCAAGTGTACCCGACACGAGGTGCTTGCTTCAACCCATAAAACACACTTTTGAGTCGACACACATGCGAATCATTGTGAAAGATCTCAAAAACCTTTAGGCTACTCTATGTAAACCTCTTCCTCAATGATCCCATTGACAAACATAGTCTTCACATCCATCTCATGAAGGCGCCGGCCATATGTGTTGAGAGAGCAAGGATGGTCCTTATGGAAGAATACCTTGCGACGTGTGCAAATGTCTCTTCATAATATATCCCCTCAATGCGTGAGAAGCCTCGGGGGTAAGTTCCTAAAAACATTGTCAAGGCTGATTAAGATGCTATTGTGTGAAAAAGGGTGTCCTGTGCATTCACACCGAGTGAATGACCTCCATTCGAGTGGAAGCATGACGCGAAGCGGTAAATACTACCGAGTTAATCAATAAGGGGATAGATCAATGTACAGTCCTCTAAGTGATCCACCTGATCTAAACAAAGGTGGGGCTACGCACACATAGAACAATCCCTAAACTACGCTACCATCAAACTCGTGAAAAGGTAAGAATTCTCCTACCCCACATTCGCCACCACCTGCATAATATATGGATCCGCACATGAACTTACCCACCTTTAAAGGTGTGGGGGGAAATGATATGGATCGGTTCTGGTTCATGGCAGATTCAGTATGGACCGCGTAGAATGTGTTAAGTCCCTATATTAATAGTGTAGCCCCTTATTATGTTAGTGTAGCCCCCCTTATTGTTATTATTGTACCCCTGTAACCCCCATATTGTCATTATTGTGCCCTTACATTATTATTGTTAGGTCGGCTAGGATTACATTGTGGCCCCACTAGGATTATATTATGGCCCCATGGACTCCTATATATAGAAGGAGGTTTTGTTCATTTGTATCATCCAAGAATTGTTCATTCATGTAATGTATTGGAGGTTGCCCCCCTCAGAAGTGGCTCATTTATAAGGCGTGAATATCTCTTTTCTTCTCTCTTTGGAGCTGGGTTACACAACATTTGGTATCGAGCTTTGGGATTCTAGGGTTTCGCTGCTCCAAACAGGTCATCGTGGCATTTTCGCTATAAATTTTTTTATACGAAGCTTTAGAAGCTGAAATTTCTAGGGTGCGAAGCTTAAATCTTGAGGAAGGTTGTCTAAAAATTTCAGATCTTGGTTCGCAATATTTGAGGAGATATCATCTGTGGAAGTTAGGTATTTTTTCAGGCTCATAAACAGGTCATCATGGAAATTGCGCTATAAATTTTTTTGTACGAAGTTTCAGAGTCTGAAATTCATATGGTGCGAAGCTGAAATCCTGAGGAAATTCGTCAAACAATTTCAGAGCTTGGTTCGCAATATTTTTGGAGATATGATCTGTGGAATGTAGTGCTTTTTCAGGCTCCTGAATTTCATCTCAAAGAGGTGATCGTGGGAAAACTTTAATAACTCTCTCTCTGAGCATTGGATTGAAGTGCCGTAAAAAGTGGTCGCAAGTACACAGACTGAAGTTTCTTCGCTATCAATTTCAGAGACAAAGGACAAAACAGTGACACGTGGCAATTCGTACAAGTTCGCTCTACTGAACCGAGTCCAGAATTAGGTCATTGTGGGAGATTGGACACAAATTTGTCTTGGAGAATCCAAATCAGGTCAGACCTGTGGCATTTGAAAGAAGCTTCAGAGATCTAATACAGAGCTGAATTTCAGATATCGAAGATTTTCAAATACAGATATAATTCAATTTCAATATCGAGCTCCTAAAAGCTAGTAAAAGGTGTGTATTGTTTTTTCCCAAATTGCATAAGTCTTGTTTGAAGAATCAAGTTGAATTGATTCCAAGGGCATATTGTAGAATAGATATCAATATTGAATTCTAAAATGGCCCCTAAAAAGAATTCAACACCCATCAAGCCTTCAGAAGGCTCTACCATGACTCATGAAGATGAAGAATTGCAACATGATCTATCAAAATTACAAGAACAAGTGCAACAAATTTCACTCTCGCAAAGAGCAACAAAAAATGAAATGGAAGTTTTGAAGAAAGGTGTGGAAGTGAAGATGGATGGTTTGAAGAAAGGCATGGAAGCTAAGATGGATGGTGTGCAAGCTAAGATGGAAGCTAAGATGGATGGCATGGAAGTGGGCATGGAAGCTAAGATGGATGACATGAAAGACAACATGGAAAACATGAAGAATGATCTAAAAGCATACATGGAAGGCTTGATGACAAGCTTAAAACCGAGAAATGATTCCTAATGGCGGAAATATAGGAGAAGAACCTCATGATGAGAACAAAATAAATGTTAATCGTGATTTCATAAACTCGAATGTTGGTGGGAAGAACCACCATATTCCAAAAAATGGATATGAGGAAGTTTGATGGAAAGGATCTGTAACATGGATACTACAGATAAAGCAATATTTTGATCTCCATAACGCGCAAAACACACAAAAGGTACGCATTGCAACTTTACATTTAGAACAAAATAAATTTGTATGGTATCGATGGCTTTGTTCCCGTAAAAAAATTGTCACTTGGTCAATTTTTACGGAGGAAAATATAGCACATTATGAGGATACAAAGAGCAACACCTTCTTTAGCCAATTGATAAATCTCAAACAAAAGGGTTTAGTGGGGCAGCACATTGAGGACTTCCAAAAATTGAGTATAAGGGTAAGCGATATTTTAGAGGACCACGAGATTGATCTCTTCTTAGGCGGTTTAAAGGATAACATTCAACATGAAGTTTGTGTTCGGAACACGATTCATTAGAGAAGGCATTCGAGTTGGCAAGAAAAGTTGAATGTAAAATTATGGCAACAAGGAAGTCTACTACTCAATTCTATAAAGAAGGAAGTGTGGCTACATCTAGATTTCCACAACCTACAAGGTTGACACCACAACAATTGGAAGAAAAAAAGAGCAAAAGGGCTTTGCTACGGTTGTGATAGCAAATACACTAAAGGTCATAAGTGTCTTTGAGAAGAAATTATTTTACATAGATTGTGAAGAGGAAGAAGAAAATGAACAAGAAGAGGATATACACCGGGGAACCAGCCCCGGAAGAGGAAGAAATGAATCCAACCATATCGTGTAATGCCATCGGCGAGAATTACCACTCCTCAAACTCTCAAGATAAAAGGACAAATCAAGAAGAGAAAGGTAATAGTGTTGATTGATTCGGGTAGCACCCATAATTTTATTCATTGTAAGGTAGCCAAGGAATTAAATTGTTTTCTATACCAAGCACCAGAATGTCAAGTGATGGTTGCAAATGGAGGAACTATAAATTGCTCTGGGAAAATGCAATAACATCAAGCTAACCATGGGGGGAATATGTGTTGACTAGTCCAATGCTTTCCATTCCTATGGGAGGTGCTGACGTTGTACTAGGAGTACAATGGTTACAATCTTTGGGGGACGGTAGCTTTTAATTTTCAAGAACTTTTCTTGAAATTCTTTTCTGAAGGAAAGGAAGTCGAATTACGGGGTATTGAAGGGAAGCCAGGAAGGATAATAAGCTCTAATGGCATGACAAAGCTTCTAAAGAAAGAACAACGAGGCGTAATTGCACAATTATGCTCACTAGAAGTTCCAACATCAAAATCATCTATTTACTGCGGATCTCCAACAAGTCTTGGACAATCATTCCAAGGTGTTTGAAACTCCCAAAGGACTCCCACCTATTCGTGATCATGATCATGCTATTCATTTGATTCCGGGAAGTGTTCCTCCAAACATCCGGCCTTATAGATATCCTTACTTCCAAAAGAGCGAAATTGAACGCATGATTGCGAGAAATGTTAGAGGCGGTATAATTCAACCTAGTCAAAGTTCTTTCTCTCGCTCCTGTAGTATTGGTACACAAGAAGGATGGATCATGGCGAATGTGTCCGGATTATAGGGAGCTCAATAAGCTCACCATTAAAGATAAATTTCCCATTCCTGTGATTGATGAATTATTGGATGAATTACATGGAGCAATTTATTTTACCAAGTTGGATCTTCGTTCGGGATATCATCAAATAAGAATGAAGGCGAAGATATTCCAAAAACGACATTTCGAACTCATGAGGGTCATTATGAATTTTTGGTCATGCCTTTTGGCCTTACCAATGCACCTTCTACATTTCAAGGGTTGATGAATTCCATTTTCAAACCCTTCCTTAGAAAAATTTGTGCTAGTATTTTTTTGATGATATACTAATCTATAGCAAGTCTTGGAAGGATCATGTTGAGCATGTTGACGGGGTGCTCAAACTATTGCAAGAGAAACAATTATATGCAAAAGCATCCAAATGTTTCTTTGGAGTACAAGAGGTGGAATATCCGGGTCATATTATATCCCACGAGGGTGTTAAAGTAGACCCTAACAAAATTAAAGCCATTAAGGAATGGAAAGTCCCTAAGACAATAAAGCGATTCACGAGGATTTCTCGGGTTAACGAGCTATTATCGTAAGTTTGTTAAGAATTATGGAAGAATAGCAGCACCTCTAACAACATTATTGAAGAAAGATACATTTTCATGGACTCCCGAAGCAACTAAGGCCTTTGAACATCTTAAAGAGGCAATGTGCCTAGCACCGGTCTTAGCTACGCCGGACTTCACAAAAACCTTTATTGTGGAATGTGATGCCTCGGAAATGGAATTGGTGCGGTTTTAATGCGGGAAGGAAGACCCATTGCTTTTGAAAGTCGTCCAATCAAAGGAAAGTATTTACGAAACCTATTTATGAGAAGGAAATGTTAGCAATACTGCATGCACTAAAGAAATGGAGAACTTACCTAATGGGAAGACACTTCAAGGTAAAAAAATGATCATGATAGTCTCGAAACACTTTTTGGAACAAAGACTATCTTCGGAAAGAGCGACAAAAAATGGGTCACAAAGATGTTGGGTTATGACTTTGAAATAATCTACAAAAAAGGAAAGCTTAATGTTGTTGCGGATGCACTCTCAAGAAAGAATGAAGAGGTGGAAGCATTGCTTTGTGCCATTTCTATTATCCAACCAGATTGGATAACCGAAGCAAGAGATGAATGGAAGAAGGACAAAGATGTATGGACACTCATTCAAAAGTTGCGGCAAGATCCTAGTACATTCGATACATTTAGTTGGAAAAATGATTCCTTATGGTACAAAGATCGCTTATATCTTTGTAAGAATTCCCAACTAAAACAAAAAGATTCTTACGGAATTGCACACTTCTCCTTTAGGAGGACACTCGGGGATTTTTAAAAACTTACCACGAGGGTGAAGAAAGAATTTTTTTTGGGATGGCCTTAAATGCGATATTCAAAAGTTTGTGGCGGAATGTTTGGTTTGCCAGCGGAATAAAGTGGAGACAATTAAGACCCGGGACTTCTACAACCTTTATCCATTCCAAGTCGGCGTTGGGAGGAGATTTCAATGGATTTTATCACAGGGTTTACCTAAGTACGAAGGAAAGAATGTCATCATGGTGGTAGTTGATAGACTTACCAAGTATGCACACTTTTGTGCATTATCTCATCCATTTAAAGCAAGTACTGAGTTGCTACTACATTTGTGGACGAAATTCAAAAGCTACATGGAAGCCCAAGGGTTATTGTGAGCGTTAGAGATCCCATTTTTACGGAAATTTTTTGGACATGAGTTATTTTCTTCTTTGGGTACTAAATTAGCTCATAGCTCATCTTATCATCCTCAATCGATGGTCAAAGCCGAGATAGTAAATAAATGTTTGGAAGGATATCTTCGTTGTTTTGTATACGATAAACAAACACAATGGGTCAAGTGGTTACCTCTCGTCTGAATGGTGGTATAACACTTCCTTCCATCTTGCAGACAAAAAATGACCCCATTTATGGCACTTTATGGATATCATCCACCATCGATCACATCATCTTTAAGGGAAAATTCGAAGGTTCAAGCGGTGGAAGATCACGTCGAGCATCGACAAAGAAGTTCTCCCAGCTCTTAAAGGATAACTCGAATTTGGCACAAAATCGAATGAAACAACGAGCGGATCAACATCGCAGCGAGAGAAGTTTTGATATAGGAGATTGGGTATTTTTACGGCTACAACCATATAAACAAATGTCCCTCAAGCAAGCTAAGAAGGATAATAAATTATCGCCAAAGTACTATGGTCCTTACAAGGTGTTGCAAAAGATTGGTACTATGGCATACAAATTGGAGCTTCCTACTTCTTCGCGAGTACATCCGGTTTTCCATGTTTCATGCTTAAAGAAGGTTATAGGAGAAAATCTTCCGGTTCAAACAATATTGCCGAACTTGATGAGGAAGGAAAAATCATATTGGAACCGAAGCGGTCATGGAAACAAGAACTCGACAACTACGGAATCGATCAATTTCGGAGTATCTCATCAAGTGGAAGAACTTACCCCATCGAAGATTCTACATGGGAGGATGAGAATTTTATACGAAGCACCCGAGCTACTCAAGCGTTGAGGACAACACTTTTTTTGAAGGAGAGGGGGCATGTTAAGTCCCTATATTAATAGTGTAGCCCCTTATTATGTTAGTGTAGCCCCCCTTATTGTTATTATTGTACCCACTGTAACCCCCCATATTGTTATTATTGTGCCCTTACATTATTATTGTTAGGTCGGCTAGGATTACATTGTGGCCCCACTAAGATTATATTATGGCCCCATGGACTCCTATATATAGAAGGAGGTTTTGTTCATTTGTATCATCCAAGAATTGTTCATTCATGTAATGTATTGGAGGTTGCCCCCTCGAAGTGGCTCATTTATAAGGCGTGAATATCTCTTTTCTTCTCTCTTTGGAGCTGGTTACACAACCAGCTAAACCTTTAGGCTACTCTATGTAAACCTCTTCCTCAATGATCCCATTGACAAACATAGTCTTCACATCCATCTCATGAAGGCGCCAGCCCATATGTGTTGAGAGAGCAAGGATGGTCCTTATGGAAGAATACCTTTACGACATGTGCAAATGTCTCTTCATAATCTATCCCCTCAATCGTGAGAAGCCTCGGGGGTAAGTTCCTAAAAACATTGTCAAGGCTGATTAAGATGCTATTGTGTGAAAAGGGTGTCCTGTGCATTCACACCGAGTGAATGACCTCCATTCAGAGTGGAAGCATGACGCGAAGCGGTAAATACTACCGAGTTAATCAATAAGGGGATAGATCAATGTACAGTCCTCTAAGTGATCCACCTGATCTAAACAAAGGTGGGGCTACGCACACATAGAACAATCCCTAAACTACGCTACCATCAAACTCGTGCAAAAGGTAAGAATTCTCCTACCCCACATTCGCCACCACCGCATAATATATGGATCCGCACATGAACTTACCCACCTTTAAAGGTGTTGGGGGGAAATGATATGGATCGGTTCCCAGTTCATAGCGGATTCGGTATGGACCGCGTAGAATGTTAATAATGATAATGTAAAAAGAGCATAGCTATCAATAGCCTTTGCAGGGGTGGGCTCAGTATTTTTTCATGGGATACATTGCCCAACATGCGAATCCGAAAAATACAGGGACATTAAGTATTCCCTAAAGTAGAAATTTTGGAAGCCCTATGTCGTATTCTAAATGTGTAGTAGAGTTGAAATATATTAAGCAGGGGACCTACGGAGTCTATTTGGGAAGCCGACAAGAAACTCGAAGAAATTCATCGGTGATGGAGGATTTTTCTATGAGGACAAACAAAATATGGAGTGGTTTATTGCCATGTTGTTACCACATTTGCATGGACCTATGGGTCGACAGAAGATTGATTCACAGGGAAGAGGCCCTCGGAGATTTCCATGAATCTAGAAATCGCACCAAGGGATGATGCTCAATTTGGGGCACTACGGATCCAAAGCTAGCTAGAGGCGATGCACTTGGAAATTCATAATTTTTGAAGGGATCGGGGTAAAGAAGCTAGCGCGGATGTCCGGTGCATATGCTACAGGTATCATGCCACACCAAGGATCAATGCCCTCGATATCGGATTATATGCAAGTCGGGGACCAAGTCCATTATGCCCAAGAGATATTGCTAGACCAAGTACCCCCCACACTAAGGTGCGCTGATTGTTGGGTAACAGGACGACATGATACCGACCATTTCCCACGATTAGGTGCCTATGTCCCAGAATCGAAGCAACAGTAGGTGGGGATTCTTCGTTTGATGGGTCATGATGAGCACAACTCGCCGAACATATGATCTTATGATAGATAGGGGGGAACCTATATAGGGTGAAGGCTGACCCTTCATCACTAGCATCTCCCTCCAGGCGAGGAGGATCCCCTTGCAAGAGGGCAGGGGAGGAGAGGAGAGGCGGAGGTGTAGGTCGAGGAAGAGAGAAACTAATTTTCTACAACCGTAGGGACGTTAGACATTATGTAAGGGAATGCTCGAACTCTGCGCACCAATCCTACAAGTATTGCGAATAGTTCGATCATGTAATTGAATACTATCTTGTGCCGATAGCGAAGATGTAGGAGAAACAACAGACGCCAACGCAAAATGTATAATGGGTTAAGGCATAACCATGCGATGATGGGCCCAATCTCAATGTAATTAGCACATAGTGGCATTGCCATTGGAGGAGCCGGGGGAAAAAAGTTGTGGCTGAACCACTAATCACAAAGGCCTCCGACAAAAAGGAGAGCTTAGACCCGCAGAAGGAGAAAGAGACCTTCATCGAATTTAGAAAGGATTTTGCTAGGAACGAAGCATCCATATTGAGGAATTATGTGAATCCGAAGGCGGATGAAGTAGTTAAGCCATTCCTTCGGGCGTGTATGAAGTTACTCGTGCAACCGAGAAGGCGGTGGAGAATCTCCAATCATTAATAGATAGTTGCGCGTAAAGGGGGTGCCCCCCCAACTTTGGTTAAAACTATGAATAATATTTATAAGAACAAGAAAAATATTACTCAGGGACATGCATATGACTACGCAGATTGGAGAATATGAGATCGACAAAGTCATCTTGGATCTGGGGTCGGATGCCAATGTCCTACCCAAACAAACATGGCAAAGAATGGGAGAACCTAAATTAGAGTGATCCACGATACAACTACGTATGGCTAACCAGCAGAAGATAATTCCATTAGGAATACTATCGAAGGTTGTGGTAGACATTACGGGAGTTAAAGTTTATGCAGATTTCGAAGTAATCCAGATTGTGGATGATGAGGACCCTTACCCTTCGCTCTTAGGACTGAATTGGGCTATTGACATGTGAGGTATCATCAACCTAAAAAGGATAAGCATTGTCTCCAAAAATGATGGTATGAGGGTAATAGTCCCCCTAGATCCAGCAGAAGGAGAATGATACACAGAACTGGTGTGCGAAGAGGAGGATGTTGAGAATATTTATAAACTGACTACCTTAGATGATGATTGGATCAACCCTACAGTTGATGGCATGTTGTGTTGGGAGAAAGACAACGCATGTCTCTCGGACTTAGATGGCGAGATAGAAAACCAGCAGAACCGGTTGCATGACGTATCATATGCTGTAGTGGCTCAAGTTCAAAAAGAGCTTTCGATGCATCTCCTCAAAGGTAAGATAAATGCCCCACTTTTATGGTTCCAGTAGTGTTAAGGAATTTCTTAAAGCATTAAAAGAAGATGTCCCCTAAAGAACATAGATTTTGGGCACTTGATTTGGCTACGCATGCGATCCCCCGCACGGTGGTGGGAAACTCACAAGGGGGCCTTTCGGGGACCGGGAGGAATGTCTGGAAAATGATGATTCTATGATTTGAACTTCTAGTAAACCCACCCTATGGAGCTCTTTTCCGGATGTGGGGACCCGCACAAGCACTTGGCTATGTGGATGGAGGTATGGAATGAAAGGACTTGGAAAGAATGGGTCCATATGTTTATTCATGCCTTAGGACCAATCCCCACCACCCGATATTTAGATGCAAAACTACACCGGCGCACTCACCACTCGGGGCACAATGACAGAGGATTTCATGGTGACGTTGGTTTATTTGGAGAGATGAAGAAATTGGATGAATCCTTGCAAGATATAGATGCTCTTGTCTTTGATGAGTCTTCCCCTCGAACAAAGTGTGTTGCGCCAGCTTGGGATGCGCGGATGCGAGGATATTGTCAACTCGTTGAAAATTTTTCATTAGAAGACTGCGCAGTGAGGATCCAAAAAATATCACTATCCCAAAGTTGAAAGGAGAGCGCGCGATTCCAGGGACCCCTATTGCGGACAATAAATGTGACCAAAATATTAAAGTTGAAGGATGTCAAAATTAGGACGAGAAGGGAAGCCCAAGATGGAAAAAAATTGAGGATTACCGAGAAGATGATAGAGTTGGCAAGATCGCAGAGGGCTGTCGACCGAATACCATGACCTATTCCCCACAAAGTTCTTGAGCTCAAGGGAATCGTAGGAGATCCGCAGGTATCATGAGAATCACCCGGAAGCCAAATGCACGTCTCGTCAAGCATGACCCTATTCATTGAACCCTAAATATAAACATAAATTCAAGGAGGAAATAGATAAGATGGTGGCACACAAGTAGCAATGAGCCGTGAGAAACAGGTCTAATTGGGTAAGCCCAATGGTAGTTCAAGAAAAGAAAACCAAAGGAGAGATAAGGATCCGCTTTAGGGTTGAATAATGCCCGCATACATGATCCAATCACTACGTTGTTCTCCGATGAAATATTGGATAATGTGGGAGGTCAGGAATCATACTCATCCACCGATGGGTTTTAGTACCATCGGATCATAATTGCACTAGAAGATCGCATCAATACAACCTTTCGCAATCGAATGGGGATCCTTCCGATACACCGTTATGCCTTTTGGATTAAAGAATGCCCCTACCATTTTTCTCGTGCGTAGTTGTAGTAGTATTAAAAGAGTTCATCCATAATTTTCTAGAGGTCCATTTTGATGATTAGATAGTATTTGGATAAAGAAGCATGTGTCAAACTCTGCACATGATGTTGGATGCCTACACAAAACACCGGATCTCGCTAAACCTCAAGAAATGCATATTACTGCGTACCATTTGGGATTTTATTGGGACACGTTGTATGTTATTAGGGATTGATGGTTGACCCAGCCAAGATTTCGAGTTATCATCAATTTAGCAGTCCCCACCACTAAGAAATAAGCTATGCTCCATCTTAGGGCACACATGCTACTATAGGAAGTTTTTTTTCAAGGGAGTACGCCCCGATCATGGAACCAATGGGAGAAGCTGCTAATGAAGGATATATTATTTTTTCGGGATGAGGAGTGTGAGAAGGGTTTTTGAGTCTACTGAAAGAAAAATATGGTCATTGCACCTATTCTCATATTTATAGAATGGGCGAAGATCTTTCATGTACATGTGGATGCATTAAGAATATCCCTGGGAGTTGTCTTAGCGTAGACAAGCAAAGGAGACATTGATCATCAGGTTGCATTTGCTAGCAGGAAAACTCTTTAGCGCGAGTGCAACTATTCTACTACTCGAGCCAGAAGGATCGACAATGGTGTATGCCCTACGAAATACATGCACTATCTATTAGGGAGGACACTTTAAGATATTCACCTGATCACTTATATTTAAAATACACCGGTCAATAAGCTTATGTTGGGGGGGGATGATTTGTAGATGGTTACTACTATTTCGAGAGTATGATTTTGAAATTATTGTGAAGCTCGGGAGACCAAATACGAGACTCGATCACTTGTCTTGGATTGAGAATGGGAAAGAAACAACTAGTACTGGAAGAAGGATTACCCGATGCGTAGATTTTTTTCTATCAAGATATTTGACGATTACTTTGCGGACATTATTCACTTCTTGAGCATTGGGATGGCACTGCAGACTATTTAGTACAACGAGAAAAAGGAGTTGGTGGCACGCACAATTGATTTCTACTGTAATTGCTAGTCAATTATACAAGTTGGGAGAAGATGAGGTATTACGAAGGTATGTATTAAAAACATGAGAGACAAACTATCTTGGTTGAGTCCCATAAAGGGGTGGTAGGAGGACATTATGCAGGAAAAGCCACTTCGGAGAAGGTGCTCGAGGGTCAGGTTGTGGTGGCCCACATTGCATAGCAATGCACATGCATACCACGAGCCTATGATGCATGCCAAAAAAATAGGGGAAACCCTTGCATAGAGATTAAATGCCCTTGCAACCGCAGAGATGGTTTTGTAGGCGTTCAAAAAATGAGCTATAGAATTTTTAGGACCAATTAATCCCAGGGAAAGAACACCGGCGCATGTTACATCATTACATCACTAATTATGTAACTCGGATAGGTAGAGGTAAAGGGTGTGAAGGATTGTACTACGGATATTTTCACGAACACTTCATCTTCGAGCATATTTTGACCGAAAGTTTAGTTCCCCAAAGATCTTAATGAGAGATAAAGGTACACATTTTGTTAATGAAACTATTGAAGTTTTTACGGAAGAATTTCAGATCCACCATGCAAAGAGTACCCCATATCACCCCGAAGATAATGGTGCGATCACTACTAAAGGAAAAATACCCTCTAGCAGAGGTTATAAAGGAGGTTTTTAGTGTTATAAAATTGGCCAAAATTGTCAAAAAAACATACGCTACCACATCCGTTTATGGTTACTGAGGTTTTGGTGGAGCTTTTAATGGAAATTCAACACAACCAAAAAACAATGGACGGCCGGAGGTTATTACAGATGTTTTTTTCATTGGTGCACTAAACAGGATTTAATGCACCGGTGCATAGCTATGGAAGGCGCCCCAGGGCGGTCAAAGGAGAATGCACCGGGCCGTTAAGGTATAAAATAACACCAGGCATAGTTTTGGTGATACAATGCATGGGGATGTTATAATTGGTCTTGGGAATTGAGCGGTGCCCATAAATCGTATCAACGCGCCGGAGTGTAGACTTATAGAAACACACTCGTGTGTCCTTTCACATAAATGCACCAAGCTTTATAATTGGTATCGGTATTCGTGCGGTACAAATATGTCATACAAATACATCGGTGCGTATAGACCCTTAAATTCCCTGGTGCGTAGTATCAAACAAATGCATGGAGATTTATAATTGGTATCAGTATTAATGCGATGCCCATAGGTCGTCTAAATGCACCAGTGCGTATAGACAAAAAATGCCCGTGCATAGCATCACACAAACACATCGAGATTTATAATTGGTATCTGTATTCATGCGGTGCTAATAGGTGGTAAAAGGCATCGGTGCGTAGATAGACATAAACGCACCGGAGAGCCGTACCACACAAACGCCTCGATATTTTTTAACAGGTTTTTGGTATTTGTGCGGTGCCCATAGGTCTTAAATACGCACCCTGGAGCGCTTAAGAATACAAGCACACCAATGTAAGTATACATGCAATCGGTTTTTCATTTTTATATTTTTTTAGAAACATCGACTCGTGATAGTGCAATTATTGTGATTGTTCTAAATTCATTATTCATCAAAAGTTGACACATCTCATAAAAATATTCATATTAATTAAATTTTTATTAATGCATTTGAATGTGATGTTTGGATTAATTTGTTATATCATATCAAAATTATTGTGGTTTTTTAAAATTCATTATTCGTCAAAAGTCGACACATATATATCTTATAACAATATTCATATGAATTAAATTTTTATTAGTGCATTTGAGAACGACAATGGAGAATGCAATAGCGACAATAGAGAATGCAATAGAATAAATTAAAACATTTTTTTTATTATATATATATACATATATATATATATATATATGAATAAGATATTCTTTGTCATACAAAATGGGACAGTTATTGGTATCCCTTTATCTTTCAATTGGGACACTATGTCCATTACATTAAACAAAATGTCTGATTTCACAGACATTTTTCAAAAAATACAACGCCTTGCTTTTTATATCCAAACATAGTGATCATCATTCTTCGCTTGAACTCATTGTCATCGCTAGAGCTACTTCCATGACGAGTTATTTTTCAGAAATGTTTTTGTTCACGGTGTTGATTGTTTTCTTCTTCTTCAACTTCCATCTAGAAACATAAAAATAAACTGTAATGAGTGTATATACATTGGTGAGAATAATGAAAATTGCAATATTAAATAATATACATCAATGTAAATCGAAAAGAGCTGACATACCAATGCAACAGTTGACTCATAAACTATACACATTCTTTAAAAACCATGTAACATGCCATCTTTCAAGATTTGATCTGTTAGCGCGATGCCATACTTTGTTTCTTGCAAGTTATATACCCCATAAAAAATTATATATTTAATATAAAAGATTTATTTTTTCTATTAATTATAGATGGAGCTAAGTAAAACAAGATCGATAGATGCTTACAAATTCCACAATTAAGTTCTGATATGCCAACATATACGCACAACCCATATTTAACCCAATTTCAATCAATTCCTCTGATGGTTCTTCTTTGTATGTTTAACACCTGTTATAAGGAAGTAACAATTACTCACAAACTTAGATATCAATCCTTTTCTTCCTTGTCTTCCTATTTTATGCGCTGAATGGGTTCCATTTTCTTTTCTTATCTGCACTGCATGAAAATACTTGAAAACTAATATTTAATGCTAAATTATTTATTTATTTTACCTAATGATCGAAAAAATCAATGATTACATATTACATTTGAAGCAAGTTGTTCTTGAGATGGCTCCTCCAGCGATGCAATTTTGTCCATTTCTTTAACCATCTCCTTGTACACCTTTTTGGACATTCTTCATAGCATATTTCAAAATGTCAAACTCGTTCATCTTTTTGAGATTTTCATAATCTTCCTAAAAATGTAACATGACAATAAAAATCGTTTAATTTTTATATTGATATATGAAAAGTAATTATAACAAAAGTGATATTTATAAATAATTCTAGACAAACATCTAAAGGAATATTAATTTTTTTCATTCCTTTTTTTTGTTGTTAGTACATTTCTTTTGCTATTAAAAGTTTGACATGTCTCATTGCAATTCTCTAGAAAATCTTCCGTGGTTTACATGAGATTTGGTTCTTGGAATCATTGGATTGGTTTTTGTATTGTAAGTGGAAATAATTTCTATACATTCGTTCCACTAGATCCCTCAAACTTTTGTAAAAGTTTTCCCCATTTTCGTTAACCTCTAGCACCACTCCAGATGAGCTAAGGACCAATTCAATTTCATTTGCATGTTCTATTTTTTTTCTTTTCTTAAAACAACATTCCTTTTCTGAGTTGTTGGTCCCTATAGAACATTAAACATATGTGAATTAATAGACTTTTTCACACGTGTTATCTAATAATTTTAACTATATTTTTAATGAAAACTAAAAAAAGAAACTCATATTTGATCGATAGTATTTTTTTCATTCACCTGATTCATCCTTTTGCAATTTTTCCATCAATATTTCACTCTTCGATCCTGAACAGAAATAATCTTATCGAGCTTCATAATTTCTGTGGCTCTACATGATGTATAGTAAACAATACATATTGGTTAAACTTACATATAGTTCAAAAATATTTTTTTGTAAAAAATTTACAAAGAACTTGCCCTTTTTTGCTTTTCTTAATGTGTATCATGTGATATTTTTGTTATTGATCATTTGTCATCACTTTCTTTATCAATATCAAACTCGCCTACCATGTCATTCGATAATATATTTATAAATAAATCGTCAAACTTTTGCAGTATCTTAAAAAAACAGTCATGATTCATGAGTTTATGCAAGCAGCCCGTCGCTGTCTCTCTTCAAACACCTTGCCATGATAGTACATAATACGACAAATGCTTTCCTAAATGTCAACAGAGCGACGATTGCGTACATGTCGATGCCACAAGATTATCATGATAAAATAATAAAAATTTTCCAATGTTAGTTTTTTTAGCATAAATCAATACCATATTTTACACATGCGTTTATCTAAATAAAAATCATTTTTTATCACATTACATTTACTAGTGTGCTTGTAGAAATAAAGACGTAGGTGCGCTAAGTTACTCCGAGCATCGATGAAAAAATCTATTTTTTTTAAAACTCATGCAAGGCCCACATGGATTGGGATCCACACTATGCTAATCGTCTGCATTAGGTTGGATGTCTTAGGTCTATATTTAGCAATAAAAACCATATAAATCTAAATTGAAAAGACCTAATTGAAATCACAAACAAAAGAAGAAGAAGAAATGGGAGAAAAAAAAGAATGAATAAGGTCTGTATGATTTTGAAAATTTCGGAGAGACTGCTAGAATGTGCTATTCTACTGCTGACACTGCAGACAACTTTTCTTTATAGTTTATGCAAGAGTCAGCAGCATGGATTGGGATCATGAATATGCGAATCCCTCACAGATTGGTTGGATATCTTAGAATTATATTTAGCATTATAAGCCCATAAATATAAATTGAAAAGTCTAATCTGTGAAATCACGAAGAGTGGGACAAGAAAAGTGTCGTAAACAAAAAGAATGTAGGGTTTGTTTCACGTGTTTTTGCAAAACAACACGTTTGCGGTACACCATATCAATAGTGCACAGTGCCATATGTTACATATGGCGCGGTGATAGAAGACTAATTTTATTTTTTAATTTTTTATCAACTGTACTTTCGCGATGCGCTATGTTACATAGAGCGCAAGCGCAAAAAAGTATGTATTTTTAAAGATTGAAAGCGAGGGTCGACATGGATTGAGATCGAGCTATGTGGTCTCTGTTGATTTGGATGTATTAGGCTTATATTTTAGCAATACAAACCTATTAATATGAAATTTAAAGCCCTAATTGTGAAATCAGTAAGTGAAGAGCTAACGAAAAAGTGTAGAGTATTTGTATAAAATGGTTTTGTTTTTCTGAAAGATATGCAATAACACGGTCACGATGACATAATAACATGATGCACTTATATGTTACATATGGCTATGATGATAAAAAACATTTTTATTTTATTTTTATTTTTTATCACTATACTTTCAGGTGTCTTTGTTATACATAGCGCATTGTGATCACTATATTACGTAGGGCTACGCCGCCATTTGTATTTTTTAGATTGATATAAAGGACCAACATGGATTGGGATCCGAGTATGCGAAATCGTCGTGGGTTGGATGTCTTGCATGCTATACAAACCCTAGAATCTAAATTGAAAAGAAAGAGGGAGAAAAGCGACATCTAGGGGTTTTGTTTGTAAAGATGGATTTATTTTTATTTGTTTGTTTAAAAGCTGAGAAAGGTAAAAAAATGAAGAAAAGACTTTGATTTTCATGTTATTTTATTTCATAAAAAAACTACGAGAAAACAAAAATAAAAATAAAAAACAATAGACTTTGATTTCTTATTTACATGTACAAAAATACGAGCAATAAAATTACTCACATCATTTGAAATTATATGGTATGAGTTTGAATAACGAGTTTGGAATTCTAATTGTCTAATACTTACATTGAACGTATTTCCTACTCCCACGATCATAGGTGCTTTCTGTTTGCTCGGTGTGCTATACACTGCAAATCTCTAACGTGAATTTTTTTGCAAAGAATAGTGAAATAAAGATGTTTAGTATTTAAAGAAAAATGTTTTATGAAGTTAGATTTTCAAAAATATTTTTCCGTCATTTTTCAATTTATCGCTTTTTTTTCACTTAAAAAAATAAGTAATTACAATTTTTTATTTACTGTTTTCGTTTTACGGGTCGCATCCTTTAATTTAATCATGCATCATAAGTGATAAATTATGACATGCCAGCTGGCACTTTGAAAATTAAAAAAACTCACTGGTCTTATATTATCCATACATTACCTTTTCAGAATGACATTTAGTTTGTGATGAAATTTATTGTTGTTTTTCTCAAATGCGGGGAAAATATCATATATTATATGAATGGAAAATTCTTCAAAAATCCCAAACTGCGTCTCCATAATATTTCTCAAAGTCCATCATAGAGTTCTCCTCATCCATGTGGAGACGTAATATTTACTTCAGATTTGTTTTATTTTTTCATTATCTAATTGAATTTATACATGTTTTTTATCCATGTAGTCAATCACACACAACTTAATTAAATTTTAATGTATACAAATTTGAGGGTTCAAAGTGCATTCAACATCGAGTTCAGGATGCACAAAATATTCAAACTTGCTCCAAAAATGTCGAAGTTCTTATCAGAGCATCGCATGATCGAAATGCGCATTTGGTAGATGAAAATGGACAACCGCTTTACACTCACCAATTGTAACAATATTGCATCTTCTAGCCACAATCCCGGGACAATGATGGTAATTATAATTATAATTGTTTGGTATATATATTGATTAATATGTAATTATTTCACACGTCAAACCAATTTATAATCATGCAATATTGTCAACGTGGTTACTAATTGATATCATATATATTTTGTACTAATCATGTTCAATTTTTTTATTTTTTTTAATTATTAGGATTCTAGTGATGATGAATGACCTACCTACCATCTTTCATTTCACCCCACAACAATGTCAAATTGAGAGAAGATTGAATTAAGAGAAAAAATCGGAGAGGAATGATACCAAGAATGGTTGAATCAACCACCAATTCAATTCACTACGTCCGTATTCACCAATTAGGAATTACTACAGCAGATAGTAGTTATTCACAAGCTAGCAATGGAGGCAATCAAATAGAGGTTGGTATGGATGATTACTTAAGGGATACGACGCCATGAGAGACACATGTTGTTAGATGACATTCCAAAAATGATGATCAACTAGGGGATGATGCTCATATCGAAATACATTTTTCAAAAGCCTTAAATTTGCTTCCACCACCCCTCTCTTTGGACTTAGAGATCGGCCAAAGTCTACTCAAGCTGAGGGACAAAAATGTTACTGTACAACTTGAAAGCAAATTTTGGCTTGTCTAAATGCATGTTTCTTGGAAACTTTTTTGAGGTAAGTTACCATAAAGTACTCCCCTTATATAAATTTGAAATATAAATCAAGTACACTCACAATGAACATTACAAATGTTAAATTTTATGAACGTTAATAATTATATCGACATTAATGTACATTTAATATTAATATATTTTTCCATGATCACCAACTACAAAGTTATTCAAAGATAAGGTTCTTTAGAGTGATAATGTCTTGCCCAGTAGTTGCGAAGAGGCAAAGAAATTGTTGAAAATGTTGATCAATGAGTACATATCATATCATGCATGTCCAAATGATTTGTATTCTATATAGAGGAGAATATGCGATAAAGAGATGTGTCCAAAATGTGGGCATGACAGTATGATAACTAAAAAAACAAGGGTAAATCATGCATCGGTCCTCTTTTTAAGATATTGAGGCACATGCCTATAATCCCAAGGATTCAAAGGCACTTTTATTGCAAAAGAATTAGCTATGTTGTAGGGATGAGATGCCCTCACACACAAGTGAGTTGGGAGTTATGCAAATCCCAATTGATTCAATAGCCATGAAGCATATAGAGGATACATGGTCCCGAAAAATTCAAGAATGAAGTATGAAGTCTACAACCAAAGATAGCCATGGATGGCTTCTACCCATATTCCCTCCGAACACCAACTATTCTATTTGGCTTGTAGTAGTGATCAACAAACAAATATCCCCCCATGGTATTTCCATGAAGAATGAACATCTTATGTTGGCTCTCATAGTCCCCCGGTACAAGACAAGTGAAGAATATGGATGTCTACTTACAACCATTGGTAGTTGAATTGAAGGAATTATGGCATGGGATAAATGTATACGATGTATCAAGGCCCATCGTAGCAGAGAGGAGGTTTACGTTGTCTGGCATATGTGCTTACACAACACATGATTATCTAGGCTTAGGATTTTTCTCTAGTAAATTACATGTTTAATTTATTGATTGGTTTATATATAATGTAACAATATTCTTTCAAATATTAGTTATTTAATTCGTTGTAATAATATTTGTTCTGATCTTCATGATATTCTTTAACGTGCCATGCATATTAATTAATGTATACAAATATAATTTCGCAGGTCTTGTAAAAAAGGGTATTTTGAATGTAAATGTTGTGGACCTTCTTTGAAAGCTAGATGGTCCAAGGACCTACGAAAAGCGATGCGTATGATTGCTCCAGGATATTCCTACCGTAACAACACCCTTACGTAAGAGTAGCATTCGCTTTCAATGGTAAACGAGAGAGAACCCAAAGGCCTCCAATAATGACACCAGTCTGAATGGCTTAGAGCATATGAGAGAGAGAAGGAGAAGGAGTTCATAGAAATGTTCGATTCAAATGGGGAGCCTAAGTTCGATGATCCAGATTTCTTCAACACCTATGTTGAGAAATTTCCCATTGGGATGAAAATGAAATCTATCTTTTTATGAACTCCCATATTGGGAGCATCTTAAGATTTGCCCACTTATTAGATCCCATGCATATATTTAAACATGTTTCATCTTCTTTATGGAGGCACATATCATCGAAACAAAGTGACACATTAGCTATTAGGAAAGATCTTATTAATTCAAAAACTAAAAAAGAAATATTGGCCAAGACGATTAGAAAGTACGGGATCAGAGGCAAGCGTTGGTCCCTCTAATTCATGGTTTTTCAAAGAAGGTGAGCGTCCCATGGATTTTGAAAAAAGATGATATATCTTTGGCAAAGGAAGTTATAATGGATGTGAGGGTGCCAACTTCATACGGGTCTTCACTACGTGCGCTGCTTCACCGTGGATGACCATTTTTCGAGGTTGAAATTGCATGACCATTTGAATCTTCTAAGAGTACGTATAATGTCAAAAGCATGATTTTATTATTTGTTATATTAATAAATTTTATCCCATGTGGGATCATAAAACATAACTAATTTTGTATATTTTTGCACGTGTTTATAACTTCGAGTGTCATTATCCTTTGTTTGTGCGTGGGTGTGTGAAATATGAATTCCCTCAAGACCTAGGACATGCCATATCTAAATTATCTACATTTTGTACGTTGGATCACATCAAAGGAGATTCATGTGGCTAGCATTCCACGGTGGCGTCAAGAGATTGTTGAGATTGTTTGTATGTTTGAGAAGGAAATGCTCAACGAGTTTCATGGACTTACGGTGTTCATCTTCTAATCCACTTGGTAGATGAGGTTTGAATTACTTTGGGTTTTTTCTTGTCGTTGGACGTTCTTCTTAGAGAGGTACATGAAGAATTTGAAAGGTTTTGTTCGATAAAGGGAAAAACCCGAAGGGGTCTATGGCGAGAGGGGTATATATCGTATGAGTCTTTCTACTATGTCTGTGAGTACATCAAGTAGATCAGACAACAAACCGAAAGTGTGATGATTTGGGACGATCAAATGGATGAAGACAAAAAGAGAAGGAGAGTTGCTCTAAATGAGTGGAAAAAAGTGCTTGATAAAGAGTAAGCAACTTATAATTTTTCAAATTTACAAAAAATTAATTAATATTCATGTTGAACTTCGATATAATGTATATTTTGATCTCTAATTACTATATAATGTTGGTTTTATTTCATCAATCGAATGCAAAAAATTGAAGCAATCAATAAATTCATTCTTTACAATTCAAAGGCGACACAACCGTGTAGTCGCATTGTACTGAACAAAATAGGATGAAATGGGATAGTGACATGAAAGAATTCAGTATGGTTGAATGGTAGAAGTGTGCCTTATCTCAATAATTTAAAAAAAATTTGCCAAAGGTTGCCCCATGGTTGAGTTACGCTAAGTCGAGATAAATACGTGCTATCGGTCGTTACTCGTGTGCAAGAGGATGCTCTAAACATAGGGATTGAGGTGTAAACTCGGTAATAATATTTTTTAATTTATATGTAAATTTGAAACTTATATTAATACATCTACATTTCATATTTTAACTATTAGTGGATTATTATTTATAAGACACATGACACTATGATTATTTTTAACTTTTTTTTATAATAGGTGCATTTGTTCCCATCTATGTGGGCATATGGACACCATTTTCATTATAAAATACCGATGCTAGAAACATCACAGAATACAGTGGAGTGGAATTTGAGTTCAATCAATTTAGTCGATCTAGCCACCGTGATCAACAACTAGTACAAAGGACGCTAGGTTATGTTGGAAAGATATAAGAGATCATTGAAGTGGATTTTTCTTCTTTCCAATGTGTTATTTTTAGGTGCAAGTGGTGGGACACCTTTGATCGGAATAATGTAAAGGAAGATCGCGATAGTAGGCTGATATGTATCAACTCTAGAAAGATGTGGGATGAAGCTAAGGAGCCCTATGTTTTCCCTTAAACACTTCAACCAGGTGTTTTTTACCCGATGTGTTGGATAGGGATTGGGGTGGTTCGTATTGACACATGAACCCTAGATCAAAACATATTTTTTTAGAACAGGGAGTGTTATCATGCCATGAGAGCTAGAAGATAATGAGGGTGATCATGAGAACCGAGAGTGATATGGTACATGTGTTATTTCATCAATATTTATACTTTTTAAGATGGGTTTATCGAAACATTAATATAATATGTATTTTGAATTAATTGGTAATTTGCATTGTGTTAATGTTAAAATCAATAATTCACTTGATAAGTTGGTATTATGTTGATCTCGAAAAACAATGGCGTATTGTATAAATTAATTTTTTTTCTCGTATCTAAGATCATAATAAAATAATGACAATTCTAAAGTACTACAGAATTTATTTGCATTATTTTCTAAACTTTATTATGTTACAATAAATCATATTATTCTAGATTTATTATTTTACAATTATTTAAAATTTACAAATTTAAAAAATTTTAATAAATTCATTTCACATTAATACAATTAAAATTTTACAAATATTTTACATACAATTACAATTATAAAGAGAGTTAGAATTACAATTACACATTTTCCAATTTCACATACAATTAAAATTACAATTACAATTTTAGAATTTTAAATATATACTATTACAATTTTACAAATTAAAAAATTACAATTTTACAATTTTAAAAATTACAATTACAATTACAATTTTAGAAATTCACATATATACCATTACGATTACAATTTTTAGAATTTTAAATACAATTAGAAATACAAATATTACAAATATTACAATATTATGATCATTTGGTATTAAATTAATTAATAAATATCACATTCATGATAAACATAGTACAAACATCATATTTCGACTAAAAAACACATTCAAAATCGCTAACCGCATCATCGTAATCATGATCATCTAACAAAACATAATTAACATTATATATTAACATCATGAGTACAACACAAACATCAAATATACATCTCATGTCAAATATAAATCTCATCTATACATACACATCTATCTCATAAGCTACATTAAATGAACATATCTAACATGACCTAACAACATACACATCATGATGATCACCAACATGTAAATAAAGTACAACCGCAACATGAACATAAAATACATACACGACTACATATATATATATATATATATATATATATATATATATATAACCGAATAATGTTAAAAATATACAACTGTAATATAAATGTCATGGATCATTGGTGGTAGTACAACATCAATATCAATACTAGTGGTCGATGGTCCAGCCTCATCTCCATGATGACCGTCAGTAGATGCTAGTGGAGGCTCATGCAAATCCGGCACGGCATGAGGTTTGAACGATCAGCGAGATGACAGGTACTTTGTGCCCTCATGATCGTCCATCATGTACTGCGCTCGATCATAACGTACAACGATCCTCGCTGATCGCGTAAAATGTATCGTAACTCCTACGACATGCCGCATCGAAAGCTGTACATTTCACGCGGCATGCCTTCCACATCACGTAATAGCCTATCATTGGCCTCTATTTCTCCGAAATTAGTGGCCTCGATGCCCGCCTCAACAATCAATGCGATGAGTTGGTCGCCCAAACTCCATCTTGTATCTAACATCACTAAGGCGTCGACTGTGCACCGCGCACCATCAGGGAGCAGGTTTTCGATCCGTACCGCCTCCCGGATGATCCTTGCAATATTCAGCATGCCCTCATCCTCATCGTGATCCACACCGGGATCGAGGGTGGTAGGCGGCATCTCCTCGCCATCAAAAGAGCCAATGTCCGCAAAATATATACAAGTACACAACAATAATTAGAGCATTTTATTATACAATTTAATAAAAAACAAGTTAAAGAACATGTTAGAATAAATTTAAATAAAAGAGTAATATTACCTCTATCATCCGGGCGGCTCATCAGCTCGTGAAGAGGATGTTAGCAGCACCCTCTGCCAATCCATCTCGCACAAGGACGAGGGACCAAAAAATGAAGGGATTCTCATCAACATCGGATAGCAACTCCAAATGCATCATCGATATCCTCACTAGAAAAAGAGTCTCCTCCCTCTTGGGCATCATCTACCCCCTCACATGTGCATACGTGCCTTAGTATCTGCCTACGAGGACCAAGAAAAGAAGGCCTCGTCTCCGGAAACCTCTCAAAAAAATAAATAAAAAAATATCTAAAGCAAAAAGGGAAGTTTACCCTCCCTTGTGCAGGGAGCATGATATCTCATCTAATGCGTTACGTGAATCGCCACAAAAAATGTGCACCACCCGACAAGTCGCGCTGCTTGTAGTAAAGATTCAACATAATATAAAAAGTCGACAACTAATGCGTTGCATGTCACCGGTGTTGTGCGAAATGGTCGAAAATGATAAGTGAGAGACACTCGGACCTCCTCACGACCAAACACACCAATACGTAACCCAGCCCTCCAACGACCTGAAAACTTCTGCAGGAGATACTAAACTTTTTCTCCACATGTATCTTCGGGAGTAAAACTATCGATTCTCTACCACACAACCAGCACTAGAACCTTGGGAACGAGGGAAAATCCACCCCCTCTCCTAAATAGCCCCGTAATAAAATATACACCTCCTCAGTGGGCATGTACCCACTGGTTGATACCAACCCGCAAAAGCTCTCGCTGCTAGGCATTCCACATTCGGATAAGATGTCTCAAAAACAAACAAATGGGACTTTAGGGAAAGTAGCCTCCTCATAGAACTTGAGGGAGGCCTACCCGCCTCAAGGAGCCCTTGTATCGCGTTGCAATAGGGAGAGGGTGCACGTAACTCTCTCTCTCTCTTGCCTCCACAGAGCGAACCATGTTATAATGTTCACTTTGTTGTTGTTGTTACTGCCCCTCTTCTCTCCTTTCACGTCTCTCGAATGATTAACATATTAAAAACATTTTTTTTATTAAATGACACACGTATTTACAAATATATGTATATATTCATTTTTTGAAAAATAAATAAAGACAAAAGTTTAATGCACCACATCAAATATTACTCATCGTCAAAGTGCCTCCCTATCGAGCACACCGGATACGATGCACCTCATGATATCGATTGCACCCAGAGTGGTGCTCGGAAAATGTTTTTAGCACATCGTTCACTACGTAAGTGTGTCGAGCAAAGTGCAGTCTGGCTCAGCTGTTCGCTTCGCAGGGAGCTTATAACTAAGTCAGCACCCTGACCTCTTTTCCATGCGTAGTCATTGGTGTGATATTTTTAAGAGGCATGACCGTTGACCCTAGGCCAGATACGGTGAACATGCGCTAACAAAAACAGGTTGAGCTCGGGCCCTGGTAACTCGATGATGCACTCTGTACTCACTCTCGAATTCAACTAGAATCATCCGGTGCGGCCCTGTGGCCGACCGCACCGCTCTTCTTAAGGAAATTTAAATAACACGTAGCACCTTTGGTATCCGCTAGGACCTGGTGTGGATACCCTTAGCACCTGTCGACTTTGAGCTGCTGATAATGTCGAATTGTGCTTCGGGTGTCTTGAAAACATTACCCACCCCGGGCGGGAGAATTCCATCAACGCACCAAGTTGCCACGAAACACCATTGTCAACTGGTGCGGCACAGTGATCACCACGTACCCCCTTTTTTAAAAATTTTTAAATTAACACGGTCGTCGAGCGTACCGACGCTTGGCAAGGTCTGCAAGATAAAAATCAACGACAAATAATGGTTAATGTCATGGTCAAATTCTAATACTAGCAAAGGTTTAATTATGGAAAAACAAAGAAAAATACCTACCATTTACCGTCGAGGAGGCATATTATTTGTACGAATTTGCAAAATAAATTTTGTCTCACCTGTTTTATAAATTTCAAAAGCTTTCGGAGATTGGTGTGATGCACTGATAGTAGTGCGTCGATAAAGTGCAATGGGCAACACAAATGTCGGTGTGGCTCAAATAAGAATAGCTTGTACCGGTGCTTGATGGCTCTATGCAATCGACAAAAGCAAGAAAAATGGTGGCTTTTTGGGAGTAATGTGTACCTAGCTCCTGCTCTTGCGGGTTTGGCATGGTGTACTTTAGGTGCGCTGGCTTATCTCAGCTACTAGCTCGGGTCTGCTTTTGCAGCCACGAGACGCAGGGCGAAAGTCGTAGCGGAAAGGCACGTCAGGCTGCTGCGAGGCAGATGCCACGAGCTGTCAGCATTGATGAACCGATGATTTGTGTGGTTTTAGTGGCCACCTTGGTGTTTTAACCCTTTTTGATATTAACGCAGCGGCATTACTGTGCTAGCGTCGTTTCCACCGTGTCCGCACCGAGGCGGTTTCTATTCCATGCACTTTTGCTAGTGAGACATGGGAGAGCGACTTAGCAAAGATCGCAACACAGGTGCTCCCAATAATATAGATGCCACTGGAAAAACGTCACAGATGAACCAGGATTTGTGCGACTTTTTTGGGCGTAATTTTGCTAAACCCCTTTTCGTACAGTACTTGTGCATGCACTCGGTGCACGTCACTCATTCCACCTCGCAGTTTCTATAGGCTATTGCTTTTTATGAGACTGCGTGTCTAGTGCAGCTAACAGCACACTTAGGTTTCATTTCTTAATAAAGCAAACCTCGAGGCAGAGATATCGCAAGTGCGTAATTTCGCTGAAATACTTGTTTTATAAGCTTTTCTATTGTGAATTTTTGCATATTTAACCATCTAAAAGGTGTGCTTGCTGGACCACGCGATGCAGTTTGATTTATTTCCACACCGTAGTGAAAGCATCTATTTTCCTGCACCTTTTCGGACAGCTCAAATTACGATAGGCATGTAAGGAACAGTCTGTCAGTACGGGAATATGACACCTCAGGCTGAGGAGTGTGAAGCGCGCTCCCGTTCGTGCCCAGTGCTTCTCGTGTGGGCTTTTGGCTCTAATTCTTTTATTGTTGTACATCACCGTGCGTCAGGGATGTCGTAGCGACACGGTGCATTCATAGGCCGGTCTTGACCTTAAGAAACGCTAAGGCCACTGTCGTGTCATCGAGCGCTTGTTATAGTGATGGATCTATGTAGAAGTTATGTGACAAAGATAACGGTACTATACAAAATTACAACGCATCGGGAGGGGTGTGCACGAGGCGATGCAGTGTCCAAAAAGGTGTGCACATAATTCTTTTAACCGCACCGGTGAAGTATGTTGACTCAACGTGCATTTGCTGGCATGCTATGCTGATGATAAGAGCAGCGACAAAATAACAGCATCCACAAAACCCCTGCACAACCTCTCTCTAGGAACCTCCACTAGAAACAGATGTCACAGGACATGTACATAAGGGAGTTTCTCAAAAAGCATCCTAAGCATCAAAAGGCTTTTCAACATAGTGAGCGCACGCTCAACAAGATTTTTGGAGACATGCTTCAACCTAAGGACTGCAGCAATGCCGATTTCAGAATTGATTGGAGACATGCACATCCCTTTCGCGAGCGTGGGTACATATGGACTACATGCACAGAAAAACCAACCAAGAGGGACTGCTCAAGATGAGTCCACGGAAAAGAGGCACGTCATGCCCATGGAATATGTTGCTCCCAACCTACGCATTGAAGCACTTGCATAAACATGGAGAGAACCTTTGCTACATCGTGGAGGAACGCAGCTTGGCACAACTGGTTGTCCTTGGAGAGGATTGACTTTCAGCTGCTAACTTTCTACTGAGCTAAGTTCAAAAAGGCTCAAAGAAAAGATTGGCATGATGAACATCAGGCATCCTGGGGACTAAGGAAGCAGAGCTGTTAAAGGAATTGTGTTTCTTTATGACAGCCAGTTATTTTACAGTGCCACCTAGGAGAGTTCTTGGTGGCAATTTCATTGGTCCTGGAGCAGATAGTGGTGTGATGTTACCTATGGTGGTGACAGTGTAGGTGACAGCACATGCATTGGCAGATCCCATACAGCGCTGCATGTTACCTGAGTCGACTTGAAAACCACACAGGACAACACGATGTACTGCAAATGAATATATGGCAGCGAGTATCTATATCAAGAGTGATCCACACACTGAAGGAAAAGGAGCAAGCATGTGTGGCGAAGGCTGGAGTAAGGAGGCATGGAAAGTCGCGATGGATTCTTGCAGGTGATCATGTCAGCTGGTAGAAAACTAGGTCAGTAGGAGTAATTAAAACTGGGTGAAAAAGCAGTTTACCTACGTTGGACTGGAAGCGGTATTTGGAAAGTACTGCTAATGATCTCGGAGGATGTCTGCGTACTGCTTCGATGAAGGTAAGTCATGATTACACGATGACTGAGCGCTTTTACTCATGGAGGCCTGTAAAAGAAGGAGGTGTAGGTCATAACTGATTTCCTTTTGCTTTCTAAAGTTCTTATGCCCCTCCCAGCTCATTGCACATCATGGTGTGTTTGTGAGTCACAGCACCATCACAGCGTAGTAATACCAGAGCGGTGTTATCTGCGGTAAATCCTTCTTCTGGGAGCAAGAATGATCTCCCTGGTATCCATGAGGATGTCTAGAAACAAACAACCAAAGTCGCAAACCATTTCTTTCTAGACAATTTGTGATTCGGAACTATTAATAGGCAAAGTGTGAGGACATGCCCCTTACCTAAAGTCCAGTATGCTTACAGAAATCTTCATATCCAGGTGCTCCAAAAGAGGTCACTTCATCTGTCGAAACACGAACGTCAACTGACAATTGAAAAAGGATTAAAAAGCAATTCGTAGTAGATATAATAATTACAGAAAAACCACTAATATGTCTCAAAGTAGTCGCTGAATCTCGAATTGGAATTACTCAAACAGATACATGAACTTAATTGAAGGAAAAATGGGATCCATTTGTATTAACTTGTATAGTAAGAAGTAACCTTACAACCTTTCGCTCTTTGACTTTTATACGGAGTTCTTCTAGTGTCCGAACAACTGCTCTCCTCGTAGACGACAAGCCTTCTTAACTCTAACGAGAACTAGCATGAAGTTATGGACATGAGTGTGTGATCATTCTCAGCTCCTATACAAAAATGGCTAGTATACAGAGTATGACTCACTAAGAATTTATTTAGTAATTACCACATGTGTGTCTCTACCTATTTGGCAAAGTCACTATGTCTACCCTCGAGGCGAAACGATGAGCTCAATTCCTATAGGGAAATGGAGGGTAGTTTCAGTTCCATGAAGAGGAGGATGGATTCCTCTCATGAAGGGATTTGAGATCCAAACTCCAAAGATAAATTTCAAGAGTGAAGGGACAGAGCTCCTTGAGTATAGGTGATAAATCTCTGAGCGAACACGCTTTCACAAGAAGCTTTCCACTTTGAGAATATCGACAGTCCACCTGGCTTCTAGAACTTACTTTTACTTTATTTTCTACATTTTTGCTGAGGTCCTGTGTATTCGCAAGAAGACGTGGATGATGTGACGGATGATAGAACAACATATACGCGGATGCGCGAGGATATTTAGAGCTAGGAAAAGTGCGGAGTTAGACTTTTTAGGGTGTGAATGAGCTTTTATCCAATTCCAAGACTTGTTTTGAGGAATATTAGGGTTTTGACCTCTAAAGGAGCATATATAGGCAGTGATGAACCTAGGCATAGACAGTCAAAGTGTCATGCTGGTGAAAAAATAACGTGTAATGAATTTCCTAGTGCGAAGTTTGAGGTGAGTTCCACGAGAAAGCGATATATGTGTATATATGATTACTCTTCTAGAGATTGGATTGTGGACACACAGTCAGAAAACTCAGAAAAAACATTCAGCGGCAAACACATATATGTATGTCAATGCTGGGGTGGAACATTCCCATACTCGGCAGAAAACTAACTACATGTGTTCGCGTACAAATGATTTTATTATCGAATGAGGAGCCACAACATGGACGCAACAATCCATGCCATAAATAGTCTATTGTAATCATGCAGAATAATAAAACTCACCTCCGAGCTGGATGCGAAACTAGATCCAGTGTCTTGATTTCCTCGCTCGAACTAGTGTATGATTTTATCCATGTGACCGATCGTGACAGTTTGAACATGAAGTGAAACCGCACTCCCTGAAGCCAATCAGTGATGAAATGTTAACAGGTGTGGGAGAACCACCAATAATGACGCTGGCTCTGAAAGCCCTGATTACAAGTCGCAGTCATGCTGTGAATGATTGATTTAGCAATGAGACCTACTAGAATCCATTTGATCGAAAGGTCATACTGATGCCAAACTCATCACGTGAAGGTGAGCTAAACCACGGCATTAGGGTGCATCTGCGATCCCAAGGTATTGGTAGGATTCTATATCAACTCTAACTGAGATGATGATTTCTTTTTATGCTTAAAGAAAGCAACCAACGTAGTGGAAAGCCCGACCATGACAGACCATTAGATCAATTTGAAAGAATTCTTTAGCAAAGGAATAACTTCGTGGATGAGTCACGTACAGATGGAGGACAAATGTTTGCAATGAATGGTTTATTTGAAACCGCTGTCCCTTGAACACACGACGACCGTATGAGATGGCTTGCAACGTCAATTATCCTAAAGCTAAATATCCCAGTAAAGCGTCGAGACTTTCGATGACGGTTTGATTAACTCATTAGACAAAAAGATTTTCCCCAACCCGGTAGCAAGTGTGAAACCAAAAAGTTCCATGTTCAAAAGTGGTATACTACTTTTAAAACAAGGGTGACAAGTGGATTCATTTTCTCTTTTCCCCCACCATTTTCTAGAAAGTACTCTTCATTTTTTATAAGCTTGAGGAGGATGACATTTTCTTGTTGTATAGCTCATCCCTTCGGATGATGTCCACAACTTTAACATTAAAATCGAACTCCTAAAGAAGGAATGGTTCATTCCCATTTGTAATCGATAGAGTCCCTTTACCTGCTAAGTTTTAACGAATCTAATATAGGTGAAATTCAGTGTTTTTCAATTTTAGGGAGTCGGAAGAAAAACATGAGAAAACTCAATGATTTGTACATTTTCGAAATGAAATTTAGCCACTCAAAGCCTAGAAAAAGGAATGTAAACATAATACAAGATAGAACTCCCACAACCATGATTACTCACACATACCTTTTCGTAAATAGTCCATCTCGCTGCGGAAAAGGTGCAAACATCTACACCGAAAGGACGTACGGTACCACTTCCTTTACTCGAGTTGGAGCCTTTTTGATATTTGATGGTGTGTGTCTCCTGCAGGCCTGCCATGTGGACACTCATCTATTTTTATGTGTTTGCAAAAAGTGAATGAGGTTTCTAGGCCTCTCTAGATCTGCATTTCCTCGTGAGCATTTCAATTTGTCCTTCTCTTCAGTGAGAGACTTTAGGATTCGGAGCCTCTACTGTAACTATCATCACTTTGGGTCTGGACTATGTCAAAGTCCCTCTCTTCTCATGGATGCTTTTTCTTCTTTCTCTACGCTTTCCCACTTGCTTTCCAGGTGGCCTTCTTGGTCTTCCTCCTCTCTGAGTGATTCGAACATGGGTTGCTTTGGGCAGCTCCTGCCGCCGGAGCCTGAGGCTCGCACATCGAGTTATAGTTTGTGAGGCCACCTCTATACTACTCTGGTGATGCGAGCTTTGTCTACTTTTGGGAGCAAAAGCATGCTCTTGCACAGTGAGAGGCAACTAGCACATGTCTTCTCCTATTTGCTCTTTTCCCTCGCTACTCCCCTCACATCATCCCATGCACTTTGCTTTTGAGTTTCTTCATGAATGCTTTGAGTGTTATCTTGCATGTCTTTTGAGGGCTGCCTCTTTCACTCTTGTCCTTGCTTTGCTTTAGGACTTTGAGGCTCTGGTCTCCTCAATGTTTTGGGCTTCAGCCTCATCATTTTCACGCATGAGAGGCCACCAGTATCTCACTCATCAAATTGTTTCAACTTTCATATCCACATTTCCCTCTCCTCACTATTTTTCTCTTTTTCCTTGGTGCTTTTTCTTCATCCACACACATATTTTCACTCAGTAATCCATCGATTGTTTCCCACGCGTAGCTTCACTGTCTTCAAACGAGCGTTGGAGCCCACATGGCAATTTCCTTGAAATACCAACTCATCGTGTCGATGGTTTTCATCCACTCGGAGAAAATGGTGGCAACAAGTTTCAAGCCATTTGAAGCATTGTTATCCTTGTGCTCTTTTGAATGAGATCATGCCTCTCCGTTCGTGACCCTCCACCGCTTGTTAATGAAGGAGAGCCTTGCTCATATGACCTGAACCATCTCGCTTTAAACAGTTGGAGGTTGCAGCAAACGACCTAATCCACTTCTGCTCAAGGTTTGGAGGAGGTGCCATGACGCCCACCCAACCCATGCTCGCTCCTTGCTTGGAGGAGGTTAACAACAAGTGACAATTCATCACTTCTTTCAGCACGTGTCATCTTTCCTTGTATGTGCCTCATTCTCGCTTGGTACATCCATGATTAAGTAATAAAAGCGAGGAAATGGACACATGTACCATGAGGCACGCAGCTGCAGGAAAGTCGTATCATGTTGATAGAATACCTTGTGGAATCTTTTCGATTCTGTGAGAAACATGACTTTGCATCATGAGAGAAAATGAAATGCTTGCACGATTCTTAGTCTACTTCACCTGCTGTGCTGCGAGGAGTCATATTGAGATTTGATCTTGACTGCTAGCACTTTCATCCAGGGCTCAAAAGCTGACACGACGACAGGCGGTGTGCTATGTCTTCTATGTTTGAGTTTCCAACAATGTCTTTTGGAGCACTGGTACAGACGAGTTTTTGAAAATGAGACATCGAAACACCGTAAATCAAACTCAATACTGCGTTTGCAGCTTTTGGCACTTGTGTACTCTGTGGAACACAAGACTTGAGTAGTGTGCGTGACCCTATGGGATGCGTCATCCAAGCTGTATATGCAAGAGTGAGAGAGCCATCTCCAGACCTGCTGGTATTAGTTGCAGAGTTCTTTTGAAGCGAGAGATGGTTTTTCCAAGGATGGACTTTCCTAAAGTTGCCTCGCCTCAACTTTCACTAGGGAGATCTCTTGACAGATTTGGAGTATCCTCTTTGTGCATGACGCAGAACTCTAGAGATGAGATGTACTAGAGGTAGGTAGCTGTGCATTCATACTAAATCTAGTTTAGTTAGTGATATGAGCCAGACGAGGTGGGCGACACAGTATAACTCTGATCTTGTATGCACAACTTGATGGACAAGCAAGATTACATGACCTGAAAACTAGATAGGGCATGACAACCTAGGCTTTTTCTCATCACAGAGGTGATTGAAAGAGGTAGAGGACAAAAATGCTTTCCAGGGTGTTTTTTCTAGCTGAAAAAATTTGACGAAATTGGGGACTCGGCCTCTAGAAACTTTGAGCTTAAACTTCAGCTTAGGCTCATCATCTGTCCAATAGGTAGAAAACACTCACATCTGACATTCTGCGATCTCTGATAATTTTCTTAAAGGAAAATTATTGGGCATCACTAGTGCTCATGTAGAGCTTCATGCGGACATCCACAATCGCACCAAACTACTAAAAACATAAAGGTGCCATGACTGAAAGTGGAGAAATTGATAATTTCTCACAAAAATGGTTAAAATCCCACTCTAAAAGTTTCCACAACTTCAAACGCGCGTCCTATCTTGTCATCTGTTTCACCACATGCTAGAGTGTGAGAGAGAACATGAGCATGAAGATCCAGTATTTACGCGATGGAGCTCAGAATGATCTCAAACACAAATCGTGCACTTAGAAATTGTGGTTTGTATAAATTCTAGGCAGCACCTGCAGAATATGAAGAAGAAGACACAAGTGGAACTGCATTGACATGGATTTGACGTGAACAAAGTGGGATGTTCAAAATCATTAATGCTTTATCATTACGATCATCGGCGAAATCGAGCTCGAAGAACCATTTTATTTTCTCCACGATTAATCCAAAAGAGGAGAAAACATTTCTTTTGTTTTAGGAGCTGTGTGCGGAGCCTGTGCTATGCCAGACTGTGCAAGCATTTTGCAGCAGAATGGAGCGCATCCAAAGTGATAATCACATGAGACATAGAGACTATCTTGCACTTGATCTTAAAGCTGTTTCACATTCACAGTAACTAGTGTTGTGTGGAAGTGTAGGCTTTCACATGTGACCACCAAGTCTCGTAGATCTGCGACCGCAGCTGAGATGGCTTTGAGAGGCACCATTTTCATGCTGTGCAAGGTGCACTAGCCAACACAGAAAGGCCAGAATTGACCATAGCAGAGGAAATGCAAAGTTGAAAAACTTTGGGTATGACCATCCCGATTTGTGCTATCTTTCAGGAGAGGATTCATTCTCTTGCGCCTCACACATTACATTGCGTGATCGAGCGAGCTTATAGAACTACGCAGTGGTAATATTTGAAGATTTGCAGCGATGACACATGCATGGCAGGTAGCATCGATACGGTGGTTCGGTTTTACTTAGCGTGTGCACTACCTGTGGGCTATGAACCAAATATTCACAATTAAAGATTTCCAGCATACATGTACATATTTTAGAGGTGACTCCACAGATGTACCTTACTTCCACAGGCACAATGGAGTCACAAGAGAACTGTTCTTTGCATGTGTGTTTTAAAATTTAATTTTCTATTTTGTTTTTTAATCTGCTCCAATGCGATAAAAAAATTTTAGCATGCGGGACTGCTGACACAAAGATAGCCCACTTCACCGCTGAAAAGGTGGCCAACGAGAGCTTATAGATACAGCTAGATGAGATCGAAAATGACACTCAACGATCAGATGGACATGGAAAGGGCACAACTCCGGAGAGGTTGACTATAGATATTCTTGAGACATCGACATCATTAGACATTCCTCTGCTGCCGCAGAGACATGTTCTACCGTGTTCCAGAGCACGATTGTAGATTACGCAAGGTGGCATGTGATAGTCTACTCACCATGATCATCACCGCGAAATGAGTGGATGATCATCGTGGATTGACAGATTTTGTTTTTTGTATCAAGATCTTTCCAAATCATAAGGTGTTTAAACCTGAGGATCTGGAGGCGATGTAATATTTAGAAAACAAAAACTCCTCATTTGTGATATTACTACTTTCTCGATCATATCTTCAATGTAACAAGTGCACTTGTAGAGCGAGGTTTTAGGTTCTACCGTTTTAATGTTGCAAATGTCTATATTTAGAAACACAATTAAGGCTACTGTCATCAACCTGATGTGTTTAAATTTCTTGGAATGTGATATGCGATACATTCGATGTAATAAGATTGTTCTCTTCCAAGAGGCGAACCTCTTCAAAAATTAATCCTCAATGTAACACCAGATTTTTAATTGGGTATACTCTATTTAGATGTAATACAATGAGTTTTAAATCTAACCCAAATGATCAAACATAGAATACCACATGACAATGGAATCGGGAGACCAAGTCAATCCAACTGCGCTCATAAATGCTAAGATTTTTCAGAGTTTGTTTTACCAAGGCTGCACCCATGCAGAAACTGACTCGGGCTGAGTGGGTAGATATAGATCACCAAGGCTGCGTGAAGAGCACATTCTGCATGTGCTCACGATAGGCACTATCAACAAAACCAATGTGCATTATGGGATGATATACGACATCTTCAATATCGAGAGTAATAAAGACAAGCGAAAGATAGCAGCGAAAACATAAAATTTAGAAATGAGACACACTTATCTAATATAAGGCACACTAACTAGAAAAAGAGCTAATATACAATTGAGATATTCACGTGGAGAATCAAGCATAATATCTATTCACGACAGTATCCATTTTTGGGCTTTATCTGAAAACGATCTGTCATTATAATAAGCTAACAATTTCACAGGCCTGGAGAAGTATTTTCTGCTTGAAAATGTGAGGACCACGCCACATTGGTCTGACTTTCAGACTCCTAGCTTGTCATTTAGTTTGCTGGATCAGATACCAAGACTAGGTCACCTTACTGAAAAACACGAGGTAACACTTCGATACAATGCGCGTTTAACAACGCTTTTTGTGAGTCATATGTTGCTAATGCGGCGGTGCAGCACAAGTCTCATCTGAAGTTGTGCTAAGTACAAAAAGCGTTTTTCCCTCTTGAGGAGTAGTATTAGCTCAACCCTACAAGCTAATTGGAGTGACACGGTATTTCACATTCAATGGGTAACTTGAGAACTTCTAAATCGTAAAGCATCGATGAAAAAGGAGTGAACCCTATGGCAGCGCTTGCATCGTGAGGTGGTATGCCCATACTGCGAAAAATTTAAGTGGTACACCACATCTGATCAGAGAGTTCCTGATAATCCATTTGATCATGAGTTAAAACTGAATAATTTAGATTCAACTTGAGCGTAACAAGCGCGTGGGTAATATGGAAGTAGGAGTGCGCGGTGTGACGCAAGTTGATCGAAATTTCGGTCATCATTGTATTTTGAAATATGACTCCATGAGTCAAAGTGATAATAGCTTGGGGTACACCTGCAAACGAGAAATCACATATGTAGATTGGAATATGAACATAGCTATAGTTTTTCCATTCCATCACGAATGTAGGCATTGCCTTGACCCATTTTGTAAATGCAATCTCGGTAATGAGAAATAATATACCCAAAGCCCACAGCCAAGTTGAGGGTTACACATGTAATGAAATCAATCGCCTCCATTTTGGAAAAAGGCTCCAGGCAACGATTATGGTGAAGGGAGGAGCTAGTGGTGCATGCAGTATTTCGAACAAATATTTGATGAGTGGTGGATTTTTCGCAACCACAAGAGTGTAATATTTGAAATAATGATGGCTAAAAATAGCTAGACACGCAGTACGCTTTCGTGTGGCATGTGCACACAGACATCAGCGGCCACCAAACACTCCAGGGAATGGAAGTCATTCAAAACCATTTCGAAGCCTCTTCATAGAGCTAGTGCAATCGTTTGGTAACACATTATCCACACTCCCAGCGAGCAAAAAGTGTGTCCCCATAATATTGTATTGTGTTGATGTAGTAGCGGATCTCTAGATTGATTTCAGTTATAACGAAAGCTGAGAGTTTCCGTGCAGTTATTTGGTTTGACATGATGATATCTCCATACCAGTTGGAGTCTAATATCTTGATAAGAGCGATAGATCATCTGCAATGGGATGGTCTACGACATACATTGTCTCGATATGGTGAAACTCACACATAAGTTCTACTGAAACACGAAAGGTGATTTCTTTTGATTTAGATTTTTCAAATTCGAAATCAAACTCTTGTCGGAATAACAAACCATTTAGAGTATCTCTCAAGTAATTGCTTTTGTCAAGTAACCCATCACTGGTCAGTTGCAGTAGAAATCATAGTTGCAGCTTGTACTGAGGTAAGACAAATGATGACATCTTTGGAGTCGTACCTTGAACCGCTACCAAGGCGATTTCTCTAAAGCATGTGAATACCTCTAATTTTAGCTGGATTCAGATTTGGCGTAGATAGAAATCCACATGTCATTGATGAAATCTCATCGATCTGAACTAAAACCATTCCAGTAATGGTAGTCTGCGAGGAGCTCCCAAGTATAAAAAGAATGTCACTTGGTTGTAATTGGGTGGATGCAATGATATGAGTACGTGGGTTAACATCGTGTTTGAGAGAATCAAAAGATCGATCAGCGAGCTCATCCCAAATAAAAAGGAACATTACGTCTAAACACTCTGGTAAAACCTTTTGTTAACTTCGGCACGACAGTTTGGGACAAATCTCACGTGTAAAGTTTTCTTCCCTTGCAAAATTTGAGCTTTGTGAAGGTGTGTGAAGGAGGAGTGAATTTACGATGGTCTCAACCTTTAGAGGGATGCGACACTTGAATGCCTGACTTTTTGGAAAACAACGAATCTCGTGAGTATCGCGTCCGATTGTACACAAAGCAAACACACTTACCAACGGATTCAAATCGAAGATCTCGTAACACAAATCTCACAAAAATTGCTCATGAAATGAGCAGGATGACATTCCTCCGCACTTGTTAGGTGAGCAAGTAAACTACGTCCAAAGTAGGTTGCACTGATGTGTTTGATGTCATGAAAGCGTAAGACACTGCAATGATCCTTTTCTGAGGATTCTCAAGACTCTATCTTCGGAGATGGACTACGTAACAATTTACTAGATATGCTCACCCTTCAAAGAAAGGAGGTGGAGATCCAGAGAAGGCATTCACAACATCAGAGAGGCTGCGTCTATAGAACTTGGACAACCCCTTTTCAAGAATCTCATCGAGGTCTTTCAAGGATATTTCTAGAGCAAATAAATACGAAGGCAAGAATAATGCGCGATCAAGGCCTCGGGGATCCCCTCATTTATGCTATATGTGACTTAGAGCATGGGAATTTCATTAGAAAAAAATAAGTTTAAGAACGTAAAGCGGATCTCCACCAGCTCGAGAGACCAGCTAGAAATCAACCGTGAGCGTGGTTGCAAACCATGAAAACCCAAGTATTCAGACCAGCATTGTCTGAGTTTGAGAGAAAAATCAGTAGAGGAAAGTCCAAGGATCTCGATATTTCGATTTAATGAAAGTAAATTCCAGATTTATGTTTGATGCTGACAGGCCTCTATAAGCAAGATTACAAAAAGAACTAGAAAAATCTCCTCTCGTAAATTAGATTGCTGACTCAGAAATAAAACGCATGGTGAAATACATAGGCATAACGTTAGTTTTTCATATGGTTCAGCTACCGTACATTACATTTCGTGATCTATGACATATGTATTGATAAAAAGGATCCTAATATGATCCTGGAAACTATATGACTTTAAAGAACAAGATCCCTTTGAAAATTATAACACATCAAAATATTGCATAAGGTTGTAGATCACAAATTACAAATTGCAATCGCTCAGAAAACCCAAATTTTTGAAGATAACTTTGTCTATCGAAGAAAAGATCAGATCTATGGAGACATGCGGATCAGCAACCCAATCCCGCGAATCACGTGAGGGAAGGCAAAGCTCACACACAAAGAGATCTTCGATCGACTGAAAGCAAACCGGAAACGAGAAACCCTCTTACAAAAATAATCACGAGTGTTGAGCATAAACTCACGGCCGTAGGGTGAAAGGAGGCAGAACAAAATAGATGAAATTGTAGGTTAGATACAAAATATGTGATATAATCTCTCTTTGAAGGGTACTGAAAAACACACTCCACGGGGATAAACATCCTCTCAAAACAACCTAGACTCTAAGCAGATCTAGAACACCACTAGACGCAGAAATGACAGCAAAGCCCTTAAAACCTCTCGATTAGACGTGGCCACCGCTCACAGAAAATGGAGCCGGGCATCAAAACCGCATAGTGGCTCACTTCAGAAACTAACTCCTCCAATGATCCTTCAAGGAAGAGATGAAACCCCTAAACAGGAATTCCAACCAGCAATCCTCCACTAAAGCAGTAGAGAATGGCATTTGTCTGCGTAGAGCAATACTGTGACACACGATCTACATCAACAACCTTCTCTTGTTGCCTCCTCCTTCTCCTTTTGCAGAGTAATATGGGAAAGCTCTTGCAAACCCTAAACCACTTTTGATGAGTTGGCCCTTTTCACATTAGAGGCTCCCTTCTGAGCATGCTGGCAGCTCCCTTTTGGAGATGCAATGAACTCAGAACAACGCGCTTGATTTGGTCGAGGTAGCGTTTGCAGTAATCCCTTTAGCTCAAACCTCTTTCACACACCTCGCAAGTGATTGGCACGTATGCCTCGATTGGTATTTGTTCAAATGGGCATTGATTATGTCAGAATTTTTAGGATTTACATGTGCCTCCTTTTATCTCATTTATTCACAGAAACATAAATTAAATAAAAATTGAATGTTTTCCTCTTAGCTGAAAGGCTAAGTAGGAACATCTGATCGCTCCTCCTCCAAAATGTTGCTTGTCCTCAAGCAACGCAGAAATGAGCTGTAGTTCTTCTCCTTCTCCATTGATGGCACCATCAAGAATCAAGCCTTCATCACTGGTGATTAAGTTCTTCACCAAAGCCAAAAGGCATCTCAGACACTGCTCCTCCGATTTCTAACATGATAGTGCATCAGTCTGTCCCATTGCCCGAGTGTAAACCTCGCCGTAGAAGTATACATGGGTGAAGCAATGCTCACATCTAAAACATGTATCATGAGCAGTGCGATAAAGTTTCATCCCATGTAGGTTACATACACTCATGCCTACTTTTGCTCTGTCATACAAACCCATAAACAATATTTCTAATATGTCATCTATGTATGGAAGATAGCAATCACACATAGGAAAAGCCCAGGAATTTGCACTTCGAGGGAGGTGGGTCACAATCCCACATAATAGGTGCTGCACAGCACTCCTTTGTCTTGAGTAGATCCGAGTGTGATAAGTGGGCACCCCACCACATCTTTGCTGTATGGGTCACTTTGACATGCGCAGAAAGTGAAGCCCTGTATATTAGGTGCCTTTGGGAAGCACCTCATCATTATAGATAATCTCCCTTTGCACCTGCCAAGGGAGTGGCCAACTTTGGAATTTTTATCGGGCCTCACAAATGCCATGAGATCTACATGAGATATCTCTCCTTATAGGAGCCAAGGCCTGCATATATATGGTAAGAGAATGTCAAATCAGAAAAATAAACAGGCCTATAAGATCATATTCTTTACCATTCAAGTTCTTTCACACAACACATAGAGTTAGGCATGGGCTTTCTCCTCTTTTAAGAGAAGAAAGAGACAGTTGAACAACTCATGTATATGGTCCCTTACGCTCCCATCCCTCATCAACACTTCAGTATGTTGATATATTTCCTCCCAATCATAGTGCTGATGTAGTTTTTCCTCCATACCCTCCTAACCAAAACTTTTCAAGATTAGAAAAAGATTTTTGTTTACCCAGACATAGGGTCGAAAGGAAACCTTTGCAGTCCTTTCATGTAGCATCTCTGCTTGCTTGAGGCTTGAGACGAAAAATACTTGTGACAAGATGATATATTACCCCTTCATGACCACTCTCCTCTCGCATTTTCATTCCATCACTTTATCCCAGTGATTCGAGCACTCATGTAAGAGTTGAGACCTGAATATGGATTCACACTTCAATGTTAGCATTGTTGTTGATGCATCTATGGTGGTACTTGCCTTGTTGTTGCTTGTTTATTTTGCATTAAGGCACAAATATTTGTGGAAAGCTGATCCTCCCCTTGCTTCCTCTCCCAAATACTGTGATTTCTTCCACTATTATTTCAGTACTTAAGAGGCTTCCCCTGTTATAAGAGAATGAACTGGTGGTTGGGAAGATGTAGAAATTGTTCTCACAGATTTCTCAGAAACAATGAGAGAAGAACCCAGAGGTCCCTGCCCTCACACCGCAAGAATTTGCATCTTTTTTTGTGTGGGTAAAACATCATGAAGGTAGGTGTGCATGCCTTGAATATTTGTTTCCCACTCTTCAAATCCACCCATTCCATCTCTGTAAGGCCTTCCAACTGGGCAGACCTTTCTGCAGTAATCATCCACCTGACACCAAGATGATGTTGGTGTTGTTGAGCTCAAGACTGTGCTTTTTCATCTGTTTCACTCCCATTTTCCTTTGTCCATTACACATTCCAGACTTCCAATTAGATCAAACATGAATTGAATAAAAATTACTGAATTATTAACATGACTGATTTTAAGCAAATTTTGTGATTTTTGTTTGCTTAATGCATTTTCACTGAAATCCACGGCAGAATGCAGCATTCCGTAGCCACCAATTTTGCATTGTCACACGTTTGGTATGTTCTGTGTGGTCTCTCAAGAAAACCACATATGGGTATATCTCCACGCCATGTTCACATTGTTCGTTTTCTCGCCATGGCAGTTAAAAACAATTGGATATGGTTTTGGTACGTGGGAAAACAGCATTAAGAAGGCATTTCTAATAGGACCTATTTAGTCCAAATGCTCTTTTCTTTACAGCCCACTTCAAGAGTCCTAATGTGATTTCGAGGTATGAAAAGACAATGTACCATCCTGAATTGTTGCAAGTCTTGTTGGGCACATTTGTTATATGAACACCTGGGAAACCGAGGCTAAAGCCAGATTTTTGTTTCCAGATTTTGCTTGTGATTCTGCTGTTATTTCCCAAGATTTGAGATTGCTCTGGTGCTCAAGGTTATTTCTCCTTATGGAAGTATAGGCCGAAAGAGCTAAACAAAAATTTGGAAATAAAGCTTGAGAGGGAAAAAGAAAGATTTAGAGCCTTACAGAGGAAAAGGACATCATTTTAGAGTTTAAATTTGGGCCATAATTCATGAACTAAAAGACAAGAGAAATTGAAGAAGGTGGGTGTTGTGGAAGGCTGAAAGGTAAAAATAATGTGTGGTGTATATCGCTCCTTGATATTTTGGCCTTAGCTTTAAGTGACATGCTATGGACCCTTGAGTGGGCTTATGCATGCCAATTTTGGGCCTTTTTTCAACTTTTTGTTTTTTAGCATTTTTGGGTTTTGGGCCTAAAAACTCATAATTTCTCTGTATTTCAGTTCTAGTGAGTTGCCTAAGGGAGGAGAGCGAGGCTCTATGGATGCCATAATTCATGAGCAGTGTCTCCACGATTTTCAGGGCATTTGGGAGAATTAGCTCCATTTCTCCCAAACTAAGGCACTCTTGCAACATTCTCCGCCCGCCATATCAAAGCACCGTTATTTTTGTTTTTTTACACACAGGTATGTTAGGTTTTGATGACTTGGCGTTCGGATTGAGGATGGTTTCAGTTGCCGAGTAGTAGACACGCAGAGCTTCCAGCATAAGCCTCAAGTGAGCTTTCATTTCACACTCTGGGACAGCTCTGCCAACTGCTTCAGCAAGTCGTGGACCTTTTCTGTGCATAACATGAAGTATTTTTGTACTTTTGAACCTCAAAATCTGCTTTTCCCAAACAAAGTGAATTTAAGCTCATTTGTAATTTGCGCGGAAATGATGGCCAAAAGTCAATAGCACTTTCCGCTTAGTAGCGTTTTTTGAGATATTTTTGTAGATATTTTGTGCCATGAGCTTTATAAGCCTCAGAGGACAAGTTTGGATATTTTGACTTGAGCCAATGGGATAGCTAGTTTGCTCATGGGGTTTTTCCCTCCTCAAGCCTATTTATTCGCATGTTGGTTTCATTAGACTGCAGAAGCTGAACTTGAGAGAATCAATACAGCTGGTCATATGAGCTTATGAAGAACAGGGCACGCAGTTATGATTTTTCAGACCCGCTTCTTTGGATGCTTTTTGAGGAATGAGTTTAAAGCAAGGATTAAAAGTGATGGATTCCAGTGACATGGTAGAATGGTATAGTGTTTCTCTGCTATGTTTGTTGTCTTCTGGTTTTCAACTCATGATACATGCCTTCTATGCTGCTATAGATCAGTAGGAGATTGAGTTTTGAGATATGCCGCATGAGGCACCTCCTCAAAATTCCCCGACCTTCATAGCTTTGATGTTTTCTTCTTTCTTTGGTTATGCTAAAGAATTCTAACTTGCTTCTTTAGTAGCTCGTAAGGATAATGTTTGCTAGTTTTAGTTTCAGCAAGTTCTATGCACAAGCTGAGTAGGATGTCTGCGTGTGCCCTCTGCCTACCTGTAGTGTCACGGTTCATCCATAGAAACTGTCTCTTTGGTCGATTTCAGCTGATCATCTTGTTGAACCAAGGAGGCCCGATCCCGCTAAGCTCCTTTGCCTAAAACCACTGTGAGCTTGGTTTTGTCGAAAGTGCCCAATGACTTAAGAAGGCTACATGTTTAGGGCGTGCTCAGCTGCGTAGTTTGATGCAGTTGTTAGTCCATGCTTATGTGTTTTCACAAGAAGTCCGATAGCCATTTCCCGAAGTTAGAAGGTTCTTATACACGCACGCTCGGAATGCTTGAGTTTCTAATGTATTAATTAGCTCATAGTTACATTTAGCGATGATTAATAGTCTTGCATAGCATGTTTGTGGCTTTCCGCTATCAACTAGTGCACTTGAAATCCCTGGGCGTCCTTTCTGGTAAACTTGATGTCCATTTACTCCATTTTTCCCAGATCATATCGCTTCTACTGAATCAAATCGCCCTACAGCAGCCTTACAGAACATCACCTCACAGCTTCCTTTGACCTGCTTAATTTTACAGCCCAATTTTATCTAGCATCTATAGCTCACTTATGTCTTCGATCATTTATGCTCATGCAAATTAAAACCCTAAAAATCAAAAACCTACTTCAGCAGTCCAGTTTAATATCAGAACAATCATATGGGCACACCTGATATCTTTGCATACAACAGTAGAGAGCCCTCTCTCGAGTCCAGAAGGCGAACCTGGGGGCTCCAAAGCTTGGTTTGATGTTAGACTGCCATTTGGCTCGCCAATCGCCAAATCACTTCAGACTCTACATAATGGCATGTATCACGGTGGGACTTATTGAGTACATGTTGACTAGCTAGCAAAATTTTATAGACTCCTTAGTCCCTTCAAATTTTAACTTAAACCATCACCCTTTAGAATCATCATAGTGTAAACCCCTCCTGCTTCTTGCTCATCTTAGCAAAAGTGACAGAATCAGGTTTATAACACTCTCAACATCCTAGGTTGCACATAAACCTTAAAATCCACAAAATCCCCTAGATTGGTTTTTGACAAGATTGGTGGTAATTCATAAGCCAAACAATTCTTAAAACACCAAAAATCCACTCTGAATAATTCATAATTTGAACTTTGTAGGGCCTTTGATCGCCTACTAAAAATCTAGGCTAATTATCTCGATTGAGTCACCCTACCCACCCCAACATAATGGCACGTATCACGGTGACCTCGAGCAACAAGAGACGATTCCCAGACCTTAAGAGACCTTAAAGAATACTATCCGCATTGACTCTCTATCCCACTATTCATCAACAGTGGACACTTGCGAGACCTTCTGGAAAGCAGACACCCACAGAATTTTAAGAATTTTGAAGCTTCAATCAATTCAGTAAATTTAGATATTGTCCATGAAAATATCTCTCTACCATCTTAATAAATACAGAGCTATTATAGAAAACTCCTTCCAAACCTTACATAAACTCAAAAAACCAAAAATACTCCTTAGATTGGTTTTTGACACATCGGGGTGGACCACAGCAAGTATACCTCAAAACAAATCGACATAAACACCAAGCACCACTAACTTCTAGTAAGCCTTACTATTTTACCAAATTTAGGCTACTATCCTAAGAAACTATCCTGTATCGCCAATGAATATGAGTGAGACAGGGACATCGAGTACATGACAAAGCCATAAATCCTTATAAACTTTAGTCATTTAGATACCTTAAACAAGCAAGCACCTATAGACCCAAGTAGTAACTCTTTAACCTCATCACCCAGTAAAGTGGTGAAACAAGTCTAGGATACTTTAAACCATAGGTGGCCTATAGAAACTAAAATCCAAAAACACTCCCCAAATTAGTTATCGGTGGTGGACCAGGCTATATTCAAGGTAGCAACCCGCCCACCGTGACTCATCAGCTTCATCCTTTTATTTTTGACCATCCTCCACCTATATAATTTTAGAGAAACGCACCATCCAAAACATTCATCGAATAATGTTCCCTTTAGACTGATCTAAAATCGGTCACATCAAGAATGGGTCACTGTATGCTCATCCTAGACCTCAAATCCTATCATAGTAGAGTGACCTGCAGATTCTGCAACAAGCTCAACCGATCATCTAGCTACATCAGACTTGCATTCGTAAGACAAGATCTTATTTCCAAACATCGCACTCATTCCACGCATTCACTCAGTTCAGAGTCACTGCAAACTCTTCCAAAAGCAAATCATAGTAAGACAAATCCTTGACGATCTTGAACTCCCCTAGACCTATCACAGCAGTCCTAGTAGAAAGCTTCATCCACCACTCTCCCCAGCCTCAGCTTCTCTACTGCCATTCCTGATTATCCCAGATCCGCTCAAACCGCACCATCAGTCCCAAGCTTCATCCGCCACACTCCGTCAAACCACCACTCGTTCAAACCACTTCATTTCATCCTACTATCCTTATCTTGTACATCACCTATTAGCCTGGCCATGGCAGCTCTGCACGACTCCTTAGCAATACGCCGCCTAGCTCCCATCCAAACAAATATCACATGACAAAATCACACACTTTGCATCGAGTGAAGACACCACACACCTCACAACATATATAGATGATCGATGCCAGAACACTGAGGTACAAGACTAGACTGTCAGAATGAAGAATATTCGCCTCAAAGTCTTGTGAACTGGGCAACATGGTTTGAAAGCTTTCAATCAAACAAAGATTCACAATATCCAGAACTACACTGGCTTTCTTGAAGGAACCGAAGAAACTCCATTCAATCTCATGTATAGCAACAACTAAAATCTTAAAAATGGGGAAAGTGTCCAAGCTTTCATCGCATCAGTTCAACAGTGAATGTAACGCTCCCACCTCATTTGTTCTCCACTTGGTTTAGCTTTTGAAAAATTTTCCAGGGGTTTGATTCAAGACACAAGATTGGCTTGAGAGACAAAGGATCTCCACCTTGAGGGAAAATGCAAACAAATAGTTTATAAAATCATGCCAACTTAGTCAAAAAGAGCTGAGAACTGAGATCAGAAAGAGTCACATAGAGAGATGATATCTCCACTTCATCACCTTCGATCCTTAACAGATGATTAATAAATCCATGGCTAAAATGTAGCAAGATCACGTAGTGAAGGCTTCTCAAGCAGATAATTCACCAAACTCAAATACAATGGAACTTAACTTTAGGAGGAAACAGCATTTACAAATGGTAATGCTGAAGGAAACATCACCAGACTAAAGCACCATTCAATGAAAACTATGTAAGAAGATGGTAGACTCAGAATCCTCTGATGAAGAGATTACTTAAATTTTGTGGTATCTGATAACAAAAGTGAGTTGTACCTCACAATGGAGAACAGAGTTATGTTCTCCTAATCAAGATGAGACCACTATGAAGATCTCGACGATTCGCTTACAGAATTTCAAAACATCATAGAAGCTCATATCAAGTATAACTAGAAGTAAAACCAAAACCATTCCAAAAGAATATCCTGGACAATATCTTAGTTCCCTTTATAACATTCTAAAGAAAACCATGGATAGTAATAAAGTTTGAGGCCAAAAAGATCACTCCTAACAAAGGCAAAGTTTATGCCTGCACAAGTGTTAGCTCACATTTTGTAGACTTACAAAAGCTTTCAGTTATTATATCACAAAACTTGGCCAAAGTCACAAAATTCAAGAAATATAGAAAATTTATGTCCTAAAAAGTCGAAACAAATCTGCCCAAATCATATACTTCCTTTTGAAGCTCAAGAGAAATTTAAAATTACCATACTTTCTGCTGAGCTTTAAGAACTAGTGGTTATAGATCTCAAATCTTCAAAGTCTCCACAATCTAGAGAGCAAAGCATAGTAATTCTGAATTTAACCCGAAGGACAAGCCCGAGCCTATTGGCCCTAAAGTAGAAGGTGAATAATGTAAGAAGGATCTATTTTCCTTTCTATGTAAGCTAACATACGGGACAAAACATTAGCATGAATTTACGTTAGATTCTCGGTGCTCTCCATAACCTCATGCCTAAAGCAACAGAAAACCTAGGGTTGGAAGTGACTCTGATCTACAAAGACCTGATGCCTCTTTCATTCAAGCCAGTCAAAGTGTTTAGGTTTGATAGAATGATTTTGGTTCTAACACAACCATACCAAAATCAGAATATGGATGGTGGTAGCTGGTGATTCACCCAAGTATGAGAATGCGCTATCAAGAGCATGGCTGCCAAAATAGACAAGGTAGCCTTCAATGGATATATTATTCTGCTACTATCCTAAGCTTTCAACCAAACAAGAAGGCTATACCTAGAGACCTCAAGACAGAATACTTGTTACAAATGGTAGAGGCTGGAAGATTGATTTCATCTATTCTATTCATTCCAATCTTCTAGATTCTTTATCTTATACAATGAAGGACATAAAATAAGATATAAAAGAAAGAAATATATGTCCAAACTATTAATGTTTTTGAAGGAATTGATGACTAAAGTCCTATGAAACTTATAGTCACTGCTACAAGATTGCTGTATATGAAAAGGAAATCCCTTTAGAGAAGGAGTTTGATGGTTCTTGTATAAGACCGGTTCAGAGTTGTGGATCCTTCGGATACACACATAAAGAAGGCCATTCTTTTAGATTAGAATTTAATGCAGACTAATAATATCATGAACATGAAGCCTTCTGTTTGTCCCAGCATGCTTAGATTTGTGTTAGAATAGAACACATCAGCCCAAGGAGACCTGTAATTTTGTAATCAGCAACTCAAAGGTGAATATTTCGTAAAGAACCCAAGATCCGAGAATATAGGGAATGCAGCTTGGATATCTCTTAAAACTTTGAAAATATGAGCTCACCTATCCCTTTTGGGATTCAAAATAGTCCGTAAATGAGCTTCCTCGCCTTTTGTCAACAACTACCATCATGTATGAGTGAGCAATATGACATTCAAGTGAAACATCGCCCACTGCATTTTAGATAACTTTGGGACCACTGGAAAACATTCCAGATGACGATCAAACTGATGATTTCTACAATTCAGGAATGAGCTTGAAATAACCAAACAGATTTCAGAGACGAAGAAAGGAAACCCACCCAGTAGTCAAGACTCAAGAGCTGAATCATCTTTTCAGGACTAATCTAAACTCTGTAGACTCATCCATATGGCGGTGAGAGAGTTAAAGAGACAATAGACCAAAGTGTAATCTAAGTCTTAATTAATAAAAATGACACTAATCAGAGGGCTTCCGCACCTTTAGAAGAATTACTTGACTTTAATGATGGGTAACAAAAAAGCCAAATGAAATCCATTAAGCAGTGACATAGAAAATACAGTCAGAAGTCTACAGAGAGCCCAAAAACATCAAACTATCCACCCTCCACCCTCTTACAAAAGAATACATCAAACTGCTTAAGGAATTTAAAGATGTGTGTTTGGTGCTGGGGATACCAAGATCTGGTTATAAGGACACCAGTACCATCCAACATAAATCTTCAAAGAAAACCAAAGCTTTTCTGCCAAAAAGTTAAGGAGGACAAACCCAGATAGCTACCATGAGGTTGAAAAAGAAATTTAAAGATATATGATGAATAACTGTCTCTCCTATACTCCGAGTGGGTCTCAAATCGGTGTCAATAGAAAAGATCTGTGCAGAATCTCGCACTTTGTATAGATTTCCAAACCTCAATAGTACAATCCGAAAGATAACTACCTCCACGTCAAAATGGACACATACTAAAAGGTAGGTAAGCTAAAGAATCTTCAATACTATTAGTTTTTCTCGGTTATAATCTCAAGTGTTGTTATCCTACCATCAACATACAAGAGACACTTTCATTGAGCCTTTGGGCACTTTTACACGTAAAATGCCTTTTTGACTAATGAATGCTGCGCCCACATTTCAAAGAGCTAAAGGACATAGTTTCCTCTTTGAGGACATAGTGTTTTTCATAGTTGTGCATATCTTGACGATATCACAATATTTCATAAATCGGCTTAAGAACACCTAAAGCAATAATTTAAGAAAGTCTTCTGGGCAAATGCAAAAAGTATGGTTTCATCCCCAAACCCCAAGAAAATACCAAGCTGCAGAGGAAAAATCCTCAGGTCACATCATTTTGGAAGAGGGAAACTAAAACAGATCCCCAGAATCGAAGGAGCTTTATAGATAAGTCATCCTAAACATAAAGGAGTATAGTCTTACTCAGTAAGATAGGGCCTTTTAGAAGATCTATCCTGCAACCTCACGAGTTCTAAAAAGATACTGCAAAATATAAAACAGATAGTGAAAGGAGGTTGGGGTTAAATGTTGATCTGTAGAACAAAAAATCTTTTTGAACTAATTAAAAGGGCTCTGAATCAATACCCAAAGATTGATTAGTCTTCACTTCACCGCCAAAAAGATTTACATTTTATTTTGCCATTCTTTAACACAACAGTCGCAGCAGCGAGCAAAAACGCATCAAAGGTGGATTCAACCCATTGCCTTTTCAAAGAACTCTAGAGAGATGCCCCTTGAGAGGTAATACTGTGAAAAAGGTGGTATCGCATTGGTAAAAGCCCCAAAAGATTTCTCAGTCTACATCTTACACTTTGCTGTCATAGCTTTGTCCCTAATAATCACGTCAAGGACATCCTAATCCAAGATCCATGTAAAAAGAGGAAAATGGATCGCCATCAATGGTGAATACAGACTTAGAACCGCCAGCCAAAACTAGTTAAAGTAGACAAGGACCTACAGACAAATGCTGAACCAACTCAAGCTGATATAAATTTTGTTTCCATACCTTAGAAGAATGGTGAAGAGTGTACACTTCTTACGACTGGACATTTTGGATTCACTCTCGTAAAGTGTATTCTTTATGCTTAACTTATATTCAAATGCTCCTCCGACTTTATCAAAAATAAAAGCAAGATTCCTAAACAAAAATCTTTATGTTTTGCATTTTAGATAGTTTTTTGTATTGGAAAACTGTGGTAATTTGTATGTCACATGAAATGTTTGCTTGAGTCCTGATGCAGTAGAAAATTATGCGGAAATGCACGAAGGAATGAACATTCCCACCTAAAAGACTCCACAAACAAAAATCTCAGAGCTTGCTATTACAGCTGGCCTGCTCCCCTCTCATGATTTACAACTAGCCAATGAAAGGCAAGTGTCAAACTTTTTGATGGCAAGAGAAAACTTTACCTTTTGCCTCACATCCCACTAAAGGAAGGACCCTTCAAGAATGGGCTCCAGATTCTTCATTGGGGAAATCTACACCTCTCATCCGCCAACAAAATGGATCTCACGCCCACCCACTACTTTATCAAATGGAGAGAGTGCTGCACACTTTCCCGAAACTCGCCACCGATTCACCATCATCACTTAGAAACCAATATCCCATCCAGACTAAGTCGTCTTGTGAAAATCATTACGCATAACGCATCGCTTTCTTTCCCAAGCAAATGATAGACTCTCTCATACATCAATATTTTATTAGGCATTCCACAACTCATTACCTCTCAAGGTAATGGTTTAGCCAAGTCTTCTAACAATGTACCTAGTCAACATTATCAAAAACTTTTGAATAAATCAAAAGCAGGTGGTTGAACGTCCAGTATACTGTGTAATGATAGATTACACCATATCAAGAAATCAGCACAGGTATGCCCCTTACCACCAGTTTTGGTATGATGCCATTTTCCCAACATCTTTAGGTTCCTAATGAAACCAGTTACAAGAAGTCCAAATAGAGAAGAAAATGACATGCAAAGAAGGGTAAACTGACTATCCATTTAGCAACAAACTAGGTAAAGTTTACTAAAAAGGCACAAGAAGCAAGATAAATAAAACAGATTGACAGAAGAACTAAGGAAAATGATTTTCAATTTGAGACAAAGTTTTAAAAATGGATCAGAAGAGAAGACAAAGGCAAATGAGAAAGTTTGAAAACTTATGAAAGGGCCTTACATCATCAGCTCGGGCCAAAGGAAACAATGCTTACAAGAACCCTAACGGATCTAAATATTTGGGGGTCTCTGAATGGGTGGTGATACTAAACACTATTTTCAGAATAAGAGCTTCATTTTTGAGTTTGGGACATTAAATGTTACTTGTACATACCATTGTTTGAAATATTGAAGATAGAGAACAAAAATGAAAGAGATAGGAAAGTCAAAAACAGAGAAATGGAAAGAGGAAAAGTGAAGACAGAACAAAGGCCTACAAGAACAAAAAATAGTCTTTCGCAAAGTTTAGCAAGTCTTAATGCCGCTACTAGGGCTTGGAATGCTTTGTTCAAGTATCTAGCCTAATCACAGCTATATGTTTAAATTTATTTAGCGATAAGTTAGTGAGTGCCAGATAATAACATTGTGTGATTGACTTATCACATTTAGATTAGGAGAGATTCTCCGTTCCAGAGGCCAAACAATTACTAGTTAGAAGCGAGGACAGAGCAGATTGCACATCCAGCCCGCTTGTCTAGTTTCCTTTTGTTTGCAGAATAAATACTTGTGCACTTTGTCTTTTGAAAGCCAATAAACAACAGATAACTGCATCGCCCTAATCTTAATTGACATCATTTTTAATTTCACATAGATTAGAGAATGGAATCACAACCACGTTAATCTTGATAGTTGATCTAGCATAGGTAGAGGAATGAAGGAGTTCATTGGCTAATTTGAATCCCGAGAGAAGAGAAACAGACAGGTTCATTTTGCAAAAGAAAAGAGACATTTGTTTGTGCAGTCATGAGTTCAATGCGCCAAAAGAAGGAAAATGTTAGAAAGATAGTGGGGTAGTATGTATCATTGATGTTAATCATGTCACAGTTTTTCAAATAACATCAAAAGAAGGTGAAATTTGCGCCAATGGATAAAAATTCTATCTTCATAAGCCAGAGATCTGAATTGGACACCTCCGTATTTAGGGACACGCTCCCAATGGAGCCACCTGGAACTACCGCATTTTTACATGTTAGTGATGATCTATATTCAGTCGAGTTTTTCTAGAAGCTGAATTCCATGTCAATCATTATCTAGAAATTTCTTGAAACTTTTTTTCACTTTTTTACTTTTCTGTAGTCCGCCTTGAAGTCGTGTTGCTAAAACTACTGATCATTATTTTCCTTTCCCAAGATTCAGCCCCACCGGGTCCGCCCTACTTCCACCGAAAAAGAAAAACCATAAATCTGTCTGCAAAAGTCTCCCCTATGTTAGGAAGTGGCGCTTGAAGACATTACCCTTGGCAACCACAAAAAGCCAAAAGCCCATCCTGCTACAACCCACCACAGACCTAATTTTCAGCTCTCAAATGAAATTGACAACAGCCTTCAAGTCACACTTATACCCCCTTATCTTGCATCAAGGTGAACCACAGCAAGGCCTCAAGTCGATGACAGGTTTGGCAGTTGTTTTATGGATTCCTTGCATACATCAGAATATAACTTCATCTCTGTGATTAAATGCTGGATCTGCTGGATAGAACAATCGCTTTCTAAATGAAAAGGAGCTCCTAGGGGGATGAGCTTTCACAAAACAAAGAGTCACTCTGGTTACAATCTACTCCACATGAAAATTTAAGAGAGACACCACACCACACAAGAATTTGGTAAATTGGGGATGAGGTTTAATCTAATTTATGTCTATCCTGGTTTTGGTTATTGATGCATTTTACTGTAAGGTGCAACCTTAACCTCCTATTTTTGTCTAAGAGAATAGAGAATGGCATCCACTCATTCAAAAAGAAAGCCTTCCACCTAAATCCTTTCTCTTTCATCAATTTTTTGATTGGCAGATTATCTTCCATCATTTGTAGAAGAAAATAGGTTTCCATGGGATTTATTCATCAAATGATCTGATGGCATACCTGCCTCTCCCTCGCTTATTATTTCATTTACCTACTGTTCATCGCCTTGCCTTGTGGTTTGTAGTGGCCCACATCTAGAAGACTCAGAATGAGACTACACCTGACAAACCAAGTCAATGTGGAACAGAGGGTAGCAAGAACAGTGAGAGAAGGAGAGGGCAGCAAAGGAACAGCAGTACAGAAGAAAGGGATGAGGTAGAGCGTAGTAACAGAGAGAGATATGGTCACAGTTGAAATCCCATGATAAGGGATGTAAGAGGTCCACAGATAAGACAGCAAGAAGAAAAGGGAATAGAGAATAATAAATGTCAGCAGAGATAGTAGGGGATAAGGGAGCAATGTGTCTAGGATATGATGTATACAGGTCCAAAGAGACAGCAGTTATGTCCATATAAGGTCAGCAGCAAGAAGAAAGTGAATAGGACAAGAAAGCAGACATAGAGGATAAGGGACAGCAGAGGTCCATGATATGTGGCTTTCAGCAGTCCATGATAAGGACAGCAAAGAAGAGATGTTGAGGGACAGCATGACATAGTTGATAAGAGTCAAAGAAAAGAAAGGTGAGGTTGGTCACCTTTGCTGCCACTAATTGGACAAGACATTTGATGAATAAAGATGCTCAACGTTGGCGAACAAAGTAAGCTTTATAGTTCACTAGGAGAAGATATCCACAGCCCAATCTAAAAGATGTCAAAGGTAAAACAATGTGGCCTCCTCCTCTCTGCAAAGACAAAGCTCATGACAGAAGGGAAAGAGGGGACTAAAGTCGCCACTCCTAACAAAGGATTTAAGATTGGTTCTAGAAAAGAGGAAATTGCCCAAAAGACACCTTCTAGCATGCCAAGGAGGTAGAAAGCACACATTGGTCAAAGGTAAAAAAGAAAAGGGAAAGTACAAAGCATGGAGGTGAACTAATTTAGCTTAATATCCCCATCCAAAGTGATGATAGTGACAACAGCCCACCTTCGAAAATCTCTAATCTCATATGAAGGGAAAAATTGAGGCATTAAAGCAAGATCTGAAGGTATGTAAGGAATTTCAATCACTTTTTGGAGATTTAAAAACAACAGAATGTGTACACATCACCACAGGCACGAAAGCATTAAGTATAAGAAAGAGGCGCCAAGGCGCAAGCAGAACTGAAGAACTCATTGGTGAGTTTGATGATGAAGAGAGAGAGAAGACCACCTAGGCTAGAGGCTTAGGACCACCTGGCTTAAAAGAGTCTTGAAAAGGTAGGAGCAAGAGCAAGCCTAACTCAAACCTCCTTTCCCTCTCTCACCGCACTCTTGAGCAGAAATTGAGGAAACAAAGAGGCTTGGCTTGAAAGAGTCAACAAACATTGGAAATGAAGTTTGAGAGGGTAAAGGAGATTTAGAGTTGTAGGAAAAGGACACACCACTCTACAGAACAACTGGGCTTTGGCCTACTTAAACTCAAAGCAGTGAAGAGAAATCTAAGAAGGTAAAGGGGAAGCTTTAGTATTGTGGAAAGAATAGAAAAAGCATATCGGCCCCCTGATATTTTGGCCTTCAACTGGAGTGACAGCATATGACCTTCGAGGGTCATGCATGCCACTTGGGCCTTTTCAAGAACTTTTTTTTTTATGTTTTTTGGGTTTTTTGGTCAAAAATCATAATTTTTACCATTTTGTTTGAGATGAGTGGTCAAGGGAGGAGGATGAGGTACTGAATGATGCCATAATTCCATGAGTAAAGTCTCAATACTTTCGTAGCATTTACATTAGTCTCGGCCTCTGAACTGCTTAAAAAATGCTCTCTCTTTGTATAACATTCATCAGCCATATCTAAGAATTATTTCCTCGTTTTTGTTAACACTGTATTAGCTTTGGATGACTCTGTAAGTCTTGACGGATGGAGCCCTAGTTGCACTGTAGAGTGAATATTAATAAGAGAGTTTTCCGTAAATTTTCATGAGCTCTCATTTTCACACCTTAGTACAACAATTGCCTTCTTCCCCAAAGAATTGGGGACCTTTTCGAAAGACAAATATGAAGTATTTTTGTAATTTTTGAACCTCAAAAATATGTTTTTCCCAAAAACAAGAAGTTGCTTATACTTGAAATGACAAAGCCACACACTCTGCTTTAGCTAGATATTTTATGGGAGAGCTGAAGCCCTGGCCTTGGTGTGTTCTTCATGACAAGTTTAGATATTTTAATTGGGCCAATGGATAGCTAGTTGTCCATGAGTTTTCCTCCTCAAGCCTATTTATTCCATGGGTTTCATTTGAAATCAGCAGAGGCGTGAACTTGAAGAGAATCAATATATTGGTCATATGAGCTTTGAAGAACTATATTTGAGTTATGATTTTTGACCCTGCTCTTGGATGCTTTTGATGAATGATGAAGGATTGTTGATGGATTCCATGACATGGTAGAATGGTATAGTGTTTCTTGCTTTGCTTTGTTGTCTTCTGGTTTTCATTCCATGATACATGCTTCTTGCTGCTATAGATCGATGAGAGATTAAGTTTGAGATATGCCCATGAGGCACCTCAAAAATTCTTTGAATCTTCATAGCTTTATGTTTTCTTCTTCCTTTGGTTATACTAAAGAATTCTTACTTGCTCTTTAGTAACTTAAGGAGTATTGTTTATGCAGATGTTTGGCTCATAAGTTCTCTCATGCGTTATTGAGTAGGATGCATGGTGTGCCTGCGCCCATCGGAATGCTCTGGATAGTTCATCAACGAGCTAAACACTCTTTGGCTGATTTAGAACATCATCTTGCTTTGAAACTGGAGGAGGCCCTAGTCCCGACTCAGCGCACTTTGGCTCAAAATCCAGTGAAAACGTCGTTTGTCAAAGTGCCCAATGACTTAGAGAACATGTTTAGTGCGCTCTGCAGCGTAGTTTACAGAGTTGTTAGCTTGCTTTGGCGTGCTTTTCCCTAAGTCCATAGCTACTTTCTCCAAGTGAGGTTCTATACTCTTTACATGGCTGCTGAATGTTGATTTCATGTCTTGACTAGCTCATAGTTACTTAGGGCTTATTAACATTGTTATAACATGTTTATGTTCCATATCAACTAGTTAACTTCCTTGAAATCCCTATTCCTTCATAAACTTAATGTCCTATTTGTCTCATTTTTCTCAAAGATCTTTCATCAGAATCAATCGCCTCACAGCAGCCTTCATCATCACTCATACTTGAGACTCTGCTGGACCTTGGCAGCCCAATTCTTATTCACATCTCTTGTTACCTAGCTTTTATGTCTTTGACTGGCTTATCTCACGAAATTAAAAACTCAAAAAAATCAAAATCACTTTACAATTCAGAATAATATCATGCACATCATGTTGTAAACACAACACTGAATATTCTTTGCACATAATAGAGAGAGCCTCTGTAGTCCAGACATATAGTCCCCGGTTCCAAAGCTTGTTTGATGCTACATCACATTTGGCTCAAGCAACTGCCAAATCACGGGAGACTCTGCCATAAACATGCACTGCTAGGGACTCCAATGAGCACATGACAGTCTAGAAATTTTTACAGACTCTTTAGTCCTTCACCCTACAACCCAAACACTCATTTTTAGAACTAGTTTGAGGTAAATCCTCTCAGCCACCATCTTAGCAAAGATGAATCAAAGTTTTATAATACTTTATGATCCTCTGTGGCTGTATTAAAACCTAAAACTATAAAAACTCTAGATTGCCTTTTGACAATATTGGTGGTGGACCATACAAACATACCTCTGCAACCAAAAACCATCATGAAGCACTCACTCAACCTCTAGTAGGCCTTACCTCTTACTGTAAAATTAAATACTATCCATTGACAACTTTACCTCACACCCTTAATACAGAATGAAATTCACTTGTGAATTTAGGCAACAAGAGTCAGATTCCCAGACCTAAGAGAGACCTTAAAGAATATCCCGAATGCACTGATCCCACTGTTCACCAACATAGTGACACCCATGAGATTCTCTGTGAATAGAGACAATTCAAGTACACCTAGTAATTTCTGAAGTCTCAATCAATTTAGTAAATTTGATATTGTCTCAAGGGGGTAGAAAAACAGTTTCCTCTGCTCTGTCTTAGCAAATATGATGAGCTGGGCTTATAGAAAACTTTTCTCAAATCCCTAAAGCATAAAACTTTAAAACTTCCAAAAATACTCTTTAAATTGAAGGTTTTTATTATCATCAGGTGGACCATGGCACACTTTTTGCAAACAACCGATAAATCACTCTGCTAATTACTAACTTAGTAAGTTTCTGTATTATTTTACTAAACTCAGGGCTACTATCCGGTAAAATCCTATCTATCGTTTAGTCAACACAATGGATAGTGGGACACTCGAGTACAATGAGCAACAAAATTTATAAACTTCTTTAGTCATCAGACACCTTAAAACAAGCAGCCCATAGACCTGCTTTATAAATTCCTTGTCTCCACCCATGTACAGAAACAAGTCTTAGGATACTTTAAACCATAGGCTGCACATAAAACTTAGAAAATCCAAAAACATTCCCAGATTAGTTACTGGTGGTGGACCATAGCTATCTTCACAAAAACAACCCATTTCCACCTGGCGACTCCACTAATCCATCCCTTTTATTTTGACCATCTTTCACCTTAGTAAAACTTTAGAAAAACCACTCATCCAGAACATTCACCAATACCATTCTCTTTAAGCTCTGGATCTAAAATCTGGCTTCACGAAGGATCAATACCAGAGCTCATCCAGACCCAAATCCCCCTATCATAGTAGATGACCTAGAAAAGATTCTGTGGCAAGCTTCCGAAACTGATCATCTAGCTACTGGTAGATTCATCCGTAGAACAAGATCTGTACCTAAACATCGCACTATCCTATTAGATTCACCTTTTGAATTAGAGTCATCACAAACTCTTCCCAAAAGCAAATCATATAGTAAGATAAACTTTGACGATCTTGAACCCCTAGACCCACCACAGAGTACTATTAGAGAAGCTTCACCCACCACTCCTCCTGATTTCCAGCTTCTCTATCAGTTTGGCTCCTATCATCCCAGATCTGCTCAAAACCAGATCACTAGTCCAAGCTCATCCGCCACACCTGGTCAAACCACCACTATTCAAACCACTTCATTTCAGCCTACTAGTCCTCATCTTGTACATCATCCACTAGCTCCAGTCATGGCAGCCTGGTATGCACCTTTGGTGTTGCCACCGCCTTTAGCTCCTCTCCCAAACAAATATCAAGACAAAATCCCACACTTTACTGGAGAAGACACCACCACACCTCAACAACATATAAGTAGGATGACTGATGCTTATGAATACCTAGAGGTACAAGACGAGACTGTCAGAATGAGAATATTCGCCCAAAGTCTTGGTGGTGAACCCAAAGCATGGTTCAAAAGCTTGGCTCCAAACAGTATCCATGATATCCCAGAACTACATCAAATTTTCAGAAATAGGTGGGAAATCCGAAGAAACGCCATTCAAATCCTGTCAGAATATAACAATCTAAAACGGGAAAATGGGGAAAGTGTCCAAGCTTACTGTACTAGGTTCAACAGTGTATATAACTCCCTCCCACCTCATTTCAAACCTCCACTTGGTTTAGCTTTGGCAAAATTTCCCGAGTGGTTTGATCCGGATATGACATATCATCTGAGAGATAAGGATCCCCCTACCTTAGAGGAAATGAAACATATAGCTATAAAAGCAGATGCCAACTTAGCTGAAAAAAGAGCTAGAACTAGATCAGAAAGAAAGGTCACATATAGAGATGAGGTCTCCACTTCATCACCTTCCCTAGATCCCAGAATAGATGACTTAGTCAAATCCATGGCTAAAATGTGGGAAAAGATAAATGAAAAGGCTCCTATTAGGGACAACCAGCAAAACCCTCCAAACAGAAACCAAAACCAAAACTTTAGGAGGGAACAGCCCCAAAACAGACCAAGAGAAAATGACCAACAGATTAGGCCACCATTCAATGAAAACTATGTGGAAGGGGATGACAGGGATACAGAACCCATCGATGAAAGTCATTTGAACCTCGTAGGATCTGATAATGAGAGTGAGGTCTACCTCACAGCAGAAGAACAAGAGTTATGTTCTCCTAGTCAGGATGAAACCAACTGTGAAGGTCTTGACAATCCTGCCATAGATTTTCAGAATGCCATTATAGAAGCTCACCGGCAGTATAATCTTAGAAGCAGAAAAAACCAAAACCATTCCAAAAAGAATAGTCCTGATAAAGCCAAAATCTCTGATAATATCCTAGATAAGACCATGGATAGTAACAAAATTGGGGCCAAAAGGATTGACCAAAACAAAGGAAAAGCCATTCAGACAAGTACTAATTCAAACACTCCTAGTACCTCTACAGAAACCCCAAAGTTGACTATATCAAACGAAATCCCAAGCCAAAGTCAGCGCATTAAGAACATAGAAAAGGTTATGTCAGAGAAAGCGGGAACAAATCTGCCCAAATTGCCTGTTCCTTACAGCTTCGAAGGGGAAATTTCCAAAATAAAAATTACCATACCCCTTACTGAGCTAATAACTATAGACAGGTATAGATCTCAAATCTTCAAAGTCCTCGATCTAGAGAGCAAGGCAGATACCTTGAATTTAACTGATGACAAACTCGATCTCTTATTTGGCCCTAAAGTAGAAGGTGAATACCAAGAAGGATATATTTCTCCTTTCTATATAAGCTTAAATATACGGGACAAAATATTACATAATGCCATGTTAGATTATGGTGCTTCCCATAACCTCATGCCTAAAGCAGTCATGGAAAACCTAGGACTGGAAGTGACCCAACCTTACAAAAACCTGTATTCTTTTGACTCGAGTCAGGTCAAATGTTTAGGTCTGATAAAAAATCTAGATTTTGCCCTAACACAACTACCAGCCAAAAACTTAGTCATGGATGTAGTAGTGGCCGATATCACACCCAAGTATGGAATGCTACTATCAAGAGCATGGGCTGCCAAAATACAAGGTAGCCTTCAAATGGATATGTCATTCGCTACTATCCCAGTTTTCAATCAAACTAGGAGGTTATACCGAGAGGCTCGCATGAAATACATGGTTAGCAACAGAGATAAGCCAAACAATACCCCCATCTATTCCATTCATTCCAATTTAGATTCTTTTATCTTATACAATGAAGGTGATATAAACAAGCAGATAAAAGAAAATGAAGACATGTCCAAACCATTACTGAATGAAGAAATTGATGACCAAAGTCTCAAGAAACCTGAGAAACAACTTAGTATCATGTATGAAAAAGAAACTCTTTGGAGTATAAGCTTTGATGGTTCTTGTGGAAAGACAGGTTCAGGAGCAGGCATCTGGATACACAATACTAAAGAAGGGCATTCTTTTAGATTAGAATTCCAATGTACAAATAACATTGCGGAATATGAAGCCCTTCTCATCGGTCTACACATGCTTAGAGACTTAGGCGCCAATAGAATATCAGCTCAAGGAGACACAGAGCTTGTAATCAGGCAAATCAAAGGTGAATATTCGGCAAAGAACCCAAGACTGAGAGAATATAGGAATGCAGCTTTGGATATCCTTAAAACTTTTGAAAAATATGAGCTCACCTATATCCCTAGGATTCAAAACAGTCTGGCAAATGAGCTCGCCTTCGCTGCAAGCAATAGTCAAATACCATGTATGAGTGAGAAATATGACATTCAAGTGAAACACCGCCCTATTGTACCGGATAATCTTGACCATTGGCAAATATTCCAAGATGATGATCAAATTGATGATTTCCTACAATCTAGGAATGAGTTTGAAATAACCAAAACAGACTTAGGAGATGAAGAAAAGAAACCCAGCCTAAGTCGAGACCAAGAGCTAAATCCACCTTTGTGGACCAATCTAAACCTAGTAGACCATCCATGTGACAGGGAGATAGAAGAAGACATTGACCAAAGGGAACTCGAAGTCTTACACTGCGAAAATGACACCATACCCAGAGGGCTCGCACCTTTAGAAGAATTGTTTGACTTTAATGATGTGGCCAAAAAGCCTAAAATGGAATCTACAGAGGATGACATAGAAGAATACAACATAGGAAGCCCAGAAGAGCCAAAAAACATTAAACTATCCAAAACCCTCCCACCTAACATAAAACATAGGTACATAAATATATTTAAAGAATTTAAAGATGTGTTTGCATGGGGGTACCAGGATTTGAAATCATATGACACCAGCATCATCCAACATAAAATTCCCCTCAAAGAAAATCAAAAACCTTTTAAACAGAAGTTAAGAAGGATAAACCCAGTATTATTACCATTGGTTGAAAAGGAAATTAAAAAGATGTATGATGCCGGGATAATAGTATCTCTCTGATATTCTGAGTGGGTCTCAAATTTAGTATCAGTTAGAAAAAAGACTGGTGAAATCAGACTCTGCATAGATTTCCGAAACTTGAATAGGGCATGTCTGAAAGATAACTACCCTCTGCCCAAAATGGACCACATACTTCAGAAGGTAGTAGGCGCTAAGAGAATCTCATTACTTGATGGTTTTTCTGGTTATAACCAAGTATTGGTTTATCCTACCGATCAACATAAGACAGCTTTCACCACCCCTTGGGGCACTTTCATGTACGTTAAAATTCCTTTTGGACTGATGAATGCTGGCGCCACATTTCAAAGAGCCATGGACATAGCCTTCTCAGAAGACATAGGTGTTTTCATAGTCATATATCTCGATGATATAACAGTATATTCTAAATCTGATGAAGAACACCTAGCACACTTAAGAAAGGTTTTCAACAAATGCAGAAAGTATGGTTTGTCCCTAAACCCCAAGAAAACACTTTTTGGTCTAGAGGAAGGAAAACTCCTAGGTCACATTATTTCGGAAGAAGGAATTAAAATAGACCCCCAAAGAATCGAAGGGATCCTACAGATAAGTCACCCCAGAAACATAAAGGAATTACAGTCCTTTATCGGCAAGATAAATTTCTTGAGAAGATTCATCCCAAACCTTGCTGAGCTCCTGAAAGAGATCACAAATATGTTAAGAAAGGAGGTCGGGGTTAAATGGACTATAGAAGCCAAAAAATCTTTTGAACTAATTAAAAGGGCCTTAACCGAAACACCAGTATTGATAAGCCCTGACTTCACCAAATATTTTTACATTTTTTCATTTGCCTCAGAACATACAATAGCTGCGGTGTTGTTGCAAAAAAATGCAGCCGGCCAGGAGAAACCCATTTCCTTCTTTAGCAAATCCCTGAGAGATGCTCCCTTGAAATATAACATCATGGAAAAACAGGCATTCACATTGGTAAAAGCACTGAAAGATTTCCGAGTTTACATCTTGCATTCTCATGTCATAGCTTTTGTCCCTAATACTGTCGTCAAGGACATTCTGAACCAAGATCCCGATGGTAAAAGGGGAAAGTGGATTGCTATCATCCTAGAATATGACTTAGAAATCAGGCCTACCAAACTAGTTAAAGGACAAGGACTTGCAAGACTAATGGCTGAAACCAACCTCCAAGCTTTAGATATAAATTTTGTCGATGCTTTAGAAGAACAGGAAGAATGCACACTTCCCCCTATTGATCAAACATTTTTGGATTCACCTTGGTATGCAGACATTCTTTATGTATTAACTTATATGAATGCTCCTCCGACTTTATCAAAAACAAAAGCAAGATTCCTTAAACAAAATTCTTTAAAGTTTTGCATTATAGATAGTTCTCTGTATTGGAAAAATCCTACTGGTATGCTGCTTAAATGTTTGCTTGAGTCTGATGCAGAGAAAATTATGCGAGAAATGCACGAAGGGGAATGTGGAGGTCATCTCTACTGGAAAACTAATGCAAACAAAATCCTTAGAGCCGGTTATTATTGGCCTACCTTATTCCCTGATACTCACAAACTAGTTATGACATGCCATAAATGTCAAATTTTTGATGGCAAGAAAAAGCTTTTACCTTTTCCCTTACATCCAATTATAGTTGAAGGACCCTTCCAGCAATGGGGTTTAGATTTCATTGGAGAAATTCACCCCTCCTCATCCGCTCAACATAAATGGATCCTCACAGCCACTGATTACTTTACCAAATGGATAGAAGCCATACCTTCCCAGAACGCTACCGATTCTGTCATCATTTCGTTCCTAGAAACCAATATCCTATCCAGATTTGGTTGTCCCAGGAAGATCATTACAGATAACGCCGCTGCCTTCTCCTCCAAGAAAATGATAGACTTCTGTCACAAATATCATATTTCATTAGGACACTCCACAGCCTATTACCCTCAAGGTAATGGTTTAGCCGAGTCTTCTAACAAAAGCCTAGTCAACATTATCAAAAAAATTCTTGAACAAAATCAAAAAGCATGGCATGGGAAACTAGTACACGCCTTATGGGCTGATAGATTAACCACCAAGAAATCCATAGGTATGTCTCCTTACCAGCTAGTTTATGGTCTAGATGCCATTTTCCCAACATCTCTAGGGGTTCCAGTAATGAAACTATTACAAGAAGTCCAAATAGAAGAAAATGACATGCAAAGGAGAGTAAATCAGACTATCCATTTACAACAAACTAGAGAAGAAGTTTACCAAAGGGCTCAGTTAGCGCAAGACAAAATAAAACATATTTTTGACAGAAGAACTAAGGAAAATGATTTTCAAATTGGAGATAAATTTTTGAAATGGGATTCTAGAAGAGAAGACAAAGGTAAGCATGGCAAGTTTGAAAATTTATGGAAAGGGCCTTACATCATCAGCTCAGTCAGTGGAAATAATGCTTTCTTCTTACAAGAACCTGATGGGACTGAAATTTTTGGAGGTCCTGTGAATGGCAGGACATTGAAACATTATTTTTGTCAGGAGCTCCATTTTTGAGTTTTGGGACACTTGCATTCATTGTACATACCATTGTTTGAAATATTGAAAAGATAGAAAAAATCAAAAACAGTAAAAGATAGGAAAGTCAAAAACAGTAAAAAGGGAAAAGAGGGAGGTGAAGATAGAACAAAGGCCCCATGTTTCAAAAAATAGTCCTTCGGAAAGCGAGCAAGCCTAAATGCCGCTACTAGTACTTCAATGTCTTGTTCAACTATCTAGCCTAATCATAGCTGAGCATGTTTAAATTTATGTGCTGATAAGTTAGTGAGTGCCAAGATAGTCAACATTTTGTAAGATTGACTTATCACAGAGCTTAGATTAGGGAGAGATTCTGGTTCCACATGCCTAAAACAGAACCAAAGAGAGAAGCGAGGGATGAATAATACATTGTACATCTTAACCCCGCTTGTCTAGTTTCCCTTTATTGCAAAATAACATTTGTGTGCAGCTTGTCTTTTATGTCGCAAATGCATGACAAATCAGACTGCCTAATCCTGATTTGATCATTTTTGAATTTCATGTTGTAGATTAGAGAATGAAATCCTGTCAAACTGCTTAATCTTGACAGTTGATCTAGCATAGGTAGGGTAATGAAGGAGTTCATCAGTTTAATCTGAACTCCCGGCAGATATAAGAGTAGAAATAGATAGGTTCATTTTGCAAAAAATAAAAATATACTTTGTCAAAAGGCTGCTAGTTCAAATGCGCCAAAGAGAAGAAAAAATGTTAGGAAAGATAGTGGGGTAGGTAGAAGTATCATTGATGTTAATCATGCTGTCAATTTTTCAGAAATAACATCAAGAGAAGGGTAAATTTTGCGCCAATGGATAAGGCACTGGTCTTCATAAGCCGAAGATCTGAATTCTGGACACCTCCTGACGAGGAGCTGCCCTCCCCAAATGGAGCCACTGTTAGCCATTAGTATTTTTTACATGTTAGTGATGACTATATCTACAGCTGAGTTTTCTAGAAACTAATTTCCTTATGTCAATATGTCATCCAGAAAACCCTCCTAAAACTTTTTTCGCCTTTCTACTTTTTCAGTCCGCCCATGTCGAAATCAAAACCTCATTATCACTATCTTATCTAGCTTCAGCCTTATTGGTCTGCCCATCAGCTTTAAAAGGCAAATCCACATTTGTTTCAAAAGTCTCCCCTATGTTAGGAAGTGGCGCTTTAAGACATTTTACCCTTGGCAATCATCAAAAAGCCAAAAAGCCTCCATCTGCAACAGACCTACCATGACTGACCTCTTACTTTGCAAATTAATTTGACAAGCAGCCCTACGTCGCGCCACTCACATCCCCTAGATCTCAGCACTGCATAAACCCCAATCTCAAGCTGACTATTAGGTTTTTCACAATGTTCTATGGTTTCTACAAAGGCAGGAAATATAATTTCATCTCATGGAGTAAATGCTTGAATTTACAGTTAGAGGAACAGCTGCTTCTAAATGTAACTTGAGCCTGAGATATGTCTTCAAAATAGAAAGTTACTCATCCAGACTTTACAGCTCTTTCCAGCATGAAAATCACAGTAAGAAAGGGACACCACTGTCTCAGCAAACTGGTAAATTATCATGGCCCAGAACCTCCTTCATTCACAAGCAGAGGGTTAGGGCGCCTGCTTCATTTACAAGCAGAAGGCACTGGCCAGTATTGACTTTAAAGGTTGCAGAAGTCCAGGTTTGCCTTTACTGAACAAGTGAAACAATATCTCCAGGTTTTATGAATGAGAGTAATGATCATAACAGGGATAGAGTTTGAAATATGTTATCTCAAAGGAAAAAAGAGTCTGGTATAATAAAGAAGGACATTTGAAGCTTTTAAATCATGTGAATTGTTGAACTTTAGAAAAGCATGTCATCAGTAAAAATTCCAATCTTCAGCAGCCTCCTTTCCACAAGATCAAATTGAGGAGGTGCTGACAAAACATGCCATTACACAGGCAGAAAGAAAGCTCTTTGTTTTTCAAAGGACACTGACCTCCATAGTCACAGAGACTATCCTTCAAATAATTTGTCATGAGATGACCAAAAACAAAGGATGACATTTCAGTCACCCTCAGAGCAGTACAGGAAGACAGTGACACTTTGGCTAGGGTTTTACCAGGAAGCAACATGGTATTTTACAAAAAAGGTTACAGAGTATTGATGTGTTTCAAGTTTGGTTGCTTACCATCATCAAAGCAAAACCTTGTCCTCTGACCTTGTAAACAAATATGGATATTTTGCTCGGTGAAGAACCTCCTCCATTTATGAAGCGGATAGCCAAGGCATTTAGTATTGTTAGAAGGCTGGTTGGTAAAAGGTCTGGGTGGTTGAATGTCAGAGGAAAATGGGAGGTCATTACTGAGAGAAGTATAGTGTGAAAGCATGCAACCAAAAGAGGGCGCTTACAGTCCAGGGAGAAACTTATAAATCACCTGGAAGCAGCAATTATCAAACAAATTGGAAGAACATAGGCCATCTCCTGATTAAATGACAAAACAGTCGCCAAGGTTTGTCAAAATGCTCTTTGGCACATTCTGATTGATTTTCTTTAGATTATCACTAAGAAGGTAAAACAGGGGACAAAGTTGAGCTACAGAATGCATGATGAATAGGTATACAATGCTATAAATGGACAAAGAATTGGTTTGATAGATTGTCAGTTTTGGGAGTTCAGAACAAATGCATCTTTCTCATCATTCAAAAGACAGATACATCATAGGTAATGTACCTATAAGCAGAAAATTATTTTGGAAAAAAGGGGCGCCTTCTTGAAATCAAGAAACCATGACCAAATCCAAGTTATGTCGACCCAATGCGGACACCTTGCATTAGAAAGGGTGGAAGACATTTATCTTTGTTCAAAAGTGAGAAAAATATAAAGGTTATTTGACACTAAATTCTTTCTGCCAACCGAGTCCTACGGGTAATTCCTACGAGTTCATCAAACAAAGAGAATGATTTGTCCCTCTTGCCGGTTTAGAAAGATTTTATTTACGAAATAGCATAGACATATTTTTTCATAAAAAGGAAGACATCGTAATAGGTGCATCTTGGGTATAACAGAGTGTGAAAATTTCCCTTTTCAAATATACCAAGGTGAGCTTTTCTTGATCAAGTTAGGAAGACCAACAAGTTTGTTTCTCTTGTAGATGAAGGTTAGAAGAAACTATCAAAACCAAGAAACATCAAAACAATTCAATAAAAACTATTTTGTCAACGAAAGCAACTTGATTTGCGGGTATTTTCTTGACAGTTTTGAAGAGAGGTCACTTTACATAATGAATATCATCAACGAGGTATTTTCCAAAGTTCGAATTTCAGTGTTGAATTGTCACCAAAAAGACAAAATCAATAAGAACCACCCCCCAGACCTATATGCTTAATAGACAGAGTTCTGGCCTTTTAAGAAAAACTGTGTTTGCTCTCTTTGAAAAGGAGTTGAAAACTGTATTGATATTTTAAAGAGGCATAAATATTCTGTGGCCAAAATAATTTCAAAAAGAGTAGCCCTCAGATAAATTTAACATGATTTCGAAATTTAAAAGATACACCGAGGCAGCATTACAAAGTGTTACAAAAGCGGAGCTGAATGTCAACTTTACATTTCAAAAAGTTTAAAACCGTTGGGAGTTTTGTTACAAGAGCAAGGGGAAGAGTGCACTCTCGTTTTTCAAATCAAGCAGAGCCTTTTCATTAACCCTAGCATCAAGAAAAGAAGGTTTGGATCGAAATAGCAGAGTTTGCACGTTTTACACTGCGCGACGTGCCTGTCAAACCGCGCGACGCGCCTGGCGGAGGTTTTGAACGGGCAGTCAGTGTTGGCGCGACGCGCCTGTACGCCGCCCGACAGCCCGACCCGACAGGCCACCCGGGTGGTATTTCTGCGCGACGTGCTGCCCTTAAAGAGTGCCGCACGTAATCAAGGGCTTCCCGGTGCTACTCCAGCCCTTCACAATGGTTGTTCCTCAATTTTAAAGGTATTCTATATGTTTTTCACCCGGTTTCAAAAATGCAAAGTGCTATCAAGGTTTAAAGAGCCACTATCAAGTTTATAGAAGCAAGGTTTAAATGTGATAAAAAGTTAGAGATAAACACCGAAGGGGTTTGATGTTTTGATTCAAGGAACGCTTGTTCATTATTAAAACTGCTGCGAATTTTCACCACTCCACATTCAAAAATTTCAAAACCTTGTCACTATAGCTAAAAAACAGTGTTTCCTACACGGTGATCTAAAGTGTTAAGCTATAACAAAATGATGACTATGTCATTAAAAAACACCTACAGGAAATAAATGGTTTTGAAACTAAGAGCAGGATTTTTTCATTTTAAAAGGATCATAGATCCTATACTTTCACAAGCATCAAAGGACAAAGGCTTTTCCTATAAAGAACTGTGTTTTGATCGAAAGGAGAGTTTGTTATATAGAGACAGGGCTTAGGTCTGTCAGGTGGAACGAAGGTTTTCTCCTCCAAAAGCTAGGGTCACATGTATAAGGAGCCTTTGATTGTTTTGAAAAGGAGTCTTACCACCGATTTAAGTTGCCTAAAAGCTTTATAGTCTTCTAAAAACTTCTGTCTTTTTGCTCCGGTCTTGTGTATTGTTGTCTAAACACTAAGGGTTGATTTCACATATGCAAGATCGAAGGATTGGCACACTTATAAAAGGGCGAGTGGTTTATGACTAAAAGTCTCCTTGAGGAAAGGGTAAAAAGGTGTATTGGTTGACATCTAAGGCTTCAAGAACAGGGTGATTTTAGCACTTTCTCACAGCAAACTCTTTCTAGCAGTCTGCCCCTCTTTTTCACTATATCATTTCCTACTGAAAAGTGTTGACTGAGATATTTTTAAGGTGTAGGGCCATTTTCTGAAGAGCAGGGTTTTAATGGTTGAATTTTAACATTGGAGACAGAGATATAGATGTGGTGGTTGATCTCTTAAATTCACAAGAAAAGGTGACTTTTAAAATATTGTGCCACAGGGAAACTCACACAGCAGTCTGTCTCCTCTTTGCTATATAGTACCCTATTGAGAATCTTGCCTTGGCTGAGGTACATTCAAAGATGAAAGGCTGGTTTTAAGGAGAGCAGAGGTTGTGAATTCAAAGACACTTGTTGCAAACCCTCCACCTCACATTGTTTCTCTGTCCAAGCAGCATATTGACACAGTTTCAATCCAGAAGGGCATTTTACATACAGTGAAGGCAGTTTGCCTCTTTCAAAGCATTTTCAGGTCAGAATGCCTCCAAGGCAAGACCACAGGAGCGGTCCACATAAGAGATATGAGCCTATCTCCACAGAAGAAATCAATGCTCACCCATCTGTGCTTTTCAATTTCCATGAAGTAGGCTGTCTTGATTTCTGCCAAAAGATAGAAGAAGTCAAGAGTTTTTCGCCATTAACACACGTGCGCTCTGAGATTCAAAGAAAAACACTTCCAAGTGGCGGGTCTTGATTTCAAAATTTCTCCAAGGTATGTGTCCAAGGCTACCAAGATCCCGTATCATGGCGAAAAGTGGTTTAAACAAGCTCATCTTGACTTAGAGGATTACAAACCTTTCATCAAGCCTGAACATAGAGAGGCTGTCACTGCTATTTTCCCTTTTTCATATCTCCTTGACAGTTATGCTCCGCTTATGAAAGCCATAATGAAATATTTCACTTGTGAAGGAAGGTTTGATCGAATTTATGCCTATCATGTCCGTTTATTGATGCACTTTACTAGAAGCAGGCAACTAAACCTCCCTCACTTTTTGTTCAAAAGCATAGAGAAAATGGCATCCACTGTCCAAAAGAAGGCCCCAACTCAGCAAATCCCTTCTCTTTTTCATCATTCTTTGATCAAGATTATCTTCCTATACCAGCTGGAGAAGAAAGAGGTTTCATGGGATTTATTCATCGGCCATCCAGATTTTGCCACTGTTCCTCCTGCCCATGTTTCTCCTACTCAGCCTGTCCATCGCCCAGTGCCTCTGTCTAGTAGGCCTACACCTAGAAGGCTCAGAATGACTACTGGACAGCCAAGTCAACAGGGGGAAGGAGAGGGCATTGAAAAGCAGCAAGAAGGAGAGGGTAGTGGACAGCAGCAGATTAGAGATGAGGGCTAGCAGCAGGCAGATGATGAAGGACAGCAGCAGATAGATGATGAAGGGCAGCAGGCAGATGATGAAGGACAGCAGATACAAATTGAGGGACAACAGCAAATAGAAAGTGAAAGACAGCAAGTCCAAGATGAACAGCAACAGGTACACATTGATGAACAGCAGTTAGATGATGAGGAGCAGCAGCAAGTGCAAGATAAATAACAGCAAGCCAAGGCTGCCACCCAAACAGTGACCAAGGTTGCTCCTAGCAAGAGGAAATTGCCCAAAAAGACACCTTCTAGCATGCCAAAGAGGAAAAGCGCCAGATTGGCTTTCAAAGGCAAAAGCAAAGTTGGGGAAAGTACAAAGCATGGAGGTAAATTAGCTATTATCCCGATCCAAAGTGATGATAGTGACAATGAGGCCCGCCTTCTTGAAAATATCTTAATTCATAAGGAAGGGAAAATTGATGCATTAGAGCGAGATCTTCAAAGGGCAAGGAATTTCAATCATTTCTTGGAGATTGAAAACAAACAAATGAATGTGCACACAGCTGTTCATGAGGCACGGGCGATTAAGTATAAGAAAGAGGCAGCCAAGGCGCAAGCAAGAGTTGAAGAGCTCATTGGTGAGTTTGATGATGAAGAAGAGGAAGACCAGCCTAGGCGGAAGAGGCCTAGGACCATCGGGCTTAAAAGAGCCTTGGAGAAGCAGAGAGCAGAAGAGCAAGCCCAGCTCCAAGCCTTTCCTCTCACTGCACTCCTTGAGCAGGAAATTGAGGAAAACAAAGAGGCTTGGCTTGAAAGAGCTAACAAAAACTTGGAAATGAAGCTTGAGAGGGCCAATAGAGATTTAGAGCTGCAGAGGAAGAGGACACACCACTTCCAAAAGCTGAATCAGTTTGCCCGGCGCAAACTAAAGGCAGCACAAGAGAAATTGAAGAAGGTGAAGGGGAAGCGCCTAGCACGGAAAGAAGGGAAAAGCATATCAGCCCTTGATATTTTGGCCTCAGCTTCGGAGCATGTTGCTATGGACCCTTGAGGGTCATGCATGCCAATTTTGAGCCTTTTTCGACAACTTTTTGTTTTTTGGCATTTTTTGGGTTTTTTGTCGAAAACTCATAATTTCGCCATTTCAGTTTGAGGGGTTTTCAAGGGAGGAGGATGATACCGATGGATGCCATAATTCCATGAGCAGGTCTCCAGCGATTTTCAGAGCATTTGGAGATCATTCGCCCCCTCAAATTGGCGGAAAATGCCCTCTTTTTGCACATTCTGCCCGCCATATCAGCAGTCTGCTATTTTCTGGGTTTTTTCACACAGGTACAGTTTTGGATGACTTCCAGGCCTCATATTGAGATGGTTTCAGTTGCACCGGAAAGTAGACACAGAGAGATTTCCAGCAAGCCCTCATGAGCCCCATTTCGACATCGGGAAGGCTGCCAATTGCATCCAGCAAGTCAAGGGACCTTTTTCAGGCATAAATATGAAGTATTTTTGTAATTTTTGAACCTCAAAAATCTGTTTTTCCCAAATGTGCGTTAAGCTATTTTTATCCTTGGGAAATGATGTAAAGTCAATATAATTTCCGTTTTTAGCATTTTTTTAGATATTTTATGGGATATTTTGTGCCTTGGGCTTTGCAAAGCCTCAAGGACAAGTTTAGATATTTTGACTTGGCCAATGGGATAGCTAGTTGCTCCATGAGGTTTTCCTCCCTCAAGCCTATTTATTCCATGGGTTTCATTGTAAATTAGGGGGCTGAACTTGAGAGAAGAATTAATACATTGGTCATATGAGCTTTGATGAATACACTTGTGTTATGATTTTTGGACTGCCTCTTGGATGCTTTTGAGGAGTGATGAAGGATTGGTGATGGATTCCATGACATGGTAGAATGGTATAGTTTTTCTTGCTATGTTTTTTGTCTTCTAGTTTTCATTTATAATCCATGCTTCTTGCTGCTACAGATCAGTAGAGATTAGTTTTGAGATATGCCCATGGAGGCACCTCAAAATTCCTGAATCTTCATAGCTTGATGTTTTCTTCTTCCTTTGTTATGCTAAAGAATTCTTAACTGCTCTTTAGTAACCTAGGGATAATGTTTGCTAGTTTTATTTACAAGTTCTATGCATGTTGAGTAGGATGTATGGTGTGCCCTGCCTACCTATAAGCTGTCCATAGTTCTGTCCATAAAACTTTCTCTTTGACTGATTTTTTGATCATCTTGTTGAACCAAGGAGGCCTAGTCCCGATCTAGCCCTTTGCCTAAAACTATGAAATCTTGTTTGTCAAAGTGCCCAATGACTTAGAGACTATGTTTAGGCGTTCCGGCATAGTTTATGAGTTGTTATTTTGTCTTATGTGTTTTCCCCAAAGTCTAATAGCCATTTCCCGAAGTTAGAGGGTCTTATACCTCTATGTATGGCTGGAATGTTTGATTTCTATGTATTAATTAGCTCATAGTTACATTTAACATGATTAATGGCTTGCTATAAAATGTTTATGTCTGCTATCAACTAGTTACACTTGAAATCCCTTTGTCTTTCACCAACTTGTTGTCCATTTAACCCATTTTTCCCAAAGATCCCTTCTACCGTGAATCAAATCGGTCCTACAACAGCCTTACATCATCACCTCATAGTTTCCTTGACCTATTTGACCCCATAGCCCAATTTATCTACATGTTGTTATCCAGTTTATGTCTTTGATCAGTTTTATCCCTTACAAACTTAAAAAACCAAAAAACTAAAAACATACTTCATAACTAGCCTAATATCAGAACACCATAAGCAAACACACCGATATCTTTTGCATATAATAGAGAGAGCCCTCTCTGAGTCCAGGAAGGCTAGGTCCTTGGGCTCCAAAGCTTGGTTTGATTTTACATCGTCATTTGGCTCGCCAATCGGCCAAATCATGGGACCCTAACATGCTCCAAAGGATACTAACACAGAGAAAGAAGCCAAACAAAATTTCATAGCTAATGCAAAAGCCATGAATGCACTCTTGAGCAGTCTGTGTGAGTCAGAATTTATCAAAATAATGCACAGTGAGACTGCCAAAGATATCTGGGATACATTAGAAAATATCCATGGGGGAGATAAAAATGTGAAGATGGCCAAACTGCAAGCCTATAGAGCTCAGTTTGAAAATTTAAAAATGAATGAATATGAAGATGTAGCCAATTTCTTCATAAGGTTTTGGAAGTTGTGAATAACATTAAAGATATAGGAGAAACCATTAAGGAATGTGTAATTATAAAAAATATATTGAGGTCTTTCCCATCCAGGTTTAACCCTAAGGTTTCTTCCATAAAAGAAACATCAAACTGGGAAACATTGACCATGAATAAATTGCTTGGAAACTTGATTACCTATGAGATGATACTTCCAAAAGGGAATTCAAATGCGAGGGAGGAAGCCTTTAAGGTAGATAAGTGAAGAGAAAAGAAGGAAGGTACAAGGTCCTGCTCTTATGAAGAAGAGGCCAAATTTGTCAAAAGATTGGAGAAAGGCACAGGTAAGTATAAAGGTAAACTTCCATTTAAGTTCCTTAACTGTGGAAGAATGGGGCACTATGCATGTAAATGTCCTGATAAGAAAATAGAGAATCGGTTAAGAGGGAAAGAGAAAACTAATTTTAGAAATAGGCTGAAAGGGAACAGATTTAATAGAAGAACATTATATGCCCAACAAGACAGCAGTGCATCTGAGAGCTCAGATGAATCCCCCAATGAAGAAGGAACATCAGAATTCATTTTGATGGCCAAGGAAGAGCAAGAAGAAGATCTACAGGAATCTGAAGAAGAAGGTGAGGTAGATATTGAGGGGGAGATAATTAGTGCCATGGAGGAAATAGACAAGCTTATACTTAAGAGTAAGAAACAAAAAGAGATTCTTATGAAATATGAAAAGATAGAACTAGATTCAGAATATCTTATTAAATTCAAGATTGAACTAGAAGAATCAAAGAAAATAGAGGATATTCTGAGAAGAGAAATAAAGGAGAAAAATCAGGAGCGAGAAAATCTGGAAGAAGAAATGGTAAGCCTGAGGAAGAAATTAGAAAAGGATCAAATTGAATTAACTATGAATATTTCTCAAATGAAAATCTCTGGACATTTGGACAAAATTCTAATTTCTCAAAGACCTCCTCATATAAAGGCTTGGATAGGCTATGAAGGAGAAACCAGCAAATCTGAGGTAGAAGATGTTACACAGTAATTTGTCACCGTCCCTACAATCCCTCGCCCCACATATTGGAGGGTCTTTCCTATGACCTATGAGTAGTGTCATACTCTGCAAATACTTACTTTGCATCCTTCTGCATAAGGATATGATTTCTCCTATTGAACATTTCCTCAGGAAGCACCCAAAAACCCATGTTTTGGCATTGGCGCAGGTAGCCACTTCATCCCTCACGCCAATGGGAAAAATATACACTAAAGGTCGTGCCACCTGGCGCTCTATCCCTGTGTTGTACCCGCGCCAACCGGTTTTGGAATGTTTTTTAACAAATTGGAGGTGGAAGTTTCCTTTAACCACCTCGGAAATGACTCATTGCAAGTGGTTAAACTCGATAAGCCACGGATCTCTACCTTTAGGAAATGGTTGATGTAACATTCTAAGAGGATAGGACTCCCCCCATGATTATAGGGATCCTAACTTCTTCTTCTCCCTCTATATAAATGAGCCTTCTCCCTTTACATCAGCTAGCTAAAAACAGTAGCTGAACATATAGCTAAGAGGCTGAGCTTGGATAAGAGATTATAGCTGAGTCATCATTATAGAGAAGGTTGAACCAAGGAGGATCCCGTAGAGAGAGCCCCGTCTGAATTCCCGATGAGCTTGTGAGACGTGCTCCGCTAGAACCCTACTAAAGGAGATCACAACGTCGAAGTGCCGGTTGTACTCTTCCTTCTTTAAATCAATATACTTGACTATGATATTGTTTCCATCTCTGTTTTATGTTTATTTAATGCATGTGATTTAATCTTCTTCGTTTGACTGATATTTAGGAATGCAAAATAGTATGTTGTGTATCGTCTTTTTCTCTTGTGCATGTGCAGGTATTCGAGCGTGAGAATGAGGGAGTCGTGATCTGCCGAATCAAGAGTGGGAGGCGGATATTCTTCTGGACGACACAATAGTGTAGGATGTAAGGTAGGTGAGCTACCAAGTCTTTGTCCATTCTTAGCTAGGAACTGATGTCATAGCGTGTTCTGTTTGTGGCTAGACCCACCCTAGGGCTAGTGGGATCGCCTCTGTCCGCAGAGGGGATTTACCTCACCAAGAAATTTGTGACTCCGCTGGGGATCAATGCGAGTTTTTATTTTGTCTATTAGATCTCCTTCTTGGTCTTCGCTTGCTTAGTTTACCTTTCTGGATTGTTGTGTTGACTCTTAGGCTTCTGTTCAGTCCTAGAGGATCAGTTTTGACCTATGTTTTTCCAAATTTTCATCTTCCATAGTTGGCTTGATTGGCATGGTTTCTAGACTGACAGTTGTGCCCACTGGCGCGAGTTGCCAGTTTATCACTCTCGCCATTCCCTTTCTAGCATAGATTACAACCAGACAGTCGTGCCAATTCCTGTAGGTGCTAGGGTTTTCCTTGTTTTGGGATTTTTGGTCCATCCTGGTGTCTCTAGGTGTTTTCTGCACTTGTTTTGAGTGCTTTGGGTTTGTTTGTGACTTTGATCAGCCTTCTCCCTTCAGTTGTTTGTCCATTTATTTCAGCATCTTGGCTTTAGGGTTTTCTAGTGCTTTGGTGTGCTGAGCCTCCTGTTGGAGTTTAGGTCTCTCATTTCACGGTCACTTTCGTTATCAGATTGATTGCATTCAACTCCCTAGATCCATTATGAGTGGTTGCTTATGGTGGAATGAGTCTTGAGTGAGTCTTGTCTCTTTCATTCATTTTTGCTTCCTGTCACTCCAAGAATAGCTCAAATTGCTTGTATGGGTCCGTCTTGACATCTTTCTTTGATTTGAGAGATTGTGACATTGGTTTGAGTCTTTGTTTTGTTTGCTTATGAGTTGATTAGATTGTTTCGTTTCGACTCTTGCATCGTCATTCTCAAACTAGTGTGGAAATTCATTTTTCATGTCATTTAGTGCACTGTTTTCTCTATTACATTGAAAAATCAAAAAATACATTTTGTTTACATTGTAGAATTGGAAAATATTTCGCATAACTAGTATTGGACATTCTAGAAAATATTTCTCGTTCTCTTTAGATTGCATCAGGTTCTGTAGCAAATGCTTTTGTGTGTTCTCATTTTTTCTTTCACTTAAAAAATTCTAACCTTCTCGTAGATAGCTCTTCATTGAATGAACATGGATTGTCCCTTTTCCTGAACAGGTTGATTCATTTGGAGATTCGATGCCGCTTAGTCCCATCGAGGTCAATTATTGTGAGCTAACAGTTGCATGTGATTCTCCCCCTCCTAAAGTTGCTCCTTTGAACATGTCTCTCGACGTGTGTTCTCAATCCCCCTGGCTCGGTGATGCGGATTTTCCCAATCCTCTTAAATAAGTGTTTCCATCCAACGACGCTATCATGGAAACAATGTCTCTCGAAGATCTACCGTGGAGCGATGGTCATCATCGTTCCTCATTTATGCCTTGCCTTGGGGCCATGTCTAACTGTCTTGAGTGCTTCGCGTCCCAAGTTCCTTCTCTGCCACTTTAGACACCCATTTTGAATCATGAAGTCTTTGCAGAAGGTAACTTGTTGAACATTACTCAAAAGATGCCTATCGACATCTCCGTTAAACCGGGGATCATTGAGAACATCCATGTGGGAGTTACTTGCTCTTCTGATGAAGTCCAAATGTACACTAGTCTCTTTCATTAATTTCGCGATGTTTTTGCGTGGTCTTACAAAGAAATTCTTGGAATCAACCCTAGTATCGTGGTGCGCAAGATTCCCACCTACCCAAGTGCGAAGCCTGTTCGCCAACGTCTTTGTCTTGTGCATCCTCGAAAAGCTGCCACTATCAAAGCTGAAGTTGAGAAACTTCTTAAAGCGGGTTTCATTTATCTGATTCCCCTGACTGAATGGGTTTCTAATATAGTTCCTGTAGATAAGAATTAGGGCACCATTCACATTTGTGTTGATTATCATGATATCAATTGCGCCTATCTTAAAGATAATTAACCCACCCCGTTTATCGATCAAATTATTGACCATTATGCAGGAAGTGAAATTTTCTCCCTTATGGACAGTTTTTCTGGCTATAAACAGATAAAAATTATCCCATCATATCAACACAAGACCTCTTTTATTTTTCCATGGGGAACGTTCGCTTACAAGAAACTCCCTTTCGATTTGAAGAATGCTAGGGCTACGTTCCAGTGCGCAATGTCATATGATTTTCATGATATTCGACATATTGTCTAGTCGTACCTGGATGACCTTCTGGCTCATTCAGCTACATGGAAAGACCAACCAGAACACCTCCGTCAAATCTTTCTTTGTTGTAGACGCTACAACATTAGGCTTAACCCGCATAAATGTGTCTCCTGTGGCGACTCTGGTAGACTCTTAGGGTTTATCGTATCTAAAGATGGAATTCGCCTTGACCCTCTTAAAGTTGAGGCTATTGTTAATCTCCCCTCCCCATCCTCATTGCATCAACTTCAAAATCTCCAAGGGAAATAAAATTTCTTGCGCCATTTTATCCCAAAATACGCCGAAGTAGCTAAGGGATTCACGCGAATTTTAAAGCAGGACGTCCCTTTCTATTGGGATGAGATTGCTCAACACTCTTTTGATAGGCTTAAGAAATTTCTTGTCAACACTCCCCTATTACGTCCTTCGAACTACCATCGTGATTTCACCCTTTATCTAGTTTCCGCCTTCGGCATGATCGCCATGGTACTGGTTCAAGATGATGACGACGATAACGATCATGTTGTTTACTGCTTTTCTTGGAACCTTCTCGACCCTGAAACACGTTACGCACATGTCGAGAAGTTGGCGTTGGCTATGGTCCAGGCCGTCCAATATTTTTGTCATTACATTTTTTTACGCATGGTGACCATGATTTCTGATTATAACCCCACGACTTATATTCTATCGCAACAGTTACTGGGGGGAAAATACTCGAAGTGGATCATTATCCTCCAAGAGTTTGATTTGGAGTTCACTACCACCAAATCGAATAAATCGCTGGTTTTTTCCCATTTGATTTGTTCCCTCCCCACCAACTCTACTCCTTCTACCTCCGAAGATCACATTCCAGACAAAACTCTCTTCCTCATCATCACCCTCGATCTATGGTACGGTGATATCATCGTGTACCTCCAAACTTCGAATTTTAGGTCTGACTTAACGAAATATGTCTGACGCCACATTTGGCATCAATCGCAACTTTATCGCATCGTTGGAGATACCCTTTATCGCGTCGGAGTTGTTTCTATACTTCGCCGATGTCTGACCCTCGAGGAAGAGGAGAAGATTTTAAATGACTGCCACAGTGGTGCCTGTGGTGGTCACATGTCTGGTTATGCCATTGCACAAAATATCCTTTGTGCTGGCTATTTCTGGCCCTCCATTTTTAAAGATTACATTGTTGCAGTACATAAATGCCATGAGTGCCAGATTTATCAATGCAAGATGCGTGCGCTGCCTATTCCAATGCACCCTGTCATTACCATTGGACCTTTTGCCAAATGGGGCATAGATTTTACGATGTGTAACCCTCTTTTGCCCGGGGGGCATGCCTATCTCATCGTTGCCATTGATTATTTTACGAAATGGGCCGAAGCAATGCCTACACTGGCTGCGGACGGTAAGACAGCGGCACAGTTCATATTCAATCATGTTACTGCTCAGTTCAGTGTCCCTCAAGCCATCATCACTGATCATGGTTCCCATTTTTGGGATTATATGATGGTGGAGCTGACATCTAAGTTGGGTCTGCGTCACGACAGCTCAACGCCTTACTATCCACAAGCTAATGGCCAAGTTGAAGCTATATACAAGGTCCTTGTTACCATGCTTCAACGAACAATCGAGATCCACAAATCAAACTAGCATCTCATGTTATTCTTAGCTCTATAGGCATACCAAACATCGATCAAGAATGCAACTGGGCTTACCCCATTTCAATTGGTATACGGTCTGGAAGCTACGCTTCCGATTGATTGTTAAATCCCTTCACTTAAGTTAGTTGTGGAATTAATGCCTGATACTTCACCTGAAGAATAACGTCTCCTCTATTTAAAGATATTGGACAAAACTCGTCGCTTAGCTACCTTGGTTATCAAAGCATAGAAGAAGCGATTCAAAGCCCATTTTGACCAATCAGTTTCTCTTCATTCTTGCAACGAAGGCAATCTCGTTCTTCTATACGACCAAACTCAAGATAAGCTGGGGGGAAGCAAATTCCAACCCATGTGGCATGGGCCCTACATCATTAAACGTGTGTTGTAGAATGGGGCTTATGAGCTTATTGACTATGAAGGGTACCCTTTATCACAACCCAGAAATGGGTTGTATCTGAAAAAATATTATGCCTGAATTATTCATGCCTGATATGTGTACATAGGTCATTTTTTTCATTTTGTGTGCATGCTTTGGTGTGATGTGCCTTGTGAGATTTTTTCTAATTATTTGGGTCTTGTTTGCTATGCAAATGTCTATTTCCCCTTATGTCGGTTTCGCATATGGTGCCTCCCGCGGTACCAGGAACTTGCCTTCGAAAGCCTTGGTAATTTATGATCCTAATGGTGAGTTGATTAACTTACAAGGTATTTGTCTGGGACCAGCCACAAACAATGTCGCTGAATATAGTGCAGTTTTGGAACTATTAACTGAGGTAGTCAACCTCGGCCTACGCACATTGTTTATCAAGTTAGATTCGCAACTTGTTATTCTTCAACTGAATGGTCATTATTTGGTTCGAAACCCATGCATTTTGAGATTGTATTTGCGTATTCATTTACTTGAACGACATTTTGATTTCATTACATATCAACATATACCAAGACGAATGAATACATTAATAGATGAAATAGCTAACATTGTGCTAGATAGACGTTTGCGCAATTTATAAAAACATCATCATATGTACATAGACCCATGTAGAAAATAGATGTATATATATATATATATATATATATATATATATATCATTTGTTTACAAGTCGTGTGCATCATAAAACCCACAAAAAATAATATATGTTTGTCACAGTTACATCATGAGACAACATGTCTCTCAAAAATGCAGAAATAAAGCCTAAATGCCTAGTCATCATGGTGCTCATGATAGCACATCACCGCCCATACCAACTACCTCAGCAAGCGATGGATACGGCTTGGCACTCCTACAATGTGCCTCTAATAAGCTCGAGGTACGCCATCAAAATGGGCATAATTTGGAACCCCACGGGTGATTCCCTCCAGATTCTGCACTAACTCCTCATCAATGCCCTCGCCTGAAGGATCGAATTCATGAGGAGTCCACCTCGCTATTGGAGACATACCAGCGGGACGCTCTGGGCCAACATCTGCATCCATATGAGATTAACTATCAGAACATGCATATATACCCAAAAAATCATAAAACTCATAAAAAATAAAAACGAGTCTTACCAAGTTCTTCAACCCAATCCTCTCCCTTCGGGAGTGGGAGGTCTGGGTCTCCAGTAAAGTCTGTGTCAGCATAGGGCCAATCCTCCACGACAATCAACTGTTGTCAGAGCCAATCAAAAAACTCCAGCCTCCAGGACATCTGCTGGCCACCCCCTACTCTAGGCATCAGTGTTGCCCATTGGGCCATCCATGGCTCTCTCAGTGGTGGCTCTGGGACTATAGCCTCCTGGAACTAAAATATGAGTAACCATTCTAGGAAGAACAATACCAGAATCGACCCATACCCAAACTGCTTTAGTTTGGACTTCTTGCATTTGATAAGTTGTCGTTTGATGTTCATGGTTACGGCCTCGACCCAGTCGAAGATGATCGGGTTCATGCACTCTGAAGCAAGAAGTAATTATGTCTTCGTTGCCTCATGCGGTGCCTGCGATCCCGCAGCCAGCGTAATCATGTGTAGCACTACCCTCAGTGCTAGATTAGGGACGGCCTGGATGTCTACTTTACCGCTCCTTGTTCCCTTTCAATTGATCATGGGAACATTGTAAGCCCTCTTAGGTATTCAAATATCTATTCTATTGGTTTCATTTCTTGAAATTTGATGCAGATTTTGAGTTGCACGGTTGGCGTGACCCCTGTGTAAAACAGGGTCAATTTGGGTTCATGCCCGAAACCCACGCCAACCGTGGAGCCCTAAAATTTTTCAATCCTCCCCTAAGGGACCTCAATGGCAATGAAATGCAATAAAATATGACTTAAAAGATGGAAAAAGAGGTCGTCTCTTACCTAAAATGGACAAAATTCGGATTGGTCCACTGGATTGTTCACAATCGATGCCTGAAGATCACAAGAGAAAGGGTCATTGTTGCTCTGCAAAGAGGTAAAAAGTGAAAAGTAAATATCTTTTACCACTGTTGGTCTTTTATAACTTTGCAAAGTCCTAAAATAGGTTTTAAAACATATTTGTCGATATATTTTCATATTATTTTCATGGGATATGTTTTACACGCGTCCTTTATGTGGAGCGACAGGTTTTTCATGTGATTTTGACGAAGAGACGAGTTGTATTTTATACTTTTTCGGACTTGGTAAAAACACGAAAAAGTTACTATTGGAGTCACCTTTTAGCTCTTTTCTGACTCTCTAAAACAAAAAAGATTGCCGAGTCGCTTGTCGTTTTGAGCTCATTAAATTGGCTGTGAAGCGATATCTACCCAGTATATGTTTACCCCTTTTTTGGGCTGGGATAGATTATTTACGAAAAAGGAATACCCTAGCCTATCGCGACTAGGAGGTTTTCTCAGACAGTTTTCTACCTTTTCAGATCTGAGGGACTATTTATGAAAAGGGACTGCTGGATTTTTCTTTTCTGCCTTCTTTTAAAACTCTCTAAATATGAAAAGATGTCGAGTTCTTCCTTTGTCAGACTCGTTAAACCCTGATGACATCAGACTTCGTCGTCATGACGTTACTTGAGTTCCTCCTTCCTAGGGCTCGTAAAATGTACTAGGTTGGATTTGTCTGAAGGACAAACTTACATTACAAGCACATGCTATCCCCTTCAAGCTTGTTTCCAAAAATAATTGGGGTACTCGCCAGAAATGGTGGGGGAAAATGAAACAAAGATCGTAGTCGTGTTGGCAGTATGTCGCTCTTGAACATGGCACTTGTCTACATTCGTGTCGGGTTGGAGCCATCTCATCTCTTTGTCTATTTACCTCCATGGGTTTGGGTAATCTATTTTGACTTCTCATCTACTCTTTGTTGTGTCACTGTGACCTCAGATTCCTTGATGTAAAATACTTCCAAATCCAGTGTCTTGTCATTGATATGTTCAAGAGAAGTTGGCCTTTGCATTTTTCAACCTCCCTCTGATTCTCTGTTGGTCTTGATTCACAAACATCATACCTCTCTGTCTCTTGTTGATGATGTGGGAAACATTATGGCCCACCTTCGATTAAGGTCCCTTCATGTCGACTCCATCTCATTGTCCAGGAAGTTGATCTAGGGACTTCCTTCAGGTACCTTGGAGCTTGCATGCCTCAATGGTAGGTTCTTTGCACTCGACGTAAGGTACACATCATTGGCCTTCGATCGATTGACTCTCTGGGTGTTCGATGTCAGATCACTGTTCACATGCCGTGGATTGTACCTTTTGTACCTTGAGAGCCATTGTCATTATTGGTGGTTTCTCTCGCATATGTTAACAACTTTCATCATTGGCTGGTAATCAGACGATGTTCTTGCATGTTCGACTTTATCTCACGTATTCACATGCTCGAATTTGTACTATATTCGGGTCGAGATGGAGCACAAGACCTTGGGTTTTGTCTGATGAAATCTAGGCTGCGGGTTTTTTGTGGATTACTATAACTTATTTGTGACTCCTTTGATTGGATGGTTGTGACCATACCTGAGTCTATTTATTGATCCCTACTGCTAGATGGCTATGTCCATACCTCAGATCTCATTATTTATGTACTCTATTATGGATGGTTTCACCCATAACACATGTCATATATCAGATATATCAGTTGTATTCGTACTTGCAGGTTTTCCGATGGCAGTGTTTCGGTTGAACACGTTCTCATAAAGCATTTCACCTCTCCCTCTCTCTCGGACCTCATGCTTCAGGGGCCATCTGTTACAAAGTAATTTTTCACCGTCCCTACAATCCCTCACCCTGCATATTGGAGGGTCTTTCTCGTGACCTGTGAGGAGTGTCATAGTCTGCAAATACTTACTTTACATCCTTTTGCATAAGGACATGATCTCTCCTATTGAAAATTTCCTCAAGAAGCACCCAAAAACCCATGTTTTGGCATTGGCATGGGTAGCCAGTTCATCCCTCACACCAATGGGGAAAATATACACTAGAGGTCGTGCCACCTAGCACTCTGTCCCTGTGTTTTACCCACGCCAACCTATTTTGGAATGTTTTTTAACAAATTGGAGGTGGAAGTTTCCTTTAACCACCTCGGAAATGACTCATTGCAAGTGGTTAAACTCGATAAGCCATGGATCTCTACCCTTAGGAAATGGTTGATGGAACATTCTAAGAGGATAGGACTCCCCCCATGATTATAAGGATCCTAAATTCTTCTTCTCCCTCTATATAAACAAGCCTTCTCCCTTTACATCAGCTAGCTGAAAATAGTAGCTGAACATATAACTAAGAAGCTAAGCTTGGAGAAGAGATTATAGCTGAGTCATCATTATAGAGAAGGTCAAACCAAGGAGGATCCTGTAGAGAGAGCCCCATTTGAATTCCTGACGAGCTTGTGAGACGTGCTCTGCTGGAACCCTGCTGGAGGAGATCGCAACGTCGAAGCGTCGGTTGTACTCTTCCTTCTTTAAATCAATATACTCAACTATGATATTATTTCCATCTCTATGTTATGTTTATTTAATGCATGTGATTTAGTCTTCTTCGACTGACTGATAGTTAGCAATGTGAAATAGTATGGTGTGTATCGTCTTTGTGTCTTGTGCATGTGCATGTATCCGGGCGTGAGAACGAGCGGGTCGTGTTCTGCTGAATTGGGAGTGGGAGGCGGCTATTCTTCCGGACGACAAAATAGCGCAGGATATAAGGTAGGTGATCTGCCAAGTATTTTTCCATTCTTAGCTAGGAATTGATGTCATAGCATGTTTTGTTTGTGGCTAGACCCACCCTAGGGCTAGTGGGATCGCCTCTGTCCACAGAGGGGATTTACCTCACCAACCGAAGATAAAAAGAATATCATTTTTGTAAAACCTGTAAAGGATAATAAAATAGAAAAAATGGTATCCACAAAATTAGAAACCAACAAGACCATGTTATATAATGAAACAAATAGAAACAAGCAGCAACCTAAAGTGACAAAGAAAGAAATGAAGAAACAGTCAACTACAAAATACTCATACGCTCCTAAGGATGAATTAAACAAATTCGAAAGATGTCAAAGGAGTTTCCTTCCCCCTGTGAGAAGAGTCACTTGCTTTGCCTACCACAAACCTGGACATATTGCAGCATACTGTAAGACAAAGAAAATCCAGTCCAACCAGCAAAATATGAAACAAGTGAATAGACTACCTCCAAGAACTGTCTCTACCAGAGACAGATACTATTTCCATTGGTATTGTTTTTGTTGTAAAGGGTTGGCCATAAAGCCATGGAGTGCAGAGCATATATACAAAGACTGAAGTATGGAAACTTAAGGGGAATTAAGAACAATTATGGATTCGCTCGTGTACACAATCTATTCAGAAATACAATCAAATGTTTTAGCTACCATAAAAATGGGCACAAGTCTAACAAATGTCTTCTCAAATGATTTGATCCATCTCCTCAGAAAGGTTATAGAGAAAACAGTTGCATGCAATGGAAAAGGAAACTAAATAAATGTGATATGGTTCTAATTGCTCAAGATCAGAACAATTAATGGTGTGTGGAGGGTGGGTGCTCAAAACATATGACTGGAGACCGAAGCAAGTTTATAACTTTTGTTGAAAAGAAATATGGGAATGTAACATTTGTAATGATAAAGCAGGGAAATCAAGGGAAAAGGCATAGTCAACCTGAATAATGGAAGAGGAGAGGCTCAGGATGTACTATTTGTAGACAATCTAAAAGCTAATCTGCTAAGTGTTAGTCAAATGTATGGTAAAGGTTGTGAGGTCCTTTTCAGAGCTAAAGATTGTGAAGTAAGGTCAGTCACCATAGGAAAGACCTTGGTCAAAGGTGTTAGAACAAAGATTAATTTTTATATATTAGAAGAAAAGAATGAAGCATGACACATCAGCAAACTTGACGAATCTTAGCTATGGCATAGAAGATTGGGACATCTAAATTTTGACCACATCATCAAACTGAGAAAAAAGGAAATTGTAAGATACTTTCCTACAATAAAGAAGCCACTGAATACCATATATAATTCATGTCAACTGGGAAAACAAACTCGCACAATGTTCAAAGCTAAATACCAACTATCTACAAGTAAGCCTCTTCAGCTTGTACACAGGGACCTGTGTAGACCTTCAAGAACAAATGCACCAGGTGGGGAATCGTATTTCATGCTAATAATTGATGATTTTTCCAGATAAACATGGGTGTAATTTCTCAAATAAAAATCTGAAGCATTTAATAAATTTAAGATATTCAAGGCACTGGTAGAAAATCAAACTAGATGTAAACTAAAATGCATCATATCAGACAGAGGAGGTGAATTCACAAACGATGATTTTGTAGACATGTGCAATGAATGTGGGATCAAGCAACAGTTTATAGTTGCAGGTACACCTCAACAAAATGGAGTGGCAAAGAGACAAAACAGGTTAGTAGAATAGATTTCCAAAGCAATGATGCAAGAAAGAAACATTCTGCAAACCTACTAGGTAGAAGCAGTACACATAGCTATCCATATTCTCAACAAAGCTCATCTCAGAACAAATTGACACAAGACTCTATATGAATTGTGGCATGGGAAACTGACATCAATCAAGCACTTTAGAGTCATTGGTAGAAAATGTTTCCTAAAGAATAATGATGAATAATTGGGGAAGTATGATGCAAGAGCTGGTGAAGGAATATTTTTGGGATATGCATCCAAGAGTAAGAGATACAGGTGCTACAATAAAAGAATACATAAAATAGTGGAAAGCATTGATGTGAGATTTGATGAAGATCTACCAGACAGAACCAAAAGAACAAACTGCACCAATCCTCCAGATGATTATGAAGATGAGAATCAAGAAAATGAAGAACAGAGTAAGACAACATAAGATATAGAAATAAACTGAAAAGGAACCTCGAGACACACTCAGAAGAATAGACTGAGGAATTGTACCTATCCATGTTGTCGTAGATAGAACCGAAGAATTTCGATGAAGCCCGCAAAGAAAAAAATTGGGTAAAACCTATGAATGAATAATTAGACAAAATTGAGAATAACATGACCTAGGAATTAATTCCAAGAACTGCTAGGAAAAAAGTCATTGGCACAAAGTGGATATTCGAGAATAAGATGAATGAACAAGGTCAGGTAATCAGAAATAAAGCCAGAATTGTATGCAACAGATACTCTCAAATCGAAGGTCTTGACTATGATGAAACTTTTTCCCCTATAGCAAGAATGGAAATAATTAGAATATTTTTGGCTTTTGCATGCTATCATGATTTCAAGGTATATCAAATGGATGTGAAGTCTGTCTTCTTGGATGGAGATCTAGAGGAATAAGTCTACATGGAACAACCTGAAGGATTTTCCTTAGAAGATAAAATGACTATGTGTGCAGATTAAAGAAAGCCCTATATGGTCTCAAATAAGCACCACGCACATGGTATTCTAGGTTGGACAAGTACTTTCAAAAACAAGGCTTCAAGAAAGGAGTAGACAAAAATTTGAATATAAAGGCTAATGAAAATGAACTCTTAATTGTAGTAGTATATGTAGATGACATCATGTTTGGTAGCAACAAGGATGAGTTAGTAAAAGGATTTATAGAAGAGATGAAGTCAGAATTTGAGATGTTTATGATTAGAGAGCTTGCCTACTACCTAGGACTTCAAATTCTACAAAATAACAAAGGAATATTCATTTCACAAGAAAAATAATTAAGAGATATGCTAAAAAGATTCCAAATGGAAGACTGCAAACATGTGTCAAATCCCATGATTACTGGATGCAAGATATGTGTTGATGATGGATCTACTTTACATGCACATATATGACATAAGCATCCCAATAACTTCCTGTCTGCATTCCCAATATCTATGTCTTCACATCCAAATATCTACGACATAACTTCCTAACTTCCTGTGTTGATGATGGACCAAGCACATCCCAATAAAGTACCATTTCCTCAAAGAACAAGTAGCAGAGAAAATAGTAAAGATGGAGTATGTACCAACAAAGGAACAAATAGCAGACATATTCACAAAACCTCTTGCTAGAGAACCATTCGAATATCTAAGAGACAAAATAGGGGTAGTGTCTACTGATGATACTCTCTAATATGATCAGAGAAAAAAAATTGATGATGGAAATAAACCAGCAAAGGCTGCAATATTATAAGGAATAGAAACAGTGCAGTAGACAAGTGATAGTCAGTATCAGAAAGAAAGCATCATTCCAGGGAGAGATCATCCCATAAAAGTTGTCACAAAAGAGCTAGAGCTATGAAGCTGGTGAAGATCTACAAAGTATGGTATGGTACATGTCCTAAATATCGGAGTATTATGATAGAAATACATCAAAATTCTAGCACACATCACCTCAAGTAGTAATGGATATAAGTATATAACATTCAATGGTGACATGCCCTCCATTCATGCAATCTCAATAATTTTCAAAGTGTTCTCCCAAAAACTATTATACACCAGCCTGGAGCAAAAAAGTATAAAGTTAGAAGAAGAAGGACTATAAAGTTGGAAAAGAAAATTCAAGGATAGAAACTGTACTAGGAAATGTGAAACCCTTTTGCCATTGATGTCAAAGGGGGAGGAAAGGCAAGCAGAGGAAGAAAGACACCTCTCAGAAGAAAGGGGGAGGAATTCTTGGGGGAAGTATAGGAGTGTAGCAGGAAGTGTTTCCATCAATGCCAAAGGGGAATATTGTTGGAAATATTGTTATTGATGGAAAAGGAGCACAAAGGAGTAGCACCTAAACTATCATTAAGACAAAGGAGCAGAGAAGCAGAAACAATAAGGCAAAGAATCAGATAAGGCAATAATGCAATAATAAAACATAAAAGAGAGGAAGAGGAGTAGCAGAGAGGCACCAAAGAAACAAAGGAACCAAAGGAGTAGAGGCAGAAAAAAGGAAAAATAATAAAGGTAGCAAAAAGGCAAAAGCAGCAAAGGAAGCAAAGGAATTTAAGGAAAAAAAGGAGCAAAGGAAGAGTCATGAATGCAGGGCAGAGTCGTGAACATGTTGGGTCAAGTCGTGTACATTTGGTTCAAGTCGTGAATGTGCTGGGAAGAGTCACGAAAGTGAAACAAGTGTGATAATCCCAAGTCAGAGTGAATAACAAACATAAAGAAAAAAACTCAAGAGAGATCAACGCTTTCAAAAGGGGACAAAGCAAACTAATTCAGCGCACAACAAAAGGCAATCATATTTGCAAGACACTATGAGGACCATAGATCTCACACAATCCTCTATTTGATTGAATATCATATTAATCACATAGCATAAAGTAATCATATTTGCAAGCAACAACGTGGACCGTAGATCTTGCTCAGATCCACGCTAGAAGATAATATCGCAACCGTGAATATATTGCATATCGCAGAGTATAATGTTTGCGGTTAAGACTTAGAAAGTTAAGTTATTTAACTTGCGATGTGAAGTGTATTGTAAAGGAGACAAGCGTGGACCATCGGATCCAACGAATACCAATGATGGAGATCGAAAGTGAAAATAAAAAATTTTAGCGTTTAAGTGTTAAGGTCATGGTAGGGTAAGTTATTTTGTGTGCAATGTGAAGAGGAGAAGGGACACATGTTGGCATGGTAGGGAAATCAGTGAGGACTATTATATCATGTAGCAAATCGATGGTGGACGGCGAATCATGAAGTTTTCACATCACATATGTTAGCGAATAGCGCTAAGGCTTCGCAATGTATGTTAACTTTTTTGCGATGCAATAAGGTTAAGCGCAATGTAGTGAAAGGGAGGAGCCACATGTCGGCACTGCGCATTCCCGCAAATCGCATATTATATGTTTTGTGCTTAAGGTTCACACGGTAAGTTATGTTCTATGCGATCACATATCACACAAGATGGGAGAAGTGTGATGTATTATGATTGATCAAGTGGGACCTGATAACCCCTATTCTGCACATATGTAAGAGATGTATGTTGTATATGTTATGTTATGAAGTATGCGTTGTTTGATTGGTAAACATATGTATGTTAATAAAAATCAAAAATTATAATCTGCTACGTTAAAATGGATTTTATGTGGGCCATGACCCATAGGTCCACAGGGTTTGTGTAAAGAAGTCGGCTAAGATGAAAAGTGTCATGTAGATGCAGCTGTGTGTTAAAAGAAAAGGCTAAACACAGAAGAGAAGACTCGGGTAATAAAAGAAAAGACTGAACATAGCAAGAAAAGTCTCGGGTAAGAAAAAGGACCCGGAGGTCATGCACAACAGTGCAACAACATGGATCGAGGTAGACAAAAAGGTGATCGTGCAACACAGTTGGAATATAACTGTAGAAACATAAAAGACAAAGGGATAGCAAGCAGAAGAGGACAAACACCTAGCAAATATAAGAAGTTGAAAGGGCTAAGTGAAATATTTGATTGTAACGGTAAATGTTTTAATTATTTTATATTTTTTTTTATGCAAAGGCAAGTCTCCAAGGCAAAGCAAAACTCCAATTAATACTGAAACAAGTGTATATATTGTTGTAACATCTTGAATATGCTGAGTGAGGAAATGAGTGGGTGGAAGGCAAGAGTCATGCATGTTCACTTCATATTCCCATATAGAATGCAAACAACCATGAAGTGATCTCTATAAATGATGTTATTGTAATATGCATAGAAAAGGTTAGAGAGTGGAAGAATGAGAGAGAACATATATAGATGTTGTGCATATCCAGTGTTGATATGAAGCAGATTTGAAGGCTGGAAGGGCAACAATGAAGAAGGAGAAAAACAGAGTTTATATCCAGGTAAATCAGCATATGATTTTATTGTAGTGTGAGGGATTTGGTGCTTCCATATCAATTTGTAGCTTGATATATGTCCAGTTGTAGCTGGTTGAGGTAGGAGCCTCATGTGGGTTGTAGCCTGCAGAAAATAGATAGGAGTTGGAGCTTCCTTGCAAGTTGTAGCTTGCAGAAATTGGGGTAGTAGCCTCCCGTAGGTTGGAGCCTACAGAAAATCAGTTCCGAGAGGGAGTTGCAGCTTGCCTTTGCATCACAACAATAATAATATGTGGTTTTATCCCTTTATGGGTTTCCACTTATATCTGTTTCCTAAACTTTTGGAGCCGTTTTGCAGCCCTAAACGACGCTTTTTTGGAAAATTGGGAGAAACAGGGATGTTCATTCGATGTTTCTCACATCAAAAGTCATATTCCTTTGATAGATATTTCTAACGAGGTATTGTGTGTGTCAAACTAAGATTGTATGCCAAAGTTACGTCCCTAGGAAGTTGATCTACCAATTTACCCAAAAGGGGCCCATAGTTTTGGCGCTTCACCTCTTAGGGTTAGGTTTTTGGATGTTTATGGTTTTCCATTGTTTCTCAATAATTGAATAGGCCTTCGAGCCTCATTGTAACATAGTTCATAGGCATGTAGCTGCCACATCTCTTCTCAAAGATAAGCTACCAACATCCTAGCTAGTTTATTTCAATTCTATCTGTAAGCATATTTAAGTTATTTGTTATTAATTAAATGAAGTCTTATTTCTATTACATCTTTGTGTTCATTTGTATTTATATTTTTCATTGTGTTCTTGCATAAATCTGGATGAACCTGTAAAACATGAATGGTGCAATCATGACTCCTTTTTCACAATATAATTAATAGAAGCATCAACTTCTAGGAACTGTGGTTGATCAATAAATAAATCGTTACCAATTTTTGATACCTAATCAACCAATTTTGAAATTTAGTATACGCTAAAGGAAATATATTGTAATTTTCTCAACATATTAAAATAAATAATTTTTTGAAACACATAGTAAAATAGTCTAATAACATTGCATCACCTATACTCTGATCATGTTCATGGAACATAAATTTTGTAAAGTATGCCAAATTGGATCACCAAAGTCATGTAAATGCTATGTGTGAAAGTGTTTTATTTCGTTTTATAATCTATTCAAATTGTACAAATGCAAAAAAACTAATATTTTTGTATCATTTATAAAAAGTTACATGGCAACACAACTATGTGCAAACGAAATCCTTTTTCTAATATTATTTAACTAATTATAGGATTTTTGAATTTGATAAATCAATAAAATAATGTAAAATATCTCATTGCAAAAAAAAAACATGATATGGCAAAATGAACTAGCTATTCATTACAATCAAAACATAGTAAATAATGTTAGTAAATAGCATAGTACAAAATATAAAACTTAAACAAAGAAATTCATTGAAATACATTTTTGTACAATGTTGATAGCTAAAAATAACATAACCACAAGATGAAATCATCCAAACCATCCAAAAAACCAAAAAAAGACTCTTTGAAAATGCTCAAAGGGGTGGGTCAATGGGTAGATGTATAAATTTCCATAATGATGATACATTATGTGGAGGTGCAGAGGAAGAAACGAGAGAGTGTGGGGGGTGGGTGGAGGTTGAGAAAATCTTATTTTCACTTTGCATAAGGTATCAACATTAACATTTATGAAAATTATGCAAGGGTCTCAAAATAAGAAATAATATTTGTTAACTTGACACACATGAAACTTAGAAATTGGTTTATTGCGCTTTGTTTAAATATTTTATTCATTTTTTATTGTGTCCTTGGGGGATTTTATACTTTATTTAAATGTCTCTTTTTTAAATTTTAGGAAAGTGAAAATGAAATAAAAATGTACCATTCACCGGGAGAAATGTTTGTTCTATTATTATGAAGATCATAATTACTATACGAAACACTAAGTCCATATAATAGTGTTTTTGTGATTGGCTTTGTGAAATTTCCTTAATTACGGCAACTGGTATTTAATATTCTATCTACTGGTGATTTTTTGTCCTTAGAAATTTAATTCGGAAAATACCAATTAATTCACTACTACAATTTTCACAAATGAATACAGGAAGTGAGAAATAATGTACACACACAAAATATATGACACCAATACTTTTGGACAATAGTCACGGGGGAAATCCTATTGTGGAGAAAGCAAGTTATGTAGATGAGGGTTTATATTTTAATAAATCTTTAACAATTTGAGAAATACAACAAATTCTTGCCTCTTATTGGCAAATATCTAAAAAATAATATTATTTTCACCAAAATAATCTAGGGACATAAGAGTATCCCTATGCATGTGAAATTGGCCTCCCTATGCAACTCGCAGTCTTCCTGGAAACTTGCACTAGTTCTGTAACTTGCACTGGTTCCTCCATAAATCTGCATTGCCTCTAAAAAAAATAATATGCTAGCAAATCGAACTCTAGTATCTCATATGACCTAATTTCTTTGTGTCCAGGTAATGTTTTCAGAAATTGGATACTGAAAGGATCTCCTTTGTCACTAGCATTAGTAAACTGGCAATTCACACTGCTAATTTAAGCCTCCTTTTCTATTAATGAAATCAATCTCCCTTATGTCATTGGAACTAGAAATCACTTAGAAAATATTTTCTAGAAACATTCTCCCCAAACTCTCCGTTAAAACCCTATTGTTGGTGTCCCCCTATGTGCCCTTTTTATCACTGGAAATCACACTTCCTTGGTGATCACCAAAGACCCATCTATTTTCCCTTATAATCTCTCGTTGAAAAACCTCTAGCCATAATATAATCACAATCGATAGATAAGATTATCTTCACCCCGTCAAGTGAATTTTCTAGAATTCTGTAGAGTAAAATCGATTTTCCTCAATTAATATAATTTAATAAAAAAAATTCATAAGTTAAACTTAGGAAAATAATTAATAATTGGCTAATTAATCTAATTAAGGAATTTTCCTTAGAAATAATTTATGTGTCTTGGAGATAATTATCCTCCTTTGTTCATTATCCTCTTAGGAACCATAGACACTAGAAAATCTGTCCGCTACTACAAAAAACTAATAGATCCTTTATCATAGTCATCATTATCGCCATTTCTTTCCATATTTGAATCACATGCATATGCATTCTTCTTTTGATCAAAGACTTGTTTTTAGTCTTCATTTATTTTGACATTCTCTATTTTATAAAGTGGAGTTTTACACAATCGTTTCACTACCTTAGTGACTTTATGAACATGTATCTTCCCAAAAGGTTATATGATAACTTCAACTACGTTTATTTTTTCAAAGCCATTCACATTATCCCCTGTATTTTTTTAATAAAATTACTCTATATATTTCTCCTTGTTAACTACTTCATACCACATAAAATTTTGTTCTCTTCTACTATTTCTTGCACATGTTCATAATTAAAATTATTTATATTCATTTGAAATAGTTATATATTGTAATTTTCTCAGCACAGTAAAATAAATAATTTTTCCAAAAATATAGTATAATAGTCTAATAATGTTGCATTACCTATACTCTAACCATGTTCATGGAACATAGATTTTCTAGATTATGCCAAATTGGATCATAGAATTAATGTAAATGCTATGTGTAATAGTGGTTTCTTTCATTTTATAATCTATCAAGTCGTACAATTGAAAATATATGGATCTTGTTGTATATGTTAGAAAACGTTACATGCTAACATAAGCTATGTGTGAAGGAAATATGTTTTGTATTATTGATTTAATAATTATAGTATTTGCAAATTTGATAAATTAATAAGATAATGTAAGAAATCATATTGCAAAAAAGAAAACACAAGAAATCACAATGAACTAGATGTACATTACAATAAAAACATAGTAAATAACGTTGGTAAATAGCATACTACAAAATATAGAACTTAAACAAATAAATTCATTCAAGTACATTTTTATACAATGTCATGTTGGGTGTGGAGCCTGATTATCTTCATAACTGTTCAAAGGGTTTTTTTATCTTAGCCATAGTTGGATCACAATCCCTGATGGGTGGGGGTGGGGGTGGGGGGATTTACCCCCCATGAGTGCCACTAGGCAGTGGTGGAAACCATCTAACCCCCCAAGAAAAAATTAGATGAAAAATTTTCTTGTAAAATATTGTAATTTCGTAGTCAATTTGGGTCATTCATTAGGTGGAATATCTAACAGTAAAAGTTATGTACATTTAGGGTTTTTTTCCCAAGAAGAAAACTATCAGTTTATATGATGGAATTGTATTGTGGTTGTGGATTATTATTACTCTATGCGATAAAGAGAGATGATATTGTGTGACAGAGAAGAGGAAATTACAAAATATTTGTTGTAGGTTGTATCTCTACATTTTTTTTGATAATATAAAAAGAAGGACTATTCATTTCTCCATGGACGTGGACCAAATTGGGTGAACCACATATATTTGTGTTTCTCTTGTTTTAGGATTTTCTGTGTTTATTTTTTCCACAATATTTTATTTTTTCCATTGCTATGTTAATTAATTTCTAATATGTTAATAGCTTTAGATCATGTAACCACATCACGAAATCAGATTCAAACCATACAACAAACCAAAAAATCTTCGGTAATGCTCAAATTCTTGAGCTAGAAAGTAGAAGATGATCATTAAGATTGGAAGTGTGGATGTGCGGAGATGTGGAAATGTGGATTCCCCCCCAAACCTTGCCAATAGTGAATGGAAATTTAGTCTTACTAGTTACCTATAATAAGAATATCCACATCTTTCGTAGAACACTTCTTGATTTGGAAGACTTCTCAATAATACTATATCCAGAATGCCAATAGAAGATTGCTTGACAATGCAAGAAACGAGAATTATATCATCATTAGATTCATGGACAATGTAAAAAAATACTTTTGTCATTGCATACACATAACTACATTTTTATTGTAAATGTGCCATGAATCTTCAAATCAGACAAAATATCAATAACAATTGATTTTTCCACACAGTATTTCTCATAGGAAACTTTTCACATACCAGGTAATACTTTTTCTAGTTCCACACCTCTTAGAACATAATATTTTGTAGCCTTGTTGTTTACATGTATGATATAGTTTAATAGATGCAAATAAACAAAGCAATAGTTTTCCTTGCAAAGCATATAATAAACCATAGTTTCATCCATAGTTCTAGCAGTTGTAATTAGATTGCTTCATTTCATACATACAGTCTCAAAGTGATTCATATATAGACTAGTCGCCATTAGTGGTCCTTGCAAGTGCTACAAAATCGATATATACAATTGAGACTTAGCAACTAAAATCGAGACTTAGCAACCTGAAATCAAATGAATTTTCAATATATATATATATATATATATATATATATATATATATATATATATATATATATATATATATATATATGTAGCGAGAGAGAGAGAATTTACCTTTTATACTCCATTCACTGAATAAAGTAGTTTTCTCAGAATTTCCACTTTCTTTTATGTCTTCCAAGAACATATGAACATGGATTGTAAAGTTCAAAAAAAAATTCTTGTTATATAACTATAATTTTTTAGCAAGATGAGTGGAAAAATGTTCTCTTTAAATTGACTTTGTATTGAAAGATATGTTGAAAAAAATTCTCGTATACTTAAAACTATCACATATGAAATATTTGTAAAGAAATACATGTTAATTGTATAAGACATGGGAAATAACTTGCTATCATTGAAACTTTCAAATAAATCTAAAATTACAATGGCCCTGTCTTGATTTGCATTCCATTCTTTGATTTATGGTACACGATGTATCCTTGTTTGTATTGCTAAAATTGCAATGGCACTGATTGTGCCAACTGGAAATGCATCTTGACTATGTGACAAATTTGCAATCGTGATATTTAGGAAAATTTCGTACTCTCCAGAATAGGACAAATCAATTTTAAATCTATTTAGTGCAATAGTTTTCTCACAATCACCACTATCGTATTTGTGCTTTTGAATTATTTCAATTTTTTAAATAAAAACACCATCATTTGTAATAAGTTTTACCTCATGTTATCCTATAAATTGTGTAGGAAAAGGAAATTTTATTGTCATTACAACTTTCTTATCTGTCAAATCTGCAAAAGGTATTGGTTTTGTGTTATTTTTTTGTCCAAAAAGGGCTGATATGTAACTAACATGGTGCCATGGAAAAAAATTCCGGTTATGTTGTTAGTGATATCTTCGATCAATAATGGAATAGACTTGATATGTTTTTCCTAGTCAAACATTAAATTGAATTCAAGAAAAGAAAAGAGGAATTTGTTGTACAGTTACGTAAACCTTGAAATAAATACCTTTCATTATGTATCCTACCATATTTTCTTTTGTAATTGTGGTCATCACCATCTCTACTTCTTCGTCCATGTCTATTGTCACATCATTAACTCATTCATAATCTAATATATTTTGTATGTTCACAAATATTTCACTCAAATCATTGCTTAAAAGAAAACTACAGTTGATACTAAGTAAGAATTCGGTCATGAAGATAGGACCAAATATCACATGTAAGTAAAATACTAAATATATTTTAGTTTTGAAGTTCCTTGCTGCATATATTAAACTGAAAAATTAACAAATGTACAAATGCAAAAATTCTTTCTATAAATATCTAAATTACCTTTTTGCTTGTAGGTTTTGTCCTTGATCTGAATCTCTAAGTGTTACATGTTTCCTGAAAATTGAAAAAGTGTCATTCTTAGTTACGATAGATAAAAAAATATAGGAAAAAAATATATAGCTATATAATGTAATAATCGAATGATAGTAAATAGAACAAAAACACACCTCTTATCAATGTTATCACTATCTTTAACTCTATATGTTCTACTTTTTTTCATATACTCTGTTATGAAGATATGAATTAGATCAAATATACAGAAATAAGAAGAAAAAAAATAGATTCTAATTTCATAGCAAGAAAACAATTGAGTTCTAATAGCTACATGATACTAGCGTATATTGTACAAATGTTTCTAGCACTTTAATATTATCCACCTTGAACTTCACACCTAATTTATATAGGGTTGTAACATCTATTTTATAAATTATCTAATTACCCACATATAAAATGAACAAAATGCAATTTATCTAAAAAAAATGCTACATGTTTTTCCCCTACATTCGAAATAAACTTGCAGAGAAAATCTCCCATGTCATGCAACTACTAGAATGACTATGATACAACCCGGGGAATAAATCTTTTTGTAACCAGCTCCCTCAAAAAGTAAGCAAACATGTCCTAACAACGTGTATGCTAAAATTTGCATGATAAAAACTTGGCCAATGCTCCTATGAACAACATAACTATAATTAGTAGTTACAATTGTCATATCATTTTTTTAATTATCAAACATATGTATTATATACTTACTATAAATGTTATTTTATTCATGATATATTATTTTGAACATCTTACCAATGCACTTACGAAGAGAATAAATGCATTTTTGATTTGGCATTTTTCAATTAAATAGTTATCATCTAATATTAAATTAAACGTATTTATAATGCATATTAGCAACAAGTGGTGTGTTGGGAAAAAAGTGCACAGAGAAAGTAACAAAAACTTTCTACCCTCGACATGCTTCTATAAAAGGTCCCTCCCACTTACTATAATTTGGAATCCACGAAACATTAGGTAATATATAAAAGTATTTTCACAATTGATCAACAAGGAGTATTGTGTAGGAGAACAGGTTTGTAGAGCAACAAAAAATTTCTACCCTTTGCACACTTCTAGAAATTTCCCCTCACACTCAGTATAATTTGGACTCTACAAAACATTAGGTAATATATAAAAATCTTTACAAAATTGGTAAGCAAACTCAAAATTCGAACACAGTGTAATCAAAATTGAAATGAGAATTGAATAAATTCATAGTCCAAAAAATAATATGGCTTCCATAAAGTACTTATCAAAATCCTAATACTTAAATTGTAAAAGTAAATGCATACGCCCCAATGGAGACTGAAATTGAGCTCCTGTAAACCATAATGTCAAAAAGGTGTATGAAACAAAAAACAAGAAATTATATCTAGGAATTAGATTAGCTCATGATAATATATCCAACATGCTAGTAATTAGAAGAAATTTCAGTTTAAAATTTCCCATTAATTTTCATGTAATTTCCATGTCATAATATGTAAACCAATTGAAATGTAAATATTTTGGACGGAAAAGAATAATTTTTTTTTTTTTTAATTGTAATTTTGGCTTATATATGTATAGGTATACTCAAATTTCAAGTGTAGACACTCATTGGATGTGGAATTAAATTCCACATCCAGCAAGTACTCATTATACATATTTTTGAAAAAAACCCACATTTATAAAAATTGAAGATACATTTAAAAAGTGTGTTTAACACACTTTTTAAAAATGTATGCATAATAGGTACTCATTGGATGTGGAAGTTAATTCCACATCCAATGAGTGTATACACTTGAAATTTGAGTAAACCTATAAAAAGATCAGACAAAAATACAATTAAAAAAAGTAGTTTCCTTCTTTTCCCTCCAAAATTCATAGTTCTTATTTTATTTTTTTCCTTAGGAGGCCACTTTTAGGCTAAATTTTCCTTTAACACTCCAAAACAAGGGTGGGTGATATATTCAAAATGCAAATGAGCTTTGTTTAAATTACTTTGCAGGTATTCCAATGTCCAATTTTCAAAAATATGTATTGTGGCTTTGAGTGCAAAGGTGCAGTGATACAGATGTATGAAAGGAGAACAATGAAAGCTTATTATGCATCTCTTCTTTAATTATTTTAAAAAACAATGTTGTTTGGCTGAATTTTATAGTAATTTATAAAAATATGAAATTATACAATGTGCCGAGTGTAGAGGAAAAATTTTTAAATTGACATAGTCCCTGCTCTTTAACAAACTCCCTAGAACACAATTTATTCGCACAACATTTCTCTGCTCTTCCCATGCGTGTGATCAATTCCCACGCTAAGAATCACGTCTTCCATCTTTACGAGAGAAAATCTTCTCAATAAATTCTATTTTTCATTGATATAACTAGAGCAAGCACCTATCGACACACATAATTTCTCTGCACACCCTTTCTCCTTCTTGCACATAAGAGCACTAATGAAATTTCATTGCGCAGTGTACCCTTATATTGCTAATTTTTAACTAATTATCAAATCTACGATCATTTGCACTTCCACACTCCACACAATTAAAGAAAATATTTTGTAAATGAAACTAACAATCAGTTTCTATGAAAAAATCTTTATCAAGCTCCATTTCACACAATTTCTCTACAAAATCTCTCTATCACAGTACACACGCACCCTCACACCTTTTCTCTACATAGAAAAATAATAGTAGTTTCATATTAAATTAATATACCAAAGCTTTTTCTGCATATTTGTTTAGAACACAAACTCCTCCCCACTTACATAAGGGACCTGCAACCTTGTCAGTTATAACATCATTAGCCAAAGAACTAACCAAAAAAATTAGCATTTTTTTCCATGTCACAACTCCACATATTAAATTAGCCTTATATGGAGGAAGAAAGCTAAATTTTCCATCACTTTCACTTCTGCAATATGCAAAATAAAACTAAAAAAAAAAAAAAAATTGTAAATGAAACAAATTATCGGTTTTATGAACAACTCTTTAAAAAACCCCCTCACACACCATTTATTCGCAAACCCTTTCTCCTACACTTCTTACACACTGATGCTAAGGAAACTAGGGTCTACATACTTTTACCTTCATATGGATAAAATGAGTGATCATGTGGGTTATGGGCACATTATCTTCTACTCTCTCGCCTTTTGTTGCAACAAAAGAACTCATTCTCCATCAAATCCCCAAATAAAACAATGCGCAAAATATCCTTCCTTCGCCCCAACTACACTAGGGATCGACCTCATGGGTCCCACTTAAAGTCAAGGCTGGGACTATACATGAGGTCCCATAATTTCCAATTTACAATTTTCCCAACTAAGATCAGGATCGACTACTCCACAGACTAGTAAGGTTGGTTGGCTATTCAAACCTCTATAACAAAAAGGGGTCTGACTGTGGGTCAGATCTAACCTCTCTTCTGTGCACCAGATCCAAATGATGCGTCACCAGAGGTAAAAAACCTTGGTTCCTTCCTTTGGTTGCAGGTTTTGGATCGTTGATCCCTATGGTTATCAACAATCGATCTTTCGTGCCCTCCTATGAACTCTAAGCAACCCTCACCCACAAACACAGTATCAAAACAATGGCAGGATATCAAAATATTACAATATTGATATGAAAATAATAGACAACACATATGGAAAAAACATTGAATATGTGTGTGTGTGTATATATATATGGTCTCCAAACAAAATATTACACATATGGTCCCTCAAGACCTAAGAACTTGGCATAATGTCAGCCTTGTATTACATTACATTGACCATCCCTAAAATATTTGCATGTTAGATACTTATAAAAAACAAAATAATATGATAGAAAACCCTAGCCAATCATGACGATATGCATCCCCTGCCACCTAATTTCCTTATAGAGGTTTACAATATTCTTTAAATAATTTTCATTAAAAGAATAAAAAGGCATGTCCTCTTCATTGGCTACCACAATTATCCTTCTAGAGTCTTCTAAGAATCATAATATGATTTGGGGTGAGTTGATGCTCCTGCATCACTCCTGCTCTTGAAAAAATCCATTATCTCCTACTCATGTGCTTCATTTTTGCATCTTATTCATCACCATCTCGGACTTCCTTTGCCTCATGTATCATTGAGCTTCTCCTCTCACTCAGTAGGGAGCTACGATCATAGCCTCCACACACACCTCACCGGATCTCTCCTCTGGCTCAAACTTTTGGAATCTCAGGTTCACCTCCACTAGAACCTCTCAAGCTCTCCTTGCTATTTAAGTTTTTTTACGCTACTCACATCTCTTGAAATTTCTACCGAAAATCGCACTTGTAGAATTACCGCAACAACTTCTACCCAAATGCAATTGGAATTTGTTCACCTGCAAGAAATGTTTCCTTACTTTGATACCACTTGATGCAGATGAAACTAGGGTTTGCATATTTTGACCTTCGGATGGCTCGAATCTAGTGAGTTTGTGGATTATGGGCCAATGATCTTCCACTATCTCTCCTTTCATTATAGCAATGGAACTTGTTCTCCATATAATCCATAAATAAAATAATGCATGGGAACTCCTTCGTTCTGCTCAACTATAGCAGGGCCCAACTTCATGGGTCCCACTTGAGGTCAAGGTCGGGACTATATGCGAGGTCCCACAATTTCCAATTTACAATGCACCCGACTAAGGCCGCACTCTACTCCTCCTTGAACTAGTCGGGTCGGTTGGATATCCAAACCTCTAGAACACAAAGGGGTTTGACTATGGGTTCATTAGGGGAATTTTGAGGTCTAAAATGGGCCTCCTAAGGAAAATGTACAATAAAAATTCACTTTATGAGAACCAATTAGATTTTAGTGGATAACATCATCCCTAATGGTTGAGGTGGCATTTCTTGAGTTAAAGATACTTACTTATCAAATTCTCAATGGTGGATAAAAACTCATGGTTAACCATGGTAGTGCTCTAAGTGCTTTTAAAGGCATAGACTAAAGTACTCTTAATAAATGTCATTTGAAATTTTTTGAATAAAATATTACTATTGTCATTTCATATCTTTTGAAAGAAACAATGCATATCCCGACACAATCTTCATGTATTTACAAACTTTTTAATAAATATTATATTTGTATATTTCCAAATGTTTATTTTTAACTTATATATTCATTTCATAAAACTCAATTCATTTCATTATTATTATATTAATATTATTTATTAGTATATATAATATTGTGAAAAATAATCTAAATGTTATAGAATATATGTTATATTCATTTTTATATTATATATTATTTCTTCTTATGCTATAAATCAAATCAATTCAATATGTAATATAAAATTCATACATAAAACAATATGTTATATTATATTATATTATTTTTATATAGTATATTAATTACATGTTATTATATAATTTAATAAATAGTATATTCTATAATTAAGAACTTATGAATTTATATTTATATTTTATTTTAAGTTATTTAAGTACAAAGGAAAAATGCATAAGTTATGCAATGATAATGATTTTTTCTTGAAAAGCTCATTCTTATTTACAGTTACATCAATACAATTTTTTTATTAATTTTATTTTAGTACAAATTTTGAATTGAATCTAACTATGGTTACATGGATTTTGGTGCAAAAAGTGAATTTAGCTATTATTTTATTATTTCCTTTGGAGGCCCATTTTAGACCTCAAAATTCCCCTAATGTGGGGTTGACCTCACTTCTGTTGCGTCAGATACAAACATGCCTCACCAAAGGTATGAAGTCTTGATTTCTTCCTCTAGTTGGAGGTTTTGGATCATTTATCCCTAAGGTTATCAATGACTGGTCTCTCACGCACTCCTACGAACTCTCGGCAACCCTCACCCTCAAAAACGCTATCAAAACAATGGTGGGATATAAAAACAATACAAAATTAACATGACAAGAATAGGGATGGAATAAAACAAATTTTATATATGATGTATGTATGTATCTATGTATGCCTCTAAACAAACTATTACACATACGGTCCCTCAGGACTTGATAACCTGGAACAATCTTGGCTTGATATTACATTGCATTGGTTTCCTTGCATATTTGTAGGTCAGCTACTTATATAAAAACAAAACAATACGAAAGAAAACCATAGCCTATCATGATGATCTGTGTCCCCTACTTCCTAATATCCTTGTAGAGGCTTACAATATTCTTTAAATATTTTTTCAAAAAAACAATGAAAAATCATGTCATCTTCAATCTTTCTCACGATGCTCCTTCTAAAATCTTCTGGGAAAGGGAATTTGATTTGGGGTGAGTTTATTCTCCCACATCACCCTTTCTCTACACAACAACATAGTAGTCATTTCATATTAAATTAATATATAAAAGCTTCACCCGCATATTTGTTCATAACACACCCCCTCCCCAACTTACAGAAGGGACATGTAACCATGCCAGTTATGGCATCATTTGGCAGTGCACTAACCAACGAAATTAGTATTTTTTTTCCATGCCTTCACTTCACATATTATATTAGCCTTGTGCGGAGGAAGAATGCTTCGCTCTACATAGTCTATGCGCTTTAACAATATTTCCCACACACAATTTCTCCCCACACCCTATCTTTCATACTTCTCGCACACTCTTTCTCCTTCTTATCACTAGAGAATTTGGCGGAAATTCTGACGGCCAATTCGTCGCTATTCCGACACATATTCGTCGCTGGAGCGACAGTTCAAGGGCAGACAAACCGTGGTTTCTCATGCCGTCGCCGTTCCGACGCAAGTCAAAAGTGTCGCACTATCGACACTTATTCCGACGTTCCGAACAGGCGTCACTCTTCTGACGTCTCACAAACCGTCGCGGCTCCGACGTTTTAAACGTCGTTCTTCCGACGCTCATAAACCGTCGCAGTTCCGACTAAACGTGGTCCGACGTTTTGACGTCGCTCTTCCGACGCTTGTAAACTGTCGCAATTCCGACTAAACGTGGTCCGACGTTTATGACGTCACTCTTCCGACGTCTGGAAGATGTCGTAATTCCGACGATATGTGGTCCGACGTTTGGAACGTCGCGCTTACGACGTTTTCATACTGTCTCTCTTCCGACGTTTCTGGATTGTCGCAGTTCCGACGTTTGGCACGTCGCGCTTCCGACGTTTTCATACTGTCTCTCTTCCGACGTTTCTGGATTGTTGCAGTTCCGACGTCTACAAGGCGTCGGTAGACCGACGGAGGGTTCAATTTTTAAAAAAAAAATTAAAATTTTAAAAGACGAGAAACGTTGTTTTGAAGATATTATATGAAGTAAAACAGTCCATGAAAGTGAAATAGCAGTATGTATAATAGTAAAGCAACAGATAGAGTACCGACGTCCATTGTTCCAAATACAAATTAAAGTACCAAAACCCTACAACAGTGAAGTAAAACAGTCCATGAAAGTGAAGATAAGATATGAAGTAAAGCAGGTCCATGAGAGTAGAATATTATGAAATAAAACGAGTCCATGAAAGTGAAGATATTATATGAAGTAAAACAGTCCATGAAAGTGAAGATATTATATGAAGTAAAACAATCCATGAAAGTGAAGATATTATATGAAATAAAACAGTCCATGAAAGTGAAGATATTATATGAAGTAAAACAGTCCATGAAAGTGAAATAGCAGTATGTAGAATAGTAAAGCAAAAGATAGAGTACCGACGTCCATTGTTCCAAATACAAATTAAAGTACCCAAAACCCTACAACAGTGAAGTAAAACAGTCCATGAAAGTGAAATAGCAGTATGTAGAAGAGTAAAGCAACAGATAGAGTACCGACGTCCATTGTTCCAAATACAAATTAAAGTACCCAAGACCCTACAACAGTGAAGTAAAACAGTCCATGAAAGTGAAATAGCAGTATATGAAGTAAAACAGTCCATGAAAGTGAAATAGCAGTGTGTAGAATAGTAAAGCAACAGATAGAGTACCGACGTCCATTGTTCCAAATACAAATTAAAGTACCCAAAACCCTGCAACAGAGAAAAACGCTAATCATAATCATGTGAGGAGTGTGATATGTCCAAAATATAAAAAGACCATCAGACCATATCAATAAACCCGCAACATAGACCAGCATCGCTAGTTTTGAAGGCAGAGTGATAAACATTAATCATTTTTTTTTCACAAGAGAAAAAACGTTGTTTTGAATATATTATATGAAGTAAAAGAGTCCATGAAGTCATTACATTTTCACATCTGAAGATTGGAACCCAAATATCCATCCAGAAAAGTGGAAGTCCCACCCCAGATAGTGATAGAAAAATACCCCAGGTCACATACAGGGACTTGATATAAAACCCAGTAACAGTCCACATGGAGATTATCGACAAATATGAGAAAGCATCCAAATATGCCCGAGGCATCTATAAGAAAGTGAAATAGCAGTATGTAGAATAGTAAAACAACGGATAGAGTACCGACGTCCATTGTTCCAAATACAAATTAAAGTACCCAAAATCCTTGAACAGAGAAAAACGCTAATCATGTGAGGAGTGTGATATGTCCAAAATATAAAAGACCATCAGACCATATCAATAAACCAGCAACATAGACCAGCATCGCTAGTTTTGAAGGCAGAGTGATAAACATTAATCATTTTTTTTTCACAAGAGAAAAAACGTTGTTTTGAATATATTATATGAAGTAAAACAGTCCATGAAGTCATTACATTTTTCACATCTGAAGATTGGAACCCAAATATCCATCCAGAAAAGTGGAAGTCCCACCCCAGACAATGATAGAAAAATACCCCATGTCACATACATCGACTTGATATAAAACCCAGTAACGGTCCACATGGAGATTATCGACAATCTGAGAAAGCATCCAAATATGCCCAAGGCATCTATAAGAAAGTGAAATAGCAGTATGTAGAATAGTAAAGCAACGGATAGAGTACGTACCGACGTCCATTGTTCCAAATACAAATTAAAGTACCCAAAATCCTTGAACAGAGAAAAACGCTAATCATGTGAGGAGTGTGATATGTCCAAAATATAAAAATACCATCAGACCATATCAATAAACCAGCAACATAGACCGGCATCGCTAGTTTTGAAGGCAGAGTGATAAACATTAATCATTTTTTTTTCACAAGAGAAAAAACGTTGTTTTGAATATATTATATGAAGTAAAAGGTCCATGAAGTCATTACATTTTCACATCTGAAGATTGGAACCCAAATATCCATCCAGAAAAGTGGAAGTCCCACCCCAGACAATGATAGAAAAATACCCCATGTCACATACAGGGACATGATATAAAATCCGGTAACGGTCCACATGGAGATTATCGACAATCTGAGAAAGCATTCAAATATTCCCGAGGCATCTATAAGAAAGTGAAATAGTAGTATGTAGAACAGTAAAGCAACAGATAGAGTACCGACGTCCATTGTTCCAAATACAAATTAAAGTACCCAAAATCCTTGAACAGATCAAGAAAAACGTAATCATGTGAGAATTCAAAGTAAATTTAATCTATTAACATTGCGAATAAAATTACACCGAAGTCAAAAACATTGCCTGGCCATACTCATGGCAAATTTGTCATCAAAAAATCAAAAAATTAAGAAGACTGCCCTCATACGGGGAAACCAATCTTGAACGTTTAATTTACAGAATTCAAAAATATTACTTAAAGGTCCAGCACAGTAAAATAAACTAAAAGCAGCCCAATTAACTGGGCCTGCTAAGCAAGAAAAACAAATCAACCAAACTAATCCTCCGTTGGTTCCTCCACGATTCGGCACCATCCTTCGGAAGGTCCAGGATCGCTAGGTGCTACCTCCACATGCATGCCACGGCTCCCCTCCTGAAGGCCCGAATGTTGGCCGGCTTTTTCCGAGCTCAGACCCGCCGGACGGGTGCATTATTCCTTCGTTTGGGCCTCCTCGCGGAAGACCACAGTGACTACAGCTGTGATTCGCGGGCGGTTGAGAGTGCAATCAAAGGAAAATTGCGCAGTGCGCGTCGTGGGAGAAGGTGAACTAGCGGTGGGGAAGCCAGGAGCAGTGGAATCCATTTGGTGGCCAGATGCTACAAGCCGACCCCGCCCACTCCTAGTATTTGGATATCGACCTAAGTAATAGTCACTGGACTGGCCGGAAGCCATATCTGTTGAGGTGCTGGAGGGAGCGCGCCGGGATTGACCTCTAGTGCTCCCCCTCTGGCAACGCATCCTATGACGCACCCGAGGCATGGGTGCAATCTCAGGCGCAGGCGCAGGCGCAGTGGGCACAAGAGACGAAGAAGCAGAATTCCAATTAACAGAGGAAGACAGACAGAGACAGAACCGAGAGAAATGGAAATATGCAGCAAAGTCTAGGCAGAAGTTCCGCTGGCCACTTCTCTTTATAGTCACAGTTACCAGACAGTGTAATCCAGCAACCGGCTTGTCTGAAAAACCATGGCTAAACGCCATTTTTTATGTCGACCCGTCTGCAATGCAATCAAAGGACGACCGTCATAATGAATCTCTGATCATTAATAATGAGAGCCGAAGGCCGAATCAAATTGGAGCGTGCAGAATCGCTCAGAGGAGTGGAGGTCCGATCTTGAACTGTGTTAAAAATTAATTAATGTAGATTTGATGTGAAAACTTAATTGAACAACGTTAAATGTTAATGCAAATGATATGAAATCGCCATATCCATGTCCCATCACCTTAAACGCCATCGAATGCACCTGCAGCCGGGAGCAGGGCAAGTTTTTATTGAGGACACGTGGCAAAAATTGACTGGAGCGGATATTTGTTTGGGCCGCTCGCGCAGTGGAAATCCGGACCCGTAAAATATTAGGGCGAATTTGATAAGAAATTCGCGTCACAAAATTGGCCGACGTCAGCAGGCTATTTTGGAACGCGAATTTGGTTTGAATTATGGTTTATCGCCGTTTGAAGTCCGGCGGGCTCCACTTTTGAACAATTTTCTTATAAAATTTGTGTTGGTTTTCTTTGATAATACACATATTAAAATCCCGCTTAATAAAGAGACAAAATTGTTGTGCTTTCGGAACCCGTGGTCAAGCCCTCTACCAAAACCACTAGCGGAATCACAAAAGCGGGTTGCCCATATCGCACCGCTTTTGCGGAGTAGGCGGTATTTCCTATTCGCGAGCGATTCCATAGGAAATGCGACACGTGGCGAAGTGACCCTGGAAAACAACCGTTTAACCCACGCCATCGCACGTTAAAGCCCGACGTTGGAAGCCGAGCGAAATTGCCAAGAGTCGTTGATTTGGAGAAGGGCCATCGGACGGTGGTCACACGTTGAACTTGCCCGGAGGTTAACTAAGATGTGCGGAGGATAGCCAGGTACGATACGAGTGTTTGATTGGTTATTGATATATATAGGTGGGGCCGGAGTATAATGAAATTGTTTAATTAAACGATTGGCGGATAATTAGCATAAGTATGGAGCGTGATTGTTGTAAGGATGGGTGGTGAAATATAGAGCCAAAAGTTCATTACAAGTTATTTATTTAAAAAGAAACGTGGAGTATAAATACAAAGTGTTGAAAGTTAAACATTGGTTATAAGGATTGGAGATAATATAAAGTCGGGAATATAAATTAAATTCCAACCATTGTGGATAGTATTTATTTATCAAATTCTACGAATTTGATAAATAAACCCGAAGAAATAAGAAGTCAATTAAGACTCAGGCTGGAGGAAAAGAACGAGGTACACCAAGGGAAAATGCTGACACGGCGATTGTAGACACACCAGCTCTCCTTGGGGGTCCAATTTCAGTTTTGTTGCGTCACACGATGATCTCTCTTCTCTGGCATTTACTTGTATTGAAGATCACTATTCTAGGAATAAGGAGTTATTTTCTCCAAAAATAACCCTAGCCAAACATTGACGATGCATCAAGGATATCTTTCTATGCTTCATAAGTACATATGTTCTACTTCTAAATCATGTCTTGGAAGTGGTTGTTTTGCTGGAAATTATTCACGAGTTGGTTTCATACCAAAGTCTTTTTCACATTTTCAGCATCCAATACATGAAAAAGATAATGGTTTAAAACAACATAAATATTTGAAATTTTGCAAGAATTGTCCGGCACACTTTGAATATGAATTTTGAAGTCAAGTGCATGATGCTGTATAGGATCAAGTGTCATTTTGAATACCAAATGTTTCACAAGAAACTTCTCAACATGCTACCCTGCAGTAAGGATTAAATGACAATATTGCATCGACTATTTCCATAATAAAAGTGCACCTCGGCCATAAGACTAAACAACTACAAATGTTGTAGATCTAACAAGACCACACAATCAAATGTATTCCACAAGGCCAATACTGTATGAAAAATGAAAGGAGTTTGCAACCAAAAATACCTTAGGCAACTAATTCAATTAGATACACCAAACCATCGGCAAAAAGGAAAACCAGCCTACTCAAAAGGCAAGCGTTTACCTCCTTTGACAAAATTTTGAGTTCCGAAACAAGGGCCTTTATTGTCTTGTCAATGCCCCTAGTAATTTGAATGGGGTTTGCACCTGCTGCAACAACCTAAACAAAAGGTTTCATTTCAAATTATTTTCCACAAATTTAAGATACAACCATTGTCAGTTTTGTATTTCCTAACAAGCTCATAAATTTTGACAAAAGAACCAAAAATTTTTAATACCTGATAGCAATTTTTTCACTCAAAAACTATCTTAGACTCAATAAGCCCAACCCAAAACTAAAAAATGAAACACCAGAAGACCCTACAAAAATGAATAGATGATCTTAATCCAGTACTATCGACAAAAAGTTACCTTTACACCCTCACTTATTAAACCCTGTGCTGTTGAATTTTAACTTCCACTGCTGCAGCAGAAGGACGGATGCAGCAGCAACATTTTTTTTTGGAGGTTGCTTGCATGCCATCCAGAAATTTAATTCAGCATTTAAAATTCCTGCAAGTTTTTTTTTGTAGACGGCCGTAGCCATATTTCTGTACAGGATTGTATTTAAACACAACAACCAGCATTAACGCAATTCACCAACCAGAAATTAAACAAACAGAAATTTACCCGACAGTTTTGTAAATTCAAAGGAGGACACGTGGAGCATTAATATTGGATCGCATGAAATTGAAGGGAATCTGAAAACCTGAAAACCGGACCCGAATTTTTTATAGGGCACATTGGATTGAGAATTCGAGTTAAAATTAGGCAGACGTCAGCATCCCATTTTGGAACACGAATTTGGTTTGAAATTCAATCTATTTAGACTTTTGAAGTCCGATGAAAAGGGTTCTTTAATGTTTTGATAGTTTAATATATACATATGTTATATATATATCATATGCAAAATGAAAGGTGGGCCATAGAATTTAGTTTTAATTTTATTTTTTTTAAAAGAGGGTTTATTATAATATGTTTTATATGTTCCGGCATATAAAAATAAAAAGGTCGAAAAAGCTTGGTAGTTTTTTTTATAGACGGTACGTAAATTTTTTATTACATAGCAGTGTGTAAAAAGTGAAAAATTGAGTGTAACTTTTTAAGTGTGTATGCACAGCAGTGCGAAAGGGAAAAACACACCAGAGTGTCTTAGAGACAGAGTATGTTTGTTTTGAACAGACAGTGAGTTGGTTTTATGCACTGCGTTTTGTAGCAGTCATAATTTTGTAATCCCTCTCGGTGAGGAAGTAGTGTAATAGTTTTTTTTTGAGTTATTGAAGGGAATAGAAGTTTGTTTTCAAAGTATTGAAACTCTGTCTCCTGTCAAAGAAATTTTTATTTTCTGTGTGTTAGAGGAAAGGAGATTTATGGGTGGTTCTTATGAATCAACCAACCATTCAGAACATGCTCATCAATCCAAACCATAAGTATTATGTGACAATATTCAAGCAGGCACTGAATCGGATTTCTGAAGCTATGTTAGAGAAACCCTAAACTCTCAATGAAAATAGGTGAAATGTGGCACCACTCAGAGATTGACATGTGCCAATTGGTACAAGTGGTAGACAATTGGCATGCTCAAACAACGAGGTGATGCAGGAATGACATGAGGGAGAAAATATCGGAAAAGCCCCAAATCTGGAGAACTAAAGCTCATCACCAACCTGAGATTGACAACTTTACATGATGTAACCTATGAAATCGTAAATGGAGAAATCATAGTAACAATAAAGTAACCTATGTAACAATAAAGTCGGATTCATCCTGGGAGTGGTAATGGGAGAAATCATAGTGAACAACGGGAAACATGCATAGTTGCTTACAATCAAATAGATGAAAAAGCACATACAAAAAACCTAGATAATAATCATGAACAAGCTTAATATTGAATTATGAACTGTAAAGGAACTTACAAAATGTGACATTACGAACCTGGTCAAGCGCACAAGCAAAAATATCCTGGACATGACCCTGGTTGACAAGTTGTATTACTCATGATGCAAGAGGATTTGTACCTACACTGCCAAGTCAATCAAAATCCATCATTATCTATACAATAAATACAAGTAATTGATGTAGTATTTTTTACTCTAAGATGAATTCTTATGATAATGTTAGAACATATGTTGAAAATGTCAAAACATACATGAATAAGCTCCTCTTCGTTTCAAGAACAATTTATTGGAGTCACATGAACTTGGAACAAGCCTCCCACGATCTGAAAGAGTAGCAACTAAGTCAACAGTGACTTTTTTGTTGCTACGCTGGATCGAGGGAGGTTTGCTCCCAGATTAAATCGCTCCAATAAATTATTCTCTACTAAACAGGGCCAACCACGTGAAGGTGGAAGCTCTTATGGCCCCTCCCCCCCCCCTCACATCACTCTCAATTCCCCAATACCCAATCTATATTTCAATTTTTACTTTCATGAGCATAAAAAAATATATTCAATAACTAGTAAAAAAACAATTCAACAAAAAGTACGCAAGGAAACATTGCAATTAATGCTTGACATAAAAATAGTATGATAAATGAGTTTTTTATATAACGCAAAAGAATGTACCAAGTATGGTAACGTTTGTCTTATAATAATACAATATTTTACATTGTCAAATTTTATTTTTCTTCTTCCTATTTTTAAAGCTCCTAATTACATCATCAATATCATCGTGCTCTGCTCCTGTTTCGTGCCTTTCAACCCGCACTGCTGACCTAGTTGCGTATTCACGATGTCTGGGCTCATCCAGTGACGGGGCATCGCCTACAAAAATAGATAATATTAAATTTTAATTGTCGGTTTTTAAATATCATTGAACTAGTTCGGTAATATTAATAAAAAAAATTGCAATGAGATTATTTACCTGGTGCACCAGTTGTCGCCGCTGACCTAGTTGCATTGTCACGATGTCTGGTCTCATCCAGTGACAGGGCATCGCCTCCAAAAACAGATAATATTAAATTTTAATTATCGGTTTTTAAATATCATTGAACTAGTTCGGTAATATTAATAAAAAAAATTTCAATGAGATTATTTACCTGGTGCACCAGTTGTCGCCGTTGGGACTGTTGCCCTGTCTTCCTCTCTGGTGGTAAGATCCTCAAGGGAAACATTCTCTGTCATTTAAACAAAAAACGTTATAAGGACAACCATCAAGGTATAATTAGAAAAATTATAAGTGGAAATTAATTACCGTCACGGCCCTCACTGATAGCAGCATTGTCGGCCTGGTCCCCACTACAATGATCAGGTTGCACGAGAGGATCATCTACATCTGGCTCTAAAACTGGGTTATTTACCTCGTCGGTAGTGTTGCTCCCTTGATTTAAACAAAGTTGTTAGACATTAAATTTATGGACGAAAACAAAAATATTGAAAGGTTAATGTTTTACCTTATCAGGCATTGTAGATCTTGGGACTGCCCCAAGCTTCTGCGACGTTCAACTACAGCTTGATAGCCAAAACGGAAAGCAATATTTTTATCTTCCTCTGTAGTTATTGTTCCAAAGTCATCACCCTACATTATATATGATTGTGTATTTTTAATCATATATGATAGGATTACAAAAATGTTGGAAGGTGATACAATTAATTATAAGATGTTTAGCTACTTAATTACAATTCTTGCAGCTAATTTCATGTAGCCACCCTGGCCGAGCTTGTGATGGCCCTTTTTCTCTATCCTAGCTTTGGTTGCCTTTGAGGTGTCAGGCAACCTAGCATCAAAAGATTGAAGTCGGATATGACGTAGCACACTTTTATTTTAGACATAAAGAAAATTAAAGCTATTGAATTAAAGTTGTAATTTACCTTGCGGGTCCAGTTGGCATTTTTCCTTCTTTCTTTGCCCTTTCTCTTTTCCGTCATGGATGAGTGCTCTCCACTCACTCTCTGAAACTGCGAGAGGATGCTCATATCTAGGGTTAAATTGCAATTGCGTCCTATAGGTGTCCCTGGTATATTTCAAATATTTGCCGGCTACCTGAGCCACCGCTTTTCTGTCAAATGTGCCGACCCCAAAAAGGGCTTCTAGGTAATCTAAAAGTTCTTTTTTCAGGTTGGAATTCTGGGAATTCCACCCTGTATGTATGGTTGGGCCAAAAATTACCAACGCATGGCTCTCCAGAATCCTGTAGAACTCATTGTTTCCTACACAGAATAAAACCAAAAGAAAAAGAAGATATTATCATTAATTAAAAAATAAAAATCATGATAAATATGTTTTAGATAAAGTACATGAAATAGTTAAAATATTAAAATTTACCTGGGAGTTGTACATGCTTTATAGGGACACCCTCATCGTTCACCAACAACGTGCCATTAATGGTCCCTGTGGAGCTGACACGTGTAGCTCCAGGAAACGCAATAATGTAGCTGGCCATATCAGCCTCATCAGTGCCAACACGTTCAGCAGTTGGCTGGGTGTCAGCTTGGGCAGGGTGTGTTTCTTGGCTAGCACCTAAAGGAGTAGAAGGTGTACGAGAGGGTTGTTGGGCAATCTCTTGCCCTTGTGTCCCACTACCACCAACACCGGGTTCAGCAAATGCGAGAAGACGCTACATACAAAAGAACTTTTTGTTAGTTTAGTCAATGTAAAAATTAAAAATCAAACTATCGCAATTCATCTCATGCAGAACAAAAAAAATATCCTTTTGAATTTTTATTATTACCTAATATCTATTTAGCTGCCTCATAAGATGTTGTATCCTCTCTTCTGTTTCAGGTGTTTGAGGCGCATCTATCAAAGCATTAAATTCCGACGTTGCATCTCGTGCCTTTTTTTGCAACAACAACACTGGAGATAGGGATGAAAAAAGCTCTTCCTCAAAGAGGGAATCATCGGGCGTACCATGGCTAGGTGTCTGCATATTTGAACAAAATTAATATTATTTCAATTATGTAAATAACTAAAATACCTGAAGATAGAGCAATGCTGGCACTTTACATGTTCTTCCGCTGGCCTCTTTCCGCGATCAGCCCGTCTCGGGGTTGTTCCTGCACTGCTCTGATCAGTCTGCCACATTGCAATAAAATTATTAATGTAAAACTTGAAAACAATATCTAACTTGAAAACACAAAATGAAAACTGAAATAATTTCTAATAAGACACCGGAAGACAGAGTTAGAGTTTCAAATATGCCTTGCATTGAATTCAGTCCTGAAAACATGTCATTGCACATTAAGGCACCCAAACATTCAATCCACAAATGATATATTTAAGTAGGCTTCTCCTATTCTGGGAAAACACCATACCTATAATGCATTCACTTGCATGTATAAAGGGAAAGGAAAACATGTTTTCATACAACGGTGACAAAGGCATCTTAGGGAAAGGTATCTTCACTTTTTATTTATGTTGTTCACCCACACCACTCTCGTGTTTTCACTAATCCTGTTTTGTCATTTTTGGATTCAAATTAAGTTAAGGCCTTAAGTATTTTTTGACCTTTCGGTGTAGTTTTTATAAGTGGCATGTATGGATTTTCCATTAGTTCTGCAATTTTTCTCTTCATGCTCATGTTTCCCTGGAAATCAAATGCATGATTTAGTCCCATACATTTAACAAGTTGTTGTATCAACTCCATAGGAAATATCATGTTTCCTATTCAATCAAAATTTATCTCAGTTAGGGTAGGTAGAAAGGTTTTCCCTTTGTATTAATAGGGCACTTCTAGCTTGCATTTTTATTATATCTTTGAAATTTAGTGTCGTTTCAATTAGGGCATGATTTTTTGCAACTTTCAAGGTGAGAATGAACAAAGACAAATTTTTGTGATGGATGACTGTATATGACTCCATGGCTAGAGGAAAAGGCACTAATCTACGTCTTCAAATATCTATAGTTCTCATTCACCTCATATGAAGATGGTCCCTGATTTTGAGCCAAATGTTGCAGCAAAAAGTTCCCCCCCTCCATAATTTGATAGTCAATGGAAATTTCTTAAATTGATGATGGGGCAAGATTATGGAACATTGGAACATACATATGTAATGGATTCCAAGATCATGATATATGTTTGCATATGTTTATGGCAATGTTCCACCAAGTCCCCTGGAGGTGGGAGCGAGGGGACGAGGGAGCGCGGGAGCAGCCTATGCAAAAGCTCCCTACCAATTTTCAGGAAACGTGGGGGGACGTCGGGGTCATAAAAATTATAAAATTAAATATTTAAAATGTAACTATATTTTTGCAAGGAATGTATATACGGTCATCATACACTTGCATCATGAAAGATAAATCATAAATGATAAAATTACAAATCGATGAATGATGAATCATATAATTGAAACAAATTTAAAAGTTAAAAGTTAAAACATACATCATACAATCATGCATGTAAGTTTGTAAGTTTGTAACTATATAATCATTAATGTAACTACTAACAATGTACAATGAAAATAAAGTTTCAGATATCATATGACATATTATATCAAGATTCAAAATAGAGTTTAAGCTGAAGTTTACAACTCAAGTCTGAAACATAAAACTTAAACGCAAATAAGTTATGTCTGAAACATAAAACATAAAACATAACATATGAATATCAAATGATATCATCATACTGATAAATGAGCATAAATGCTCAAGTTAATGCCCCACTAGTCTCTGCATCCAACTTCTGCACAAATATATCAAGATCAACCATGTCACCATTTGAATCAGAATCACTTGGATTCTCAAATATGCTAAGTGGCACATCAAATTTTAACACGAAACCATAAACTAAAAGGGGCGGTGAGGGGACGTGAGGGGGCGTGAGGGAAACATCCCCTAGAAGTCCCCAAGACCACGGAGCGCGAGGGGGCGAGGAATCTAGACCCCTAGGTGGGGGGGCGAGACCCCGTGTAACACTGGTTTATGGAGGTGGTGGAGCAAAAAAGAGCTCAAATAGAGCTGAAATTTTCACATAAAAAGGACTGTGGGCTTGACTAATGGTTCCATTTAAAAAATGATATCTAGACAGAGAATAAGTGTAGCATGCAAACATGCATTGAAAATCCATCTGAGTTTGCATTGTATTACTTATGATGGATTCAAATTTGGGTTTCAAAATGCCGGGTTATGGCATGATTTTGTCGAGAAACCCTTAGTTGGATTCTCATGTTGGTTTAATTTATATTTTAAGTTTGTTTTGCAATCTTTGGGTGATAGTAACTCATGAACTAGGTTACCAATGTGTAACAATCATATTTCAAGAATAAAGTTGTGATTTTTTTATATTATTATTATTATCTATTAGCTACGAGTATTGACACCTAGTGCCTGGAATTTTGACATCTTGATAGCATGGATAATTTCGAAAATGTTTCTAGTAATGTTAACATAATAACTATCATTACATGTCTTCACTTTTTTCACCATAATAGACTTGTGATATGGACTCATCACACAACTTCATATGCTATGTCCCAACAAGTTCAAACTGGTTGAACCTACCTCATAGTGTGGTTATTAAGGACAAGTTGCTTGGTATATAACTCGATAGCATAGACCACGTTGCGGTTCTAAAAAGAATCCTCAAGTGTCAAAAAAACTTCACAATATGTTCTACTATAAAGCCTTTTGGGATACCTGAAATAATATATGTATCATTGATGACTTTTAAAGTATGACAAGATCCGGAGGGAAAGGAAATCAATGGAAGAGTGATCCACCAATGAGAACCTAGAATTTAGCATCAGATGAGTTAGAGTCTAGGAAATTGAAACCCTATAATTTTAATTAGTGATGATGGACATCACATAGGTAATTATATTTTCATGTAGAATAATCTGTTAATTCAAATTTAAACTACATAATATGAAAGGCATACCATAAATTTTTCCACGTAAGTCAAAACAACCTATAAAAAGGGAAAACCTTCTTTTTCCATGGGAAATAATTTACCTTTCCTTTTTCAAGGCAATCTAAATCACAAAAAATATGAACTATATTGCACACATTCTTGGATAATGTGAAAGTGGAAAAGGAATACCCTACACAAGTGATGCACACATGTACATTTGAACACTAATAGATTTTGTAGTTGAAATGCAATGCTTGTTTTCATTTAAATGTAGGCAGGGAGAAATAATGGCTGCCAAATTAATAAGCGTTTCTTTGGGAAAAATTTAAATCTTGTATTGGGTGATGAAGATAATAGAGGGTATTGAATGTTGATTCTTGACATCTAGAGAGAACCCTACAGCCTAACACAATCCAATGGAATTGACCAAAAAAACCCAAATAGAGTCAACCCTACTATAGGAGGAAGGGCCTGCAGTAAGAACTTACCATTTTGCAAGAGCTGAGGGCGAATGTTGTTCTGCGAGAGCTGAGGGCGAACGCTGAGGGCGAATGTAAGTTGCCAAGAGTGAGAGAGAGAGGGCGAACAGCGAGAGAGAGAGGGCGGTGCGAGAGAGAGAGCGTGCCGCAAGGGCGAGGGGGCGAATGCGGGGGCGGTCTGTCCCCGAAAGAGGCTGAGGGGGGAATCCCGAGGGTGAATGTTAATGCTGTTCTGCAAGAGCTCAGGGCGAATGCTGAGGGCGAATGCTGTTCTGCAAGAGCTCAGGGCGAATGCTGAGGGCGAATGCTGTTCTGCAAGAGCTGAGGGCGAATGCTGAGGGCGAATGCTGTTCTGCAAGAGCGGAGGGCGAATGCGCGTGTGATATCAGACGTTAATGTAGCACACATGTACATTTGAACACTAATAGATTTTTGTAGTTGAAATGCAATGCTTGTTTTCATTTAAATGTAGGGTTTTTAAAGCAGGGAGAAATAATGGCTGCCAAATTAATAAGCGTTTTCTTTGGGAAAAAATTAAATCTTGTATTGGGTGATGAAGATAATAGAGGGTATTGAATCTTGATTCTTGACATCTACGGAGAACCCTACAGCCTAACACAATCTAATGGAATTGACCAAAAAAACCCAAATAGAGTCAACCCTACTATAGGAGGAAGGGCATGCAGTAAGAACTTACCATTTTTCAAGAGCTGAGGGCGAATGTTGTTGCGAAGCTGAGGGCGGTGCGCGGGGGGCGGGGGGGGCGAACGGCGAGAGGGGGTGCGGGGAAAATGCGTTGGGGGGCGAGCGCGAATGTCTCCATGCGTTTTGGTGCCAAGACCGAGTGAATGCGCGCGTGATATCAAAAGTAGCTATTGCGACAAATACCAAACATTTTTATGTAGCGCGCATATAAGTTTCGAATTTTTATGTAGCGCCCATATAAGTTTGGTATTTTTATGTAGCGCGAAAATAACTGTCGCTATACCGACGGCGGAAAAGGCGTCGCTCTTAGGACGATGCCTCCAAACGTCGCAATGGCGACACCTAGACATTGTGTCGCCGTTGCGACGTTTAGAGTCGTCTCAATAGCGACGCTTTGGGCCATGGTGTCGCAATTGCGACGTCTTCCTTTAAACGTCGTAATTGCGACACTAGTTTAAGTGTCGGTATTACGACACTTTTCTATAGACGTCGGTATAGCGACGGTTTCGGGCGAGATGGAAAAAATTTGGGAAAATTTCCGACATTTGGTCAAAAGCGTCGAAAACAGGTGTCGGAATTTCCGCGAAATGTAGTAGTGTATGCATATCTATGCAGCCCCACAACCCCCTAATCACTTACGTAAGTGACCTAGAAGACTGTCAATTCTCACACCATTAAGAAAAAAAATAGTAGTGTTAGGCATAACAGTGTCAGAGCACTCACCAACAAAATAGCCACTCACAAAATTATCTCTCTTTTTCTAATTTTAAAACAATTTGTCAAACATTGACAAAGACAGAATATGAATTGATCTCCAAGGGAATTATGTCTCATCACTACTCAACCAATCAAAATTTAAAAATAAGATTTATAAAACTTAGAAGAAAAAAATGACTTTACGAGAAAATAGAAATATTCAACCTTTTCATGAAATTTTGGTTAAAATTACAAAAATGCAACAAAATAATTGAAACACACTTTCACTACAAAGCAAGTGTTATAATCCCTAAGAAAAAACTAAAATACATTCAAATACTTGGCTTCTCACCACATCACTACACTAAGTACATGAAGCATGTTCACTTTAATGAATCCTTCAATTTCATCTTTAAGTTCATCATGCTTAGTTTAATGGAAGTTCTTTAGTTTCATGTTTGTTGGTACCAACCTCAGTGTTTCTGTATAAATAAAAATTCCAACTTCAGCATTACACGTCGTCGACCTCAGCGCTACTTTACAGATAAAGACAATAAAAATGCTGGAATATAAAAGCAATGCCACATGTGGATCTCACTGTCCATAAATGTTAGCTGGGATTTTAAATTTTTCAATAAGGCATGTGTCTTATTGAATAAAAAAATAAAATAAAAAATCATATGGTGTCGAAATTTCTATTTGACCATCTACCGAACATAGAGTCAAATAATACCTAACTTCTGTGTATATTTTATATCCTTCTGCCAAGTAATATTGACCTCGGTCCATTCAGCCTGCATGGGAGACAGGCAGAGGAAGAAAACTTTTCTTTATCAATCTAGTTTATTATTTAGGTAAAAAAATTAGATAATTGAATAGATATTAAAACTATTTTTACTAGTGATTGTGCCTGTTGTGAGCCTCAGTTTATTTCTTCTAACCTCCACAACTGCAGGCACTAGCATACTCCTTGTACCTTAGTGAATCCTTCACATACAATTCTTGATATACAAGCTGTTGGAATATGTAATTCTTACTTGTCTTATTTGTGACTTTCTATGTATGGAGTATGTTCCTATTCCATAGGAGTTAGTTAAATCTAAGTTCCTAGTTTGGTGTGTGGTTGAGATATTCTCTCAACCAACTTATTGTGCATCCAAGATAGTTTCTCTATCTTGAGACAATACTTCATATATATATATATATATATATATATATAACTCTATTTGATTAATATAATGCAGTGTGTATGATCAGATTTTAAGTTGGTATCAGAGCCTGTTTGGGCCTGGCCTTCGCCCCTCCCGAGCAGAGGGAAATAAAGAGTCTGTTTTTCCATTCACTATTTTTTATTGTCCATCATATTATTAAATTTATTTTGGAGTTGATTAGCAGACATGGTCTGAGCAGATGGATTAGCGGAGGTGGTCTACCCATTGTGGATCTCTGTGGTGGATCTGAGTGGTCTGCCTACACTTGACTACTACGATGGTGTTCTTGTTTGACATTGAGGTCGAGATCAAGAAGATCCCTTGGCATCACGCATTGGTGGGTTGTGGTGCAGGCCTTGGATGCGCAAGCAGATCCATCATTTGGTGAGCAAGAGAAGAGTGTTGCTAAATGGGATTGCGGGAGCACCCTGTATGATTCATATGAGCTCGTTTCCTTATTGAATCTACTGGAAACAGTAACAACTACGTCTCATCCACCTCAACTAGCAGTGACAGTGACATATCATAAAAGTGATGGAAAGCGAGAAATCCCACGTAATCCCACTGCTTCGTTTGAATTTATTTTCGAACATGTAAAGGTGAAGTGTCAATGTTGGGCAGTCAATAAACATCCATTCGAATGTTTTTTTCGAATGGCATTTAGTTTTTTGCATTGTCCTATGTTGCGGATAGGCAATGTGAAGCGCCGGATTGTTTTTAAGTGTTTAAACAAGACGAGAATCTCCATTGGTGTTTAAATAATTTACATACTGCAAGCCTTCAATGAATACAAACGGTGTTTGTTGCCAGATTGGAGCACCGCGAGCCATGGCAGAGGGGCTGAGTCAAAGGAATGCTCCTTCATTAGCTTCGACAACCACGCTAATCCGTTGATGCGCTGCAGCTCGTCTTGTGCTACGAGAGCCGATGTGTGGCTCTGAAACTAGAGATAGAGTGCGGCTGCAGAGGAAAACAAAAAAAGGTTGTTGTGGATTGGATCGAAGGAAATCAAGTGTTGCGTTGTCTATTATGGTGTGGACATCGTACACCACTTCAAGCCTGGAGTTACAGGTTTGTGGTCAGTCGGAAGCCATTTGCAGTGTCGGTTTGTGGTAAGCCAGAAACCACGTGTGGAGTGAAGTGGACTGAAAACATATATGTGCCAGTGTTCGCCCGCTGATCAAAGAGAGATCTGAGATAGATCTACTGTCGGTAAAAGTTTGTCGATGAAGGAAGAGATCTGAGACAGATCTACTACCGATAAAAGTTTGTCGATGAAGGAAGAGATCTGAAACAGATCTACTACCAGCGAAAGTTCGCGAATGAAGGAAGAGCATGGTTACGGGTAATCCAATAAAACCCACGTTGAGGGGGATTTGTAGATACATGTACATGTATGCAGTAATAATGGTTGATAGAACCATGTATGCAAAGGACATCCTTTGAGACTGGCGGTTGCAGCGGTTGGTATCCATGCATTCTGGTGGATGATTGCTTCTTTATATGGATGTCGACATATCCTTTGTTATGTTTGACCACAACTAGATTTTGCAAAGTGATATCGAGACAAATAGTCATTAAGGAGGTGTGTTGGAATATGTAATTCCTACTTGTCTTCAGTTGTGACTTTCTATGTACAGAGTGTGTTCCTATTTCATAGGAGTTAGCTAAATCTAGGTTCTTAGTTTGATGTGTTGTTGATATATTCTCTCAACCAACTTATTGTGCATCCAAGATAGTTTCTCTATTTTGAAACAATACTTCATGTATATATGTAACTCTATTTGATTAATCTAATGAAATGTGCCTACTAAAAGTTTATCTCAAGCCTTATAAAAGCGAATGTCATGCAATCCATGCATCACGTATCTGTAATACAGAACAAATAATTCATTTCACCGAATGCTATCTTAAGACTTCAATGCAAAGAAGGCATTACTAAATGAAACTTCTGAGTTGAATGTGGAGAATGCCGATCGAATTTAGCTTGACTGAGAAATTAAGGCAGATTACAGGGTGGCAGACCCATGGCTCTAGTCACCTGGATCCACTCAACTACTCTTTATGTCTCGGTTCAAGTCCAATATTTACTTGGTCGAATTTTTCCAGAATTTATGTTGTGTTATTGATTTTATTTTAACGTTCATTTTCCAAAAGTATGAGTGGAATTTGAACAAACGATGAAAAATTGGAACTACGAAAATGCACATTCATGGAAATTGTGCATCTCTGTATAAAATGTACTTTTTTTCCTTGAGGAAATGTTTAATTCATGTTTTTCTTATTAAGAAATAGAAGAAAATCCTGGAGCAATTATTTTATCCAAGGAAACATAGCTTTAATGTCCACCGTTGTTTATCTTAACATGTTTCTCTTTTAAAGAGAATAAGTATGAAAGTAATTTGTTTAGGAGTGAAAAATTACCGTTGTTTATCTTAACATGGTTTTCTTTTAAAGAGAGTAAGTATGATAGTAATTTGTTTAGGAGTGAAAAATTATTTAGAAAATACAAAATAAAACAGAAGAGAAACACAAAGCTTTAATCCAAATATTCCCTGAAAATTTATCCAAGATATATCATATAAACATCGGGTCAAATTGCCGATGAAGCATTGTCGTCGTTTTTTTTAATCCAGAAATTATAGGCAGTCACCATAAAAGGAGCGGTTGAGGGAAAGCCAGGACTGCGGCCATTATAAACAATTTTTTTAAAGCTACGCATCAAAGAAATAGACGTCCTTTTTTGGACCGTGTGACTTGAGTGTCGCCGGATTGTTTGGAGCGGAGTCTATATGAAATGCGAGCAACCAAGTAAGGCCGCAAAGGAGGTGCCGAGTAGGCCCGTAGGGATAGCTATGATTGACTGCAATGGATTGCAAAAATGCACAAAGGAAACCCTTGCAGCTGCCTGGATGGTCGAAGAATACATATGCAAGGCAATGCAACCCAAAGGAGAACATACAAATCACCTGACCTGTAAAGCTAGCGTCTTCGTTGCAACGTCTAGTGCATAGATCAAAGGGTGAGAACTACTATTTTTTAAAATAGAATTGTATTAGGGTCTTAAGAGATTTTCTTAATTTAAGATGTACTGGAAAATGGGGTTTGGTGATATGTGTGGTTGAGTTTTGTCGAATGTTATGGGAAAAATATCCAATTCAATTCGGTTTTGCATTTTTTTAAAGGGAATTATTCATTGTTTTTTTTTTATCACATACAAGTGAAGAATGTTTTTCGAATAGTTGAGAGCTAAATAGCCAAATGGGTTGATAAGAGAATAAAATTGGACACTGCGTGTACTTGTTTGAGTTAGCCACCATGGTGTGTAGGTCCATAAAGAGAGCAACCATGGGTGTTGGTTATTGACAAAATGCTTCAATGACATATCATGCATACCTCTTGATAGATGATGCCTTTGAAATGTTTGATATCAATGGAAAAGTAAGGTGAAGTCAAAGCAACAACAATGAGAGCATGCTTGATGCTTGAATTCGGTGTGGAAAGGAGAGGAAGTAAGCTACATGTGGTGAAATGAGAGATAATCTTGGTTTAAATTCAAGATAGCAATAAGAACTAAAATAAAAAATTAATGGAGTTGTAAATCACTAATAAAGTTTGATTGTCCACTTATGTGATATGGGGACACATGTGAACACATGTGATGGTATGATCAAGCATGTTGACTTAGGATAACATGTGAAATTATGAGGGACACATGTGATGGTATGATCAAACGTGTTGACCTGGGATGACATGTGAAATTATCAAATTGGTATGATCAAGCATGTTGACCTAGGATAACATGTGAAATTATCAAATACCCTAACAATGACTTGGTAGGGATAGAAGTGAGTGGTGGACATGTGATGGTATGATCAAGCATGTTGACCTAGGATAGAATGTGAAATTATCAAATACCCTAACGATGACTTGGTAGGGCTAGAAGTGTGTGGTGGCTAACTCACTTGGGAGGTTTGGCTAGATTTGGCAAAGGAAAACACAAAGTCAAGTTTAAAGGGGGGATTGTTAGATAAACTTGACCTTGCCATGGAGTTGAGAGGTTGTGTCAATAGTTATGGTTAATGATTGTTGTTTTAGGCACCCGGTATTGGTGACCCATGCTAATAAGCTCATGGTATTACATGCAGTTGAAGTCATTAAAAGGCTTGTGCATTCTCCATTGTATTGAGCGATGGTTGAGCGATGAAAGTTGTTGTTGGCCAGCTTGGCTATGTTTTATCCAAAGGAAATAATAGATCTATTATTAGTTGGTTTTCCAGATAAATCATGGTGGATATGATTTGGTGGTTTATTTTTACCATCTCCAGTGAAAGTATTACACCTTTATGTACCAAAAAAATTGAAATTAAAGTAATTGTGGTGGCTCTTGGATGCATATATTAAAGTAGGACGCCTTTGATACACAAATTGAATTGTTGAAGTTGGTTATTTAAAGGTAAATATCAGATAATTTGTTTTAGTTTTTTTTCTTATCTAGACAATTCCTTGCTATTGAGGTTCATTCTCACTTAATAAAAGCCACCTCATATTTTATTATTGGTTGTTTCTCGAGCACTCGTCCTTTTTTTCTATGGTGAAATAACTATATTTTCAAAATCTAGAATATATACTATATATTAATGTGTGTCAAGTTTGATTTTTGAATTATTTGACCATTGTATATGATTTATATGAATCACATAATCTTTAAATTGCAATGATAAACTTTATATTACATTTGACAACGAAAAAACTACTTTAGTGATGTTCTCTTATAACTTTTTCTCTTAGTGATGTTCTTTTGATATGATAGAATATATACTATATATTGATGTGAGTCGAGTTTGATTTTTAAATAACTGAATATGAATCACATAATATTTAAATGCAATGATAAACTTTATATGACATTTGTAAATGCCAAAACTACTTTAGTGATGTTCTATCATAACTCATTCTCTTAGTGATGTTCTTTTGATATGAAGGTTTGTGCATATCAGGAAACCCTGTGAAAACTGCCATTTCAGAGGATCCCACTGTGGTTGAGAGTTTGGCTCCCATCGAGGGCAAACATCAAAGTGAATCTTTGTCCCCTATTGAAAATAGTACTCTTAGTGATGGTAATGAAGCCAAAGACAATGTCAGTGTAACTGTTGGAGTTTCCCCTGTCAAGGGTTTGTCATGAACGAGGGTGTTGTTTATCACGGAGAAGTTGCGACTACCGAGCAAGAGCCCTATAACGAGGAATTTGAGCAAGAGCCCTTGCCAATACCATTGGTCGATGTGGAAGCTTTGTTTCAAAATGGTTGCATCTGCAAGAGCCCCTTCCAAATCTCAATAAAAATGTTGTCTGGACACTCTCAGCTTTTTTGAGTGAGATCTATGAATCTCATAAGGGACCTCAAACTCTCGTTGGAGCACAAATCAAGGTTTCCTAAAGGGGCTCAATGTATCCTTTTTTACGATAATCAATTAGAAGATCCTCTTCCCATCTCTGATTATCATATTTGTAAGGAGTTCCTTGGGGAAGCCCTCCTCCTCCTAGGTTTTTTCATATAAAGACACAATTTGTAATCAAGCTACCTAGGGTATTGTTCCTCCTTCGACTCACCCTCGTCCTTTAGGAAAATAAACCCCTTCCCAAGATGTTCTTAGTCTATTTATTGTGGAAAAATCTAAGGATATTCCCTCTGTTGAAATTTCCCATCGAGATCTAGAAGATATTCACTAGCTAATCGCAAAGAATGTTTTGATCTGTCGCTTCAATAGGTTGTGACATCGCAAAAAAAATCTTTATTGATATATCCGCTATAATTGGACCAAATCTTGTAGGTTTCTCTTATATTCTAAGGGCTTCTTCATAGTAGTGTTTTTCTGCCAGGAATATTATCTGAATGATCTGTCTAAGGCACCATGGTTCTGTGGAAAAGCAGGGTTGTTCATGACCCCTTAGTTCCCAAAATTTGAAACCTCTATGCTAATAATCACAAAGATTCCCATTTGGGTATGGCTTCCAAAATTTTCGACTCATATATGGCATCATTCAATGTTTACAAGCATAGGAATCACCCTGGGTCACTTCCTAGCCACAGATCATACACGAGGCCAAAATGGAGTTTATACTTAAGATCAAATTTGTGTAGAACTAAAAATAAGCAAAGGCTTTTCTGAAAAAAACAACCTGAAAGTAGGTGATTTCCATTGGACCCAACTCCTAGGATATGAGATAACGACTTTTCGTTGTCACCTCTACCATCAAACATGACACCTACAAAATTGCTGCGTTCAAAAGCCAGTAAAAAGGTCACTTCTTGGACAAGGACCACGAGGAGAGTAAGCAGAATAAAATGTAAGTAGTTCGAAAATAAATAGATAGTAATAATGTTTCGTTGGGAGCAGTAAAGAAAACCCATAAGTCAGTTTCCTCAAACTCTCATAAGGACATAATAGCAGCATGTAAGTAAATTCTTCAGCAAGCCTTCATTAATCCTTTATCGAATGGGGGTGAAAGTAACCTACAAGAAAGGGAAAAAATGTAGATATGAAAATCTTCCCCAATCTAGGCGATACTTTTGATTTCTATTACTCTGTTTACCTATATATCTCCTTATAGTTTCGTTTTGGTCTCTCTGTGAAAACCTCACCTTCCGGCAGGTGTTATAAATTCCATGTAAACTCCTTTTGACTAATGAAAATTCTTTGCACAAGTTTTAAAGAAAAATATTGTGTTCCATATTAACCATTACAAAATCTGACATACAAAATTACCATGACTAAAAGTAACATAGCCCCTAGAAGAAATTCTTCAAATAAAAATAAATAAATAAATGACATATGATGATCATACTAAATTGAATCATGAAAAAAAAAATATAATGCTTATGTTCTTCCTTTGATCTTCTTGTGTTGCCCTTCACATTCAATTGTTAACTGCTATGCGTTTTTATCATAACTCCATGTCATCATTCTAATAAATGTGCTTTGATATCTTAAAGTACATGTTGTGGTCACATATTATTGACAATTTTAACTTTAGTACCAACATTAATGCCCACATATGGAACACTCTAATTGAAGACAAATATGTGGAAATTGTTTCCTTATTTACCACTTAACTAAAACGAATTCAAGTGCATATTTTTTTCATATGTGAGGAAGGAAGAACTTGATTCAAATTCCTAATGTGAAAGTTGAAGCACCAGTGGTTCTAGTAGCATTAGCTCATGCCATGTGCATAACCACAATTGGTTTCTTACCTTATCCATTCGACCAACCGAAATGGAATTCAATGATACTGTGAGAGTGTGTAACAACACAAGAATATTTTGAGCTACATTTGCAAAATGCCATTATGATATGGACACTACCTCTACCCTTATCTTGAGCTAAAAGGAAAGAAATTTTCCATTTTCCAAGTCTAGCCAGCAAACCTTCCCCGAAAACGTGGCTATGAATGATGGCTCCACCCAACACTCATTGCATTAGTGTCAATCTCGTGAATTCATTGCTAGCTGCAAATGTGTCGTGGTGATCCAAAATTTTCCAAATCAAAGTTACAAAGATAAATCTTGTTTGGAAATATTATTCTATGGTTTTAAATAAAACACATTTGAAGAAGTATCGCAACTTTGAGTATGGCATGATCCCCATGGGGAGTTTGTTGCATGTATAATTCTCCCTGGTCAACAAAAACTAGTTGCTTCCTCGTGTAGGAAATGGTTAGTCCCCAACGCTCTAACTGCACCAAAATTAATATTTTCAAATCTAGCTACTCCTCCCCTTTTACCCAGTATCATCCTGCTGCTACCCATATCTTCCACCTGTTGGGTATTCTTCGGTAGGATGCCTTGACCATCCATGGTAACACAAAGGTAGACTAGGTTTTGTATAAGGTAGCTTGTGAATTAACATTTGTGTTTTTATGTATGTGGATTATGAAAATCCCCAATGCTTAGGCAAACTGGGTTTTGCACAAGGTAGCTTGTGAATTAACATTTGTGCTTTTTTGCCTGGGGATTATGCTTTGTGCACTCTTCACAAAGATGCAATAAGAAAATTGTCAAAATCGATGTGAACAATGAACTGATTCAAAGAGAGATGTTGGGCTCCTCGTTCCAATGAATGCATTTATTGTTTATATGGCATTTGTGACTCTCCACTATTTGATGTCTCCATATTTATTTGACCATATATATTTCTCGATTGTTTGATTTACTATAATGTTTTTTTGTCTCCATATTTATTTGACAATATATGTGTCTCTATTGTTTGATTTACTAGAATGTTTTTTTTTTTTACAGAAAATTTGATGAAAGAACCAAATCCTATACCAAAATATAATTTTAAGTAAAAGAACCATACCTTATACCAAACTAATTGGAGTCTATATCCATGATAATTGTGAACACTATTTGATGTCTATATTTATTTGACCATACATCTTTTTCCATTGTTTGATTTACTAGAAAGAAACCACACCCTATACCAAATTAATTATCCTTATACCAAACCAATTGGAATCTATATCCATAATAATTGTGAAAATGAAACTCATAATTTTTTAATAACAAGATTTTTTAACAAAAAACCTTAACCAATTCAATTAACCCTCAAAACTTATTTTTTAGAATATCTTCAAAATATTGGAATAACTGGCTAAACAGAAGCAACTAAGAGTACATGATCTTCCATTTCATTGGAATACCTTGCTAAACAGAGGCAACTACGAGTAGATGATGTTCCATTTCGATGGATCCTGTTATAAGTATACTGATAGAGAATAGATGTTAGACTCTATTTTTTTTATAAATATATAATTTATTTCTAATTTTTTTGTGTGTTATTTTGTTAGATATTTTATATTATTATTATTATAAATTTAATATAAAATAAAATATTACAGAAAAAATGGATTTCAACATTTAAAATAAATATAATAATAATTTAATATCTAATATTGGAAATGAAAATGGATTAGCTAATAATGAAATAGAGTAATCAACAAACAACTCATATACCATGCCTGTCAGAAGCTATAATAAGAGTTTGAATTTGAAATTAAAAAATATCAAACATTCAAATACCTGGTTTATCACAACATCACTATGCTAAGTACACACAACATGCTCAACTATATGAAATTCCTTCATTTCAAGTTTATCGGCCACCATGCTTATTTACACGAAACTACTTTGATTTCAACTTTACAAGTCACCGACCTTTGATTTTCATTATAAACAAAAATTTCAAACTTTTAGCACTATAGGTCGCCATCCTCGGTGTTCTTGTAAATAAAGATAATTACAGTGTCGGAACATGAACGCTAATACCTAATGTATGGACAACGAAGCTAAGGTGTGGACAAAAGACGCCGCATTTGCATGTGGTTATTGTCCATGGATGCCAACAATATTTCAACCTTTATGATTTTTCGTCAAGTGCCATGTGTTTCGCAAACAGTATTAATTTATGTGTTTCGCAAATAGTATTAATTAAGGAGTTGTCTAACTAGAGGGAGGAATTGTCTGGACTGCTAAAATTGGCTAGAATCCGGAAATTTAAGAAATCTTACAGTAACAATGTTTGAATCATGATTTTGATGGTGGAAATAGATTCAATACCATCAAAAATCTCTAAGGCACCCAAACTGTTAAAGTTTGATAGTTATAAAGTGGATTTACAAAAATATTTGCCAAATTTTCTTAAATGTTGAAATTTGGTTACTGGAAGACAAGTGGTTCCCTAAGGCTTTGATCTTTGGCCTAGGGAAAAGTGTACAAAGGAATTTAATTTTTCTCCTAAAGTGACTTTATAAAGTTATAAAGTCAAATCTAATTAAAAAGTGACTTTAAGTGAAAAAGTTACTAAAGTCTAATTTTAAAGTGACTTTAATAAAGTTAATATAAAATTAGAAAGGAAAAATGACTTTGGAAATAAATGACTAAGTGGGTCTTTATTAAAGTGGGGTGAATTAAAAAATAGAAAGTGAGATCTAAAAGAGCATTTAATCTCAGCCCTAGATCTAAAGCTATTTCAACCATTGGATTTGGGGATAACCCAAAAGTCACTTAGAGTTCTATTAAAGGAGGAAAAGGAGAGAAAATGTCACTCATTCATTGATTCTTTCATGAGCAGATTGAGAGAAGGAGAAGGAGAAAACTGAAGAGAATTTTCTAAGTAGTGAGAAGAAGGAGGGAAGCAACACTAACTTTCAGCAAATCTGTAAAGCAGGGCAGAGCACGAAGTTCGAGGCAAGTTGGCACAAATTTCGAGGAGAGAAAACTACAGATTTCGAGGGAGGCCGTACAGCCATTTCGGCACTTTTTTCGAGGCTATTCATACAGTTTTGAAGGCTGTAATTTTTTTTTTGTGGGCACGGAAATCGAGGTGGAGTTTGGCATGGTTTTCAAGATAAGTTATGTTTCGAAGTTGCTGTAATTTTTTTTGCTGTGTAAATTTCTGCATCACTGTAAAAGCAATATTCAAAAAATAAAGAGAAGCTTTCGAACTGGTTTTCCCCAAGAGTTTTAGGGGGTTTTCCCAGGGTCATGTTGACCAAAAATTACTGTGTTAAAATGTTTTGTGTGGCTATTTTAGTCTGCTGATTTTTATTTCTGCAATTTCCAGCACTGTGAAAATTTTCCACAATTTGTATTTTCAGAAAATATTTATTTTCCAGCTTGTTGAATGTAAGGCTATGGGAAAGGGAATTTAACTATTTTGAGAAATAAGGTGAAACTGAAAACCGGGGTGGGAAAATAGAAATTTCTACATGGTATCAGAGCTTTGGTACTGAAAGTGTAGTTTGGGACAGCAAGGAGAAAAATACAGTCTGATGATTTTCCACTCAGGAAATTCCAGCAAGCTGATTTTTCACACACATAAATTTTATCTTTACTACAACAATGCTATTTTCAGTTTTTAGGACAGCAAGGATGTCATTGGGATTGAGGGTGGTGGATAGGTTGGATGGGCATAGTAACTACAGTGTGTGGAAGGAGATAATGAAGAGTATCTTTAAGGAGTTAGAAGTCTAGGATGTCATGGTGCATACCGCACAACACCCTGTTGTTGTGCCTACTGATGATGTTCAGTTGGTAGCGTATAATAAAAAGAATAACAAGGGTAAGAGACTGATTCTAGATGGAATCAAAGACCATTGCATTCCTCATGTGAGAGGAAAGAGAAATTCTCATGAGATGTGGTCTACCTTGACCAATCTCTACCAGAGTACCAATAAGAATAGGAAAATGGTCCTAAGGAAGAATCTGAAGACCATTAGGATGGGTAAGACTAATAGTCCAGCAGGATATCTCACAAATATTACTAATGTGAGAGATGAGTTGGCAGGAGTTGGAGAAATCATTCCATCCACTAAGTTGGTGCGGATTGCAGTGAATGGCCTCCCCAGTTCATCACTGAACTTTGCTGATGGGGTTTGTGCACGTCAGACCCTTCCCGCATGGGAGAGGTTTTGGGATGATTGCATTCAGACAAAAATAAGGAAGGGTCAGCTTGGGGCAGCCAAGCCAGTTGAGCAGGATGAGGATGTAGCACTGTTGGTAGGAGGCAAGAGAGGCAAGGGAAAGAATCATGCTTCCACAAGTGGTGGTGGGGGCAAAGGCAAAGGTAAAGGTAAACAGGGTAACACATAGAAGGACTATTCCAAGGTGAAGTGTTGGAATTGTCAGAAGATGGGACACTATGCAGTTGTGTGTTCGGAGAAGAATAAGAAGGGGAAGAACCAGACCATGGCAGCATCAACAGAGATTGAGGACATTTCAGATAGATTTGACCGAGAGTTTGGGTTCAGTGCTTGTGAGTCCACTAGTGCAGGATCACCTGCAGTGGAGGTTCAGAGGGAGCATGCATTTCCCTCGCCTAGCGGAGCATATTCAGGTATCCGGTATGTGGACATTGGGGCTTCACATCATATGATAGGAGTCTGTGAGTACTTCTCAGAGATTTCAGAGAGTGGCACTGATATAGAGGTAGTACTCAGTGATGACACTGTTGTTAGAGCAGTCAGTGTGGGGACACTGACATTTGATAGGGAACCCAAACCTCCCTTGAAGGTGTCATATGTTTTATATGTGCCAGGGATGAGGAAAAACCTCATATCCGTCTCAGCATTAGAGGATAGAGGGTATGAGATATTTTTCAGGAGAGGACATGTGCTGATATATCCCAGGGGTACTCCAGCTGAGTCAACTAGATTGATAGGTGTATGCCATGCAAAGGTGTACAAGTTTGCATTCCAGCCCCTTATGGCATTAAGCAGTAGCATCGAAAACAGAGCTAGCAGTTCTGAGCTGTGTGAGATTTGGCACCGCAGGATGGGGCACATGTATCATGGAGCCTTAAGGACATTGCGGGAGATCACTACAGGTGTGCCAAATTTCAGTACTGATCACTTTGATACTTGCAGAGGATGTGCGATGGGAAATTTTTCCAAATCCCCTTTTCCCAGCAGTGACAGCAGAGCGACTGGGATACTTGATTTGATACATTCCAATGTGAGCGGTCAGATGTCTCATGTTTCCTTAAGTGGATATGAATATTATGTTTTATTCATTGATGATCACTCCAGGAGGACCTGGATTTATTTCTTGAAGACCAAGAGTGAGGTCTTCAAGCGGTTTCAGGAGTTCAAAGCTCTTGTGGAGACTCAAACAGGTCGGAAGATCAAGTCCCTGAGGCCAGACAATGGAGGTGAGTACACCCTTGGAGATTTTGTTGACTATTGTGCGGAGGCAGGCATTAGGAGGGAGTTCACTGTTCCTTACAACCCCCAGTATAATGGGGTTGCAGAGAGGAAGAACAGATCCATCGAAGGGGCTGCCAAAGCCATGTTACATGATAAGGGGTTGCCATTGTTTTTGTAGGCAGAGGCCTGCAACACTGTTGTTTATTTGCAGAACAGGAGTCTGCATCGTGCCTTGGGGCATATGACTCTGGAGGAGGATTTTCTGGGAAGGAGCCTGATACTGATCATCTTTGTATCTTTGGGTGTATTGCATAATCCTATGTACCCAAGGAGAAGAGCACCAAACTAGATCCCAGCGCAGAGAAGGGTGTCTTTGTGGGCTACAGTGAGACCTCGAAGGCCTTTCAGATTTATATTCCCGCATAGAGGAGAGTTGTTGTCAGGCGGGATGTGAAGTTCGAGGAGGACAGGGCCTTCAAGAGGTCATGGGAGTTAGAGTATCTGGATCAGCCAAACCCTCAGGAGCAACTGAGTCAGTCGCAGGTATCCAGTGGGTAGGGATCAGGAGGATCTAGAGGTACATCGATTACATTTTCAGGTTCGTCAATGAGCAGTGGCTCACAGAGTCAGAGGGGTGGTGCTTCGGGCATCATGCAGAGCAGTCCGCAGAGAATTTCACTAGGGAGTCCACTTATGGATATTTCACACGGTACTTCAACATTAGGTGTAGGCAGGAGGACAACAAATAGACAATCAGGAGTTCAGGCTCCTGATGATGAGGAGGAGGAGTTTCATTCTCCAGTGGGCGAAGTGTGCTCAAGGAAGAGGAAGCCCAAGTGGCTTTAGGATACCTTGAGAGAGGCCACATCTGTTGCTGGGCCTAAGAGGCCGGTCGGAGAGAGCAGACCATCTGAGAGGTTTTGTATCTATATGGAAATGGTTGCCAACATCCTTGACTCTGATCCTTCTAGCTATGAGGAGGTAGCTAGCCAACAGGTCTGGAGAGAGACCATGCAGGAGGATTATTCTTCTGTCATGAAGAATGATGTTTGGGAGGAGGTGTACATTGAGCAGCCACAGGGCTTTGAGGTGAATGGGAAGGATTCCCATGTGTGCAGATTGAAGAACGACCTTTATGGCCTGAAGCAAGCTCCCAGAGCTTGGTACTCCAGGATAGATACATACTTACAGGAGATGGGTTTCAAAAAGAGTGAGGTAGATCTTAAGTTATACTTCATTGTGATAGGTGAGGAGCCTCTCATTCTGTTGTTGTATGTGGATGACTTGTTCATTACGGGTGCAGAGAGACTCATAGAGCACTGCAAGAGAGATCTTGCGTTGGAGTTTGATATGAAGGACATCGGCTTGATGCATTACTTTTTGGGTTTGGAGATGTGGCAAGAGGAGGGGAATTTCTTCCTGGGACAGGGGAAGTATATTGTGGACATCCTTGGCAAATTCCACATGGAGGATTGTAGACCCATGTTGACACCGATGATCGCCAACTGAAAGAAGCTTCATGCTTCAGATTCCAAGTTGGTATATCCCACATTGTATAGATAGTTGATTGGTTCCTTGATGTATTTGGTCAACACCAGACCTGATATATGTTTTGCAGTAAACACGATGAGTTAGTTTATGTGTGAGCCTAGGAAGGTTCACTGGATTGCTGCAAAACACATTTTGCGATACTTGCAGGGGAGAATGGAGTATGGTCTGGATTATAGGCAGGGGGATGGAGTGAGATTGGTAGGTTACACTAATTTTGATTGGCTAGGTTGTGCTTCTAATAAGAAGAGCACTTCAGGGTGCTTTTTTGGGTTGGGTTTGGCAGTGGTGTCATGGTTCAGCCGGAAGCAGCAGTCAGTAGCATTGAGTTCAGTGGAAGCAGAGTATATGGAAGCTAGTCTAGCTAGTTTTGAGGCCATCTGGATTCTCAAGATGTTGTTTGTCTTATTTGGTCAGCTGTTGAGACCTTCAATGATTTACTGTGATACTAAGAGTTGCATTAAACTCATGAAGAATCCAGTATTTCATGATTGGTCAAAGAATATCGGCATCAGATATCACTTCATCAGACACTATGTGCAGAAGGGAGCTGTGAAGCTCAAATATATTCTCACTGATGAGAAAGTTGCAGATATTCTTACCAAAGCCTTACCACAGGGCAAGCATGTCTACTTCAGAGACAAGATGGGTGTGGTGAGGAATACCTTCCTCGATAAGAGGGAGTGTTGAAATTTGTTTACTAGAGGACAGGTGGTTCCCTAAGGCTTTGATCTTTGGCCTAGGGAAAAGTGTACAAAAGAATTTAATTTTTCTCCTAAAGTGACTTTATAAAGTTATTAATTCAAATCTAATTTAAAAGTGACTTTAAGTGAAAAAGTTTCTAAAGTCTAATTTTAAAGTGACTTTAATAAATTTAATGTAAAATTAGGAAGGAAAAGTGACTTTGGAAATAAATGACTAAGTGTGTCTTTATTAAAGTGGGGTGAATTAAAAAATAGAAAGTGAGATTTAAAATAGCATTTAATCTCAGCCCTAGATATAAAGCTATTTCAGCTATTGGATTTGGGGATAACCCAAAAGTCACTTAGAGTTCTATTAAAGGAGGAAAAGGAGAGAAAATGTCATTCATTCATTAATTATTTCATGAGCAGATTGAGAGAAGGAGAAGGAGAAAGCTGAAGATAATTTTCTAAGTAGTGAGAAGAAGGAGGGCAACAGCACTAACTTTCAGCAAATCTGTACAGCAGGGTAAAGCACGAAGTTCGAGGCAAGTGGGCATGAATTTCGAGGAGAGAAAATTGCAGATTTCGAGGGAGGCCATATAGCCATTCCGACACTATTTTTTAGGTTGTTCATACATTTTTTAAGGCTATAATTTCTATTGTAATTTTTCTGTTTTGTTGGCACGGAAACCAAGGTGGAGTCTGGCATGGTTTTCGAGATAAGTTATGTTTCGAAGTTGCTGTAACTTTTTTTCTATGTAAATTTTTGCATCACTGTAAAAGCAATATTCATAAAATAAAGAGAAGCTTTCGAACTCGTTTTCCCCAAGAGCTGTAGGGGGTTTTTCTAGGGTCATGTTGACCAAAAATCACTGTGTTGAAATGTTTTGTGTGGCTGTTTTAGTCTGCTGATTTTTATTTCTACAATTTCCAGCACTGTGAAAATTTTCCAGAATTTGTGTTTTCAAAAAATATTTATTTTCCAGCTTATTGAATGTAAGGCTATGGGAAAGGGCATTTAACTATTTGGAGAAATAAGGTGAAAATGAAAACTGGGGTGGGAAAATAGAAATTTCTACATTAAAATTTTACCGAATTTTCATGATTTTCAAGGCGAAAAAGAAAGTCTAGTTAGACTACAAAATTAATGAAAAAACCGCATGGTTTTGAATTTTCCATCTAACTGTCCACAAAAAAAATAGTCAAATAATACCTACCTTCTATGTATGTTTTATGTTCCCTTATACAACTTCCAAATAGCATTGATATCAATCCATTCAGTCTACAAATGCATACCTGCACATGCTAGAAAATTTTCTTTTATCTGTGAGAGCCTCAAGCCTCCTAAGCCTCCCATATTCTCACATCGCTATTTGATTGCTTAATAGAGCGAAACAGCAAAAAATTTCTATCTCCATGTCGTCATCGTCTTATTATTCTTCGGCCTGACCAGTTATAGCCGCTCGATCACCTCGGGAAGAGATAATTTGTAATGTAAGAGAGAAAAGGAATATAGAGGAAGAAGCCGATGAATTTATTCCAATATTTGGGGGCGATTTGAAGATGCAGAGACTCAAACTACTTGCCGATGCAAAGACTCAAAATACTTGCCGATGCATCTGCCACTGCCGTTAATGAACTCAAACAAAAGACCAGCAGCTCCGAAATCAGAAGTAGTCATCAATATAATCTGTCGACAATTCAGAATTTTGAAAGAACAAAGGATGTTGACAAATTGGCTGTCGATTTCATCAGTAAATTTTGAAAGAATTTGGTTATTGAGAGACGGGACTCTCTTGATAATTATAAACAGATGCTTGACAGAGGTGTTTGAAGATGTGTGTCTATATGTATCAAGTATAGTTTCTTTTCCCTGTTTTAATTGTGTTTTTTGGTTTAAATATGTATCCAGAAAAGTTTGAGAAAGAAGAAGATTATTAGAATTTGTAAATAATGCCTTGATGATATTTGGCATCCTGGATTTTTATTGTTCGATATTAGTGTGTGGTCAATCCAATATGATGGGCACGGATTAGAAAACCAATGTAGAAAATAAGTTGATCTAGTACTTAAGCGTGGGGTAAATATTGGGATTGTTTTGAGAAATGCCAAGCAAATCTCCATTCAGATAATCATCTGTACTAAACACAGGTTGGGTCAATGATCCATTCAAAACTTGATTCTTATGTTTTACATATAAATATAAATTGACGCAGGAGCATTGGATTATCCTTAATCAAAATTCAAATTCAAAGTCGTTGAAGGAGAGACATCATGGACAACCCTTTGAAAAGGTGTTAATTTCCATGAAATTTGGTTCAAATGATAAATTTGTTATTATAAACATGCCATATAAATAAAATAGAGTGATTCTAAGGATTATTTAAGCGATTTATGGGAGGAAATCGTGGATCCGATATGATTCACTCTTTGTAATATCTTTTAAATACGAAATCTGTGTTGTATGAGAGAGGTAGCACAATGTAACCTCAGTGTGAATTTGTGATTCATACCCATAGTGGCCTTAGCATATACTTGAGCTCGAGATAATAATGTAATTTGTGTGTTTTTACGTATCCAGGAATAATCTGGATTTTGAGGTATGTGTGCGTTATTTCATTTCAATTTCATTATATATACGTATTCTTTTCATTATAGATCAAAGCATGGGAGAAAAAGGATTTATTAAAACATGGTTCTATCGATAGATACGAGCAGTGTGCAAATGGAATGAATGATCGTGATCAAATCACAGAATGATAGCTAGAGATGGACAAACCAGATTACATTGCATCAGGCCATAAGATTTTAGCGCACACCGTAAGATTTTAGCTCACATCGTATGCAATAAGATATTGAGGTGATCAGAGGAATTGAAGATTGGCGAAGTGAGATATGTTATAATGGTCAATGTGCGAAATGTAATATTTTCTGATTTGCTACAACGTCATTGCATATCATTGTTGGGTAAACGAACCTTGTTATTGCTATGAGCTAAATCTTGCAACATGTTATAAGGTATTCGTGCTGTGATTCATATTTATCCTATTGCTTTTATTTCACTTGTATTGAGCTTTCTACTCTCATTGAATCCTGGGCTCCTATTGATTTTATTTCACTTTATTGAACTCTCTACTCTGATTGAATCTGGGGCTTAATACTCATAATAGATTTGGGCATTTTTCACCATCATTTCAGTCCTAGATTGGGAGATAAAAAACCGTGATATGGGCGAACCCATGTGAATTCTCATATGGCCTCCATTCGATTTGACCTATTCTGTCATGAGACAATGGTAGGTGTGGGGACTCATTTTAAGACGGCCTTTTTCAATCGGTGGCTCTTCGACTAGCTCCGCCTCACGCATAATTACTAGTAGAAAATTAAGCAGCTAAGGTGGTCACAGCACCTATTGATTCAGTTTACTGAGCAAAGCCCAAAGCCTCTCTTCCATTTCAATAGCTAGTAGTAGTGAACCAAGTTGGAATTCGAACAGATTATGTAGCATATTCAGTTTGTGTGAAGGTGGAACATGGTCGTTCCTTAGATTTGGTATCAGCCTTGGTACAAATAAGGGTATATATACTGCACTACCTAAGGAAAGATTCTTTACCAGGGTGTAGGGAAGGAAAGATTTTTTATGAATTCTCAGGATACCATCAGGTGCGAATAACCGTTGAAGACAAGAAGAAGACAACTTTCACAACAAGTGGGGAATCTTCCCCGCCATGATTATGCAGTGGAGTTTAGGTTCACTATAAATAATGCTCAATGACAAGTCGAAATGAAGTATCTATCTAGAAGGTCTCACCTCACCAACAGCGCCAGTGAAATACCCTTTAAAAAGGAGAGGCACTTATGATTGCCAAAGAAGCATGTTCTGCTTTGGATAGAAAAGGGGTTTTCGAATGACGTTGGAGAGTGGAGTGGCTTTTTCGAAAAGAACTTAGTTCTCCTCCACTTAAGTAAAGTATGAGTTTGGAATGTGAATGATTCTGTATCAGCCAGCTGCATCATAAATAATAGATTCCTTGACAATTACTTCAATGAGAGCTCATATTCGGTCTAGTTTATTACTTTAGTTAAAAAATTTGATAAAGGAATAGAGATTAAATCTATTTTTACTCCTGATCATGCCTGTTGTCAGGCTCTGTTTCTCACTTCTAACTTCCACAGCTGCAGGCACTAGCAGACTCCTCCTACCTCACTGAATCCTCCACTTGTAGCGCACAAGCAGTGGAATTCTTCACATACAGTGCTCAAGCCAAAGAGAACTTTTTTAACATTGTGAGATACATCTCTAGTACATCAGAAGTCATGTAAAGTGTTTATTTTTGCTATGTTATGCGTTTTTTGGGGTGAATTTCCCAACTCGAAAATCAAAATAATTGTACAGCTGATTGCTATGATATATAGGTGAATGCCTCTGATTTTATGATTTGTTTCTGGTTAATTATCCATTCAATAAGAATTCAAAAAATTTTATGGCGATTTACTGTGATATTTAGGGTTAATTTCTATGAATTTCTCATTTTAATGTTAATTACCTATTTTATAAGATCTCTTATTTTGGGAAGGGAAATTATTTTTAGAATGCGGAATTTTATCTGCTGATTTCAGTTCGGCTTTGAGTGGATTATGGATTGATATTGAACGAAACCAATTTCCTCTAATTTTTTCCCATGCTTTTTGACTTACACTTTTCCCAAAGATGATTGCACTCAACCCATGTTATAGTTTAACTTATTGTCATGTCCCTCTACATGAATTTTCCCTTATTCTCCCCTTGGTTTCTTGACTCTTACTCTTTCCAAATATGATTGCACTAAACCCATTGTCATAATCTTTCCAAATATGATTGCACTAAATCAATATTTTCATAATTAAGTGAGGTGATTCTCTTTACCACCTCTTACATAAGTGTACTTAACCTTACATAAGTGCACTTAACCCATGCTTTAATAACTAGTTGAGGTGACTCTAATATTAACCCCACATACATTCGATGATTAACTTTAATAAATAACAAATAATTTAAAGTCATTGTAAAGAGATGCCAGAAGAAAGACAAGCCCCAACTTGATGAATGTATGAGTGAACCAAATTTTATATTTAATAAAGGAATTGAGTAGAAACTCACATTTTTATGTGTATGTTTTGTGTTTTCCTCTATTTTTCCATGCATTGTTATTTTATTAAAACAAACTCCTCCTCATTATTATAATTATTATTATAATATAAAATTTATTAGTTAATAAAGTAATCAACAAACATGTCTATCCGCAAGTATAATAAAAAACATGCTTAGTTAAATGAAATTCCTTCATTTCAGCTTTACAGGGCACCATGCTAAATCACATGAAACTCCTTTAATCTCAGCTTTACAAGTCACCAACATTCGCCTTTCTTTAGAGATAAAATTTTCAAACTTTTAGCACTACAAATCACCATCCTCAGTGTCGCTTATAATTAACGATAATAAGAGTACCGGAACGTGAACGCTAGTACCGAAGGTGTGGACAACGACGCCGCACTTGGATTTGGTTATTGTTTATGGATGTGAGATAGCCTCTTAAATTCTTCTTTTTTTATTTAATGTGTTTTATAGAAAACAGTAGTAATTAAAAAAATCAAAGAAAAAACCACATGGTTTCGAATTTTTCATCTGACGGTCCACAAAAAAAACAGTCAAATAATACCTACCTTCTGTGTATATTTTATGTTCCCTTATACAGCTTCCAAATATCTCTAATCTCAATCCATTCAGTCTGCAAATGCAGGCCTGGAAACGCAGGAAACTTTGCTTTTATGTGTGAGATCCTCAAGCCTCTCATATTCTCACATCGCTATTTGATTTCTTAACACAACAAAACAACAAAAGTTTTCTATTTCCATGTTTTCATCGTCTTATTCTTCTTCGGTGTGGCCAGTTACAGCCGCTCGACCACCTCGGAAAAAAACAATATGTAATGTAAAAGAGAAAAGGAATAAGAGGAATCAACCGATGAATTTATTCAAACATTTGGGGGCAATTTGAAGATGCAAAGACTAAAACTACTTGCTGATGCCTCTCCCCATGCCGTTCATGAACTCAAACAAAAGACCAGCAGCTCTGAAATCATAAGTAATCGTCAATATAATCTGTCGAATATTCGGGATTTTGAAAGAGTAAAGGGTGTTGACAAATCGACTGCCGATTTAATCAGTAAATTTTGAAATAATTTGGCTATTGAGAGACGGGACTCTCTCAATAATTATAAACAAATTCTTGACAGATGAGTTTTTCTCAGCCACCCTGGTCGTTTCTTTCCTTGCTATTCTTGAAGCATTGCTCCATTGGTTTTTCCTCATGATGGATTTCATCGACATTCTATCTTCAGACACATCGAACCACGACGCACTGATTGCCACCAACTTACGTGCTGAAATGTAACAGTTGAGGATAATTTTCCGCAATGCCTCAAGGGTGGCATCTGACCATATTCTTATACATGCAATGGCTCATAACTTGAACGTCCCCCTGAGTGTGAAGAGATCGGGGTTTTCTTCTCACAGGAATGAGTTACACTCTGACTCTCAGCCGAGACTAAATAGGCGAAATTCTCGTTCCATGGAACGGTGCTATGAACCTGCAACTAATTTCAAACAAGTGATTTTGGAACATAATGATCTCTGGAACAGAGTTGCAAGCTTGCAAAAACGAGCGCTGATAGGAAGATGTCTATTTCCTAATGATTTAATTATATATATGATTGAGTGGGTCAAAACCTTCTGGTGCCAAATTATGGGTTACATTCCTAAAGAGAGTAAAATGATGGGGAACTAGTTCAACGTGCATTTTTTGAATGAGGAAGATTGTAGGAAAATAATGGGTCGAGCCTGGGTCCGAGGCATGAGCTTCATGCAGCTCCTTCCATGGGTTTTGGGATTTAATCTTGTAATCGATGCCCCGAAGAGTAAACTGGTATGGGTTAAATTACCAGGACTACCCCTTGAGTTTTGGACTTTGAAAACTCTTCGGGCTACCGGAAACTCCATTGGCACAACCAAAAACTTGGACCCCAAATGTATTGATACTGCGGACAAGCGGATTGCTTGGATTCTGGTTGAAGTTTCTTTCCAAGGTGGGTTGCCGAGCGATGTTGATTTAATCTAGGGACAACGCATACACCAATAGAGAGTGGACTACTGGGGTGTGCCATTCCGCTGTATCATATGCCACCACACAGGTCACTTGCAAAGATCCTGTCCTATCTGACAATGGAGGAGAGGACACCGCAAAGACAACTTTTATGGCCACCAACATGGAAAGAAGTCTTCTCATACTTCTGGCTCGGATTTGGGTAAGTCAATTCCCCCTTCTTTTAACAGTGTCAGAGCCTTCTCTTCTGAATTGCCTATGCTAAATGTTCAAGCTACCAAAGCCCCTTCCATGCCTGAAAATGCGGTTTCACCTCGATACAATGAAGATCTCTCATCAATTTCCCACAAATCATCTTCACCGCACTCGGATAAACCTATTGATGATCCCCATGGCACTGTCTTTTCGGGAAATCCCATCTTATCTCCTCATCCACATCTCTCAGAACCATTGGTAGTCTCTCCTTTGATTCCCCCTCTCGAATGGGCTTCCCCTTTATCCTCACATGAACCTGATCCCCCGCAGCGCCCAGATTCCCTGAGGAATATTGTGGGAAGCGACCTAGAATCGCTACTAGGAAACCCAATGCTAGATATGGCGGCACTTACAGTCCTTGATAAAGGACCTTCAATCCCCCTCCCTCAAATTTCTCTTGAATCTGCATGCAATATTATTGTCAAGAAGACTTCCAAAAAGGGGTCCAGGCATTTTCGTGGTCAGCTCAAGACCAAATCATTATTTCAAGGGGACCTGTATGATTTTCATGATGTTCCTATCTCTGCTTCTGGTGATATTCGGGCCTTAGAGAATGCAGTCCCAATGTTGTACCTACAAGATGACTGTCCTCTCTCTAAATGTTCGGGGGATGGGTGGCCCCTCTAAAACTCTACGCCTTCGCCAGCTATTCTCAGAATTAAAGCCATCGGTGATTTTTCTCCAGGAAACACTCTGTAATCGTGCAGTTGCTATTGATGCTATTTTAAGCATTCACTCGGGTTTGCATGCTGTGGGAGTGGATGTAGTGGCTCGGGCGGGTGGTATGTTGGCCACTTGGGATCCCTTATTGTTCAATCTTAAGGCCTATAAATTCTTTGGAGGAATTTTGTTACATGGTTATCTTAGGGGGGTCTCAAATCCAATCTTCCTTTTAAACTTATATGCACCTTGCTGAAATCGGGTGGCCTTTTAGGAGAGGATGGACCAATCCTGGATCCTTGGTCTTGAAAATCTAATGATTCTGGGTGATTTCAATTCCACCCTATCTCTTGATGAATCATGGGGGGACAGGGCACGGTAGGATCCTCTGGCTGATAAAATTGGTCAAATCTTCATTGATTCGGGAATGATTGATATCAAGCCCTCTCCTCTAGTGCTGACTTGGGCGAATAGGCGTATTGGAAGTGACTTCATTGGCAAACGACTTGATCGAGCCATGATTAAGGTTTCTCTTTTCAAATTACTAGGGAACATCTGGTTTGCGGTATTTTCTTCAAACCTCTCTGATCATATGGTGGTCTCTCTCACTTGGCTAGAGGAATCTATATCGGATGGGTTGCCTTTCAAATTCAACCGTGTTTGGCTACAAGACCCCTCCTTTAATAAAATGGTGATTGACTGCTGGAGGAAGGAGGATCTCGATCATGAACAGGTGGGTTGGATAAATTTTGTTGATAAACTTCGAAGTCTCAAGTCCATTGTAAAGAAATGGCAGAAAGAGAAAACAATGGAGTTACGAATGGAGCTGAGAGATATTGACAGGAACATTTCTCAGATTTATTTGGACATGAGGAATGCCCCTCTTGATTCTTTATCTTTCTCCAGACTTGAGAAGTTGAACGCTCGCAAGCTAGAGATTTTAAAAATCCAGGAAAAAACTTGGAAGTTAAAAAGCAGAGTAGAATGGTTGCAGGAAGGTGACCTAAACACTAAGTTTTTCCATAAGTGTGAAAATGGCCGCAAGTACAACAATTCTATTTGGAGAATTAAGGTCGCGGATGGAACCATGAAACATAAAACTGCCGACATCCAGGTTGAACCGCTTAAATATTTCTTTGACTTTTATAAAGCTGACCTAGGAATCAATCATCAATGCCAAAATTGGATCCTTGAACATATGCCCAACATGTTTGACCAATATGAAAACAATGTTATGGAGGCGGAAGTAGCAAAAAAGGAGTTAGAAGCTGCTTTAAAATCGTTTTCACATGACAAAATTCCTGGGCCAGATGGTTGACCGGCCAAATTTTAGCTTCACTTCTATGATATGCTGGAGGATGAGCTGCTTTCGGTTGTGGAACAGATTCAAATTCTGGGATTTTTTCCTAGTGATATGAACTCCACCTTCCTGAAAATTATTCCAAAGTCTACGGATCCTACTCTTTTTTCATATTTTAGGCCAATTGCTTTATGCAATGTGGTGTACAAAATCACCTCCAAAATTATAGCCAATAGAATTCGGGGGACCCTATCTTCATGCATTTCTAAGGAGAAATTTGGTTTTTTAAGAGGAAGGTCAATACATGATGTCGTTCCTATTGCAAAAGAGGCTTTACACTCCATATATGAATACAAAACAGAGGCTCTAATCATGATTATTTACATCCATAAGGCTTATGATTCTGTTGATTGGTATTTTATTAAACTAATTCTCCTAAAGGTTGGACTATCTATATAGTCAATAAGATGGATAATGGCTTGTATAACTTCTATAAGATATGCAGTTCTGATAAATGGATTTCCAACGGACTTTTTCTTGGTCGAAAGAGGGCTTCGACAGGGTTGTGCTTTATCCCCGCTTATTTTCATTCTTATTATGGATGGCTTCAGCAACCTTATGAAGATGGCTAAGAACAAGGGTTACTTTGATGGACTGGCTTTCTCTCCTTCGGTACGTATCACTCATTCCTTATTTGTGGATGATTTTATGGTCTTTGGTAAACTTAATAGAAATCAATGGTTCTATCTTCACTTCATTCTCACATGCTTTGGAGCAACCACTGGGTTATGCATTAACAAAGGAAAATCTTTCTTACTTTATGATTCGGGTGATGAGGATGAAATCAAGTTCATTGCAGAGTTTATGGGGACTGACAGAAATCATGTAATGCTTGGCATTACCTATCTGGGATTTAGACTCAAACCTTGTTCATACAAAAATAGAGACTAGATTTGGCTGATCAAAAAATTTAAAAATAAGATATACAAATGGAAAAGTAAGTTCTTATCGCTTGGTGGTAGATACATCTTGATTCAAGCTATCTTATCTCAATTTTTGGTCTACTGGTCTCACCTGTATTTCCTCCCGGTGAGCATGGTTAACAAAATAAATTCTATTGTTGCAAACTTTCTCTATGGAGGTTCCTCGGACCACAGAAATATCCATCTCTGCAAACTAGAGGCAATCTCCATTTCGAAAATATTTAGTGGATGGGGACACTTGAAGGGCGACGGAGTATTGTCCAAAATCATATTACACAAATATGTTGTGGAAGATCCTATTCACTCTCTTTATCTGGGATGTACGTGGACTGTACATAAGGCGCCCTTCATCTGGCGCAGCTTCCAAAGAGTGATGCTTATTTTGGGTCAGAGACTGATCTAGGATTTTGGTAATGGGAAAAAAATTCTATTAGGTGTCGATAGAATACTATGTCTTGACAACGCCCTTCAGATTGATCCTCGTCTATTGCACAAACTTCAACATAGAGGTATTTTCTCTCTCTTTGATCTTATATCTTGTTGGAATCTTGGGGCTTCCATATGGAAATCAGCTGAGATGATGGGGCTACAAGGCAATGAGGCTGTCAACTAGGAGAGTCTCAAAATCTGATTACAGTGCATGGGCTTATTCTTCAAAGGTAAAGCGATGTCCTGGATTGGAATGGGAAGCTCAAGGGTGAAGGATTACAGGTAAAGGACATATATGAGCATCAAATTGCAAAGATGATTCCTGATCCAAATTTGTCTCCTTTCTATGTTTCATGGAAACTAAAAATCCCCACAAAGATAATTTTATTCAGATGGTTACTCTGGAAAAATAGAGTTCTTACTTGGGAGGTACTTTGCAAACGAGATTTTTGCGGTCCTGGAAGATGCCCTTTTTTCCATCAACATGATGAGACTGCTTCCCATCTCTTATTTTCCTATACTTTCTCTCTTTCTATTTGGCAGTATTTTGCTGGGTTATTGGGAGACACTTAGTGGAGGCCTATTGACTGTATACAGACCATTAAAACTTGGGTTGTTGCAAACTTCTCTTTCAAATCCTTACCCTTTTACGTATTTTGGGAAATCTGGTGTGCCCAGAATGGCAGGATTTTTAAAGATATTCCCTCTCTATAATCCAAGATTATAGGGAATATAGTTTTATGGATAATTGATCAGCCTTTTATCTCTCCTGCCATTGTGGACCTCTCAAAGAGGATTTTCCCTCACCATATAGATCTCCTGGCGATATATTTTGATGGAGCAAATAAGGATGGGATATGTGGTCGTGGTGCCTGGATAAAGCTCACAAACAAGGACTGATATCACATTGTATGGAATGGAGGAGCTGGCACAAACAATAAGGCGGAAATAATGGCCTTATGGAGTGGGATATTGATTTATTATCATCTAAAAATCCCTTCTATTCACATATATGGAGACTCGAAATACACTATAGATGGGATCAGTGGCAGAAGTGGAATGCTATGCAATTTTAGCGTTGGTTGGGTGCAGTGGATCAAGTATCTACTCGGAAAGTTTTAGTCCTACACCATACAGCACATTTATAGGGAGAATAACATGTGAGCTGACTCTTTATCCAAAAGAGGATTGTTGTCTACTTATGGAGCCATTTAGATCTTTCATTACAGGGCTTCCACCTTAATGGATTCTCAATTTTTTCCTCTGCCATAATCCTGCATCAAGTGAGCCTGGTCTTTACAAGCGAGCTTGTTTATATTTGCAAGCGAGCGGGATTCCTTTTTACATATGCAGTATTTCCTAGGCTTTATTATCTTTGTATATGTCAAATCGTACTTTCTGTATTAGCTTTTAAATTTCATGCTCTTCCTTATGTTGTTTTGTATCAGATGACTTACTCGCGTTGGCCCTCATCATGTTTTGGGCTCCAAGGATGTTTTATTTAGTTTATATGTCTGGCTACACTCCCGTCTTTTGGCATGTGGGTTTCTGTTTTGCCTATATGTCCCACATATTCTTGTTCATGCGATGGAATGGAATGCCTCATGATGGTGTTTACTTATAAAGTTTTCTATCTGCCATATGCAACAATGTAATGACTAATGTATCTGAAACATGATCTCATATGATATGATGAATATGAAGTTTTTTTGTTTAAAAATGTATCCAGAAAAGTTTGAGAAATAAGAAGATGATTATAATTTGTAAAGAATGCCCTCATGATATTTGGCATCCTGGATTTTTATGGTTCGGTATTAGTGTGTGGTTAATCCAACATGGTGGGTACGGATTAGAAACCCAATGTAGAAAATAAGTTGATCCAGTTAAGCCGGGGGTAAATATTGGGGTTCTTTTGAGAAATGGAAAGGAAATCTCCGTTCAGATAATTATCTGTACTAAACACAGGCTCGGTCAATGATCCATTCAAAACTGGATTCTTTTGTTTTACATAGAAATATAAATAATATGTTCCTTGTCAATTACTTCAATCAGAGCTCATATTCGGTCCAGTTTATTATTTTAGTTTAAAAATTAGATAAAGGAATAGAGATTAATTAAATCTATTTTTTTTCCTTATCATGCCTGTTGTCAGGCTCTGTTTCTTGCTTCTAACTTCCACAGCTGCAGGCACTAACAGACTCTTGTACCTCACTGAATCCTTCACAAAACTGACACAAGCAGTGGAATTATTGACATACAGTGCTCAAGCCAATGAGAAAACTATTTTTAACATCGTGAGATACATCTCTAATGCCTCATAATTCATGTAAAATGTTTATTCTTGCCATTTTATGCTTTTTTTTGGTTAATTTCCCAACTCGAAAAATAAAATAATTGTACGGTTAATAATTTTTGTGATATATAGGTGAATTTCTCTGGTTTTATGATTTTTTTCCGGTTAATTCTCCATTCTATAAGAATTCAGACATTTTCTTTATGGTGAATTACTGTGATATTTAGGGTTAATTTCTATGAATTTCTGGTTTTTATTTTAATTCCAAATTTTATAAGATCTCTCTGATTTTGTGAAGGGAAATGTTTTAGAATGCTGAATTCCATTTGATGATTTTAATTATTCTTTGACTGTATTATGGATTTCATTGCTAGATATTGAACGAAACCAAACCCTCAAAAAATAGGGCGCACTGTATTGGCGCTAGAATTTTTGTACTGGCAAACTGTGGGGGTAGTCAGGTAACCCAGATATGGTAATTATGGCGTGATGTAAATATCTCAATGGTGTTGGAATACTCTTCGATTAATTACAAATTTAAGATATTCATTGGTTGGAGTCTATTTCATGTTTTGGAATTTTTGGGTATATGTTTTCCTTTTGAGATTGTTGAAATTTCTTAATAAACGAATTTCTTAAAAGATTTATGGGAATAATTTAATAAACGAATTTCTTAAAAGATTTATGGGAATACTCATGAACTTTTCATAATTCATAATTTACATGTTTTCAAGTTTTTTTAAGATGTTAATTCTAACTAAATCTATATAAGATTAAAATTACATTTTAAATAATAACAAATAACACATTATTATTTAGCCACAATTTATTTAGCTAAATAAAAATTTCAAAATATATACCGATTAAAACATATTTATTCAGTCATCAAAGTATTCCTTTGCCTAATCCGTGAATTAAAATTACATTTTAAATAATAACAAATAACACATTATTATTTAACCAAAATTTATTTAGCTAAATAAAAATTTCAAAATATATACTGATTAAAAAATATTTATTCAGTCATCCAAGTATTCCTTTGCCTAATCCGTGACTTGAGTTATGACAGGCTTTGTAAAACATATTGACATTGTGCTTATCGTATTTATTGTCAAATTTATTTAACTTAGTATAAAAAATTATTAAAATATATGATAATTAAAAAATATGTATTTATTGTTTATGGGGTTTTGGATAAACGGTGAATTTTTTGATGTAAAGTCATCTATTAATTCCTAAAACTTTTTGATGTAAAGTTATTCGTTAATTCTCTTTGACACTCTTTGATGTAAAATTACTCATCAATTCTCCCTGGCACTCTTTGATGTGAAGTCACCTATCAATTCCCCAACACTCTTTGATACGAAGTCAACCATCAATTCTCTGCCCATATCAAAATAATATATTAAACATGATAAAAATATAATCATGCCAAACTTTAAAAAATATGTATATAACACTTATTCATTATTATTAAAATGTATATCTTGATAATAAATTATTACAAACTTTGGAAAAATATTTCCATTATGCTTATCATATCTATTGTTAAATATATATCTTCTAATATCTTATATGGATTAGACTAGCACAACCACATTATATTTACTAATGTGGTTGATATACGCCGATAGGCGTACATAAAATAGATTTACAACCACACTCACTAATGTGGTTGATATATGCCGATAGGCCTATATCCACTACCCAACACATTAATTTATATATCAATAAAAAAATATTATATATAATAATATTATTATATTAACTTGAAATATATAAAATATATATTCATAAAAATATTTATTAATATATTAATTATGATTAAAATCACCAAAATATTTTATATATATTAATAATATTTATTGATGTATTAATAATATTATAATATTTATTAATATAATAATAATATTAATAATCATTGATATATTAATAATATATATTATATCATAATTGGTTATATTATTAATAATATTATAATATTATTAATAATATAATATTAATAATATAATATTATTAATAAATATTAGAATATTTATTAATAATATATAATAATATATTAATAATATTAAAACAAAAAACATAAGAAAGTGATAAATTTTAAGAATTAATATATTAAAATCAAGAGATTAATAAAGCATATGAAACAATATTTAAAACCAAAAAACATAAAAGATTTATAAACCCTAACAATTAATATTTTAAACTGAAGATATTAATAAACCCAAATGATAATTAATAATACAAACCCAATGTCATCATAAACCAAAGGTTTAAATATTATAAACCAAAGGAATTGGTGAACCCAAGGTATAAATATTATAAATATAAGGGATCAATATTAAAAACACAAGAGATTAATAAACCATAATAATTGATATTTTAAACTAAAAAACCTAATAAATTAATAATCCATAAGAATCAGTATTTTAAACATAAGATATTAATAAACCAACGGGATTATTAACATTATAAACCAAAAGAACTAATAGACCCAAGGGTTTAATATTATAAACCAAAGGAATCAGCGAACCCAAGGGATAAATATTATAAACCTAACAGATGAATATTAAAAACAAGAGAGATTAATAAACCCTAAGAATTAATATTTTAAACTTAAAAATCTAAGAAATTAACAAACCCTAGGTATTAATATTTTAAACTCAAGAGAGTAATAAACTGAAAGTGCGATTAAAATTATAAACCAAAAGAACTAATAAACCCAAGGGTTTAATATTATAAACCAAAAGGAATCAGTCAACCCAAGGGATAAATATTAAAAACCTAAGGGATCAATAAGGCTAAGAGCAATATTAAAAAAAATAAAGATTAATAAAACCCAAGAGTTTAATATTATAAACCAAAGGAATTGGTGAACCCAAGGGAAAACCATTACCCAACAAATTATAAACCAAAGGAAATGGTGAACCCAAGATAATTGATTTAAACATTGATACAATTGTTGTCACAATGTGACGTTGGACCAACTATGACTAGGGTTGGCCATGGGTGATTTTCATATTGAGACAATATTTGTCAAAATGTGACATTTGATCATGGATCACATTGATCGATTATTCATATTATAAACCAATGGATTTGGTGAACCCAAGGGAAAACCATTACCCAACAAATTATAAACCAAAGGAATTGGTGAACTGAAGGGAATTGATTTAAACATTGAGACAATTGTTGTCACAATGCGACGTTGGACCAACTATGACCATGGTTGGCCATGTGTGATTTTCATATTGAGAAAATATTTGTCAGAATATGACATTTGATCATGGATGACATTGATCTATTATTCATATTATAAACCAAAAGAACTAATAAACCCAAGGGTTTAATATTATAAACCAAAGGAATCGGTGAACCCAAGGGAATTGATTTAAACATTGAGGCAATTGTTGTCACAATGCGACGTTTGACCAACTATGACCATGGTTGGCCATGGGTGATTTTCATATAGAGACAATATTTTTCAGAGTTTGACATTTGATCATGGATGAAATTGATCGATTATTCATATTATAAACCAAAAAAACTAATAAACCCAAGGGTTTAATATTATAAACCAAAGGAATTGGTGAACCCAAGGGAAAACCGCATGACCTAACAAATTATAAACGAAAGGAATTGGTGAACCCAAGGGAATTGATTTAAACATTGAGACGATTGCGAGTCACGATGCGACGTTGGACAAACACATGACCATGGTTGGCCATGGGAAATTTTCATATTGAGACAATGTTTGTCAAAATGTGACATTTGATCATGGATGACATTGATCGATTATTCATATTATAAGCCAAAAAAATTAATAAACCCAAGTGTTTAAAGTTATAAACAAAAGGAATCGGTGAACCCAAGGGAAAACTATTACCCAACAAATTATAAACCAAAGGAATTGGTGAACCCAGGGGAATTGATTTAAACATTGAGACAAATGTTGTCACAATGCAACGTTGGACCAACTATGACCATGGTTAGCCATGGGTGATTTTCATATTGAGACAATATTTGTCAGAATGTGAGATTTGATCATGGATGACATTGATCGATTATTCATATTATAAACCAAAAGAACTAATAAACCCAAGGGTTTAATATTATAAACCAAAGAAATTGGTGAACCCAGGGAATTGATTTAAACATTGGGACAATTGTTGTCACAATGCGACGTTGGACCAACTATGACCATGGTTGTGCATGGGTGATTCTCACAGTGAGACAATATTTGTCGAGGAATGTGACATTTTGTCATGGATGACATTGATCGATTATTCATATTATAAACCAAAAGAACTAATAAACACAAGGGTTTCATATTATAAACCAAAGGAATTGGTGAACCCAGGGAAAACCATTACCCGACAAATTATAAACCAAAGGAATTGGTGAACCAAAGGGAATTGATTTAAACATTGAGACAGTTGTTGTCACAATGCGACGCTCGACCAACTATGAGCATGGTTGGCCATGGGTGATTTTCATATTGAGACAATGTTTGTGAGAATGTGACATTTGATCATGGATGACATTGATTGATTATTTATATTATAAACCAAAAGAACTAATAAATCCAAGGGTTTATTATTATAAACCAAAGGAATTGATGAACCCAAGGGAAAACCATTACCCAACAAATTATAAACCAAAGAAATTGGTGAACCCAAGGGAATTCATTTAAACATTGAGACAATTGTTGTCACAATGCGACGTTGGACCAAGTATAACCATGGTTGAAATGAGTGATTTTCATATTGAGACAATATTTGTCAGAATGTGACATTTGATCATGGATGACATTCATCAATTATTCATATTATAAAACAAAAGAACTAATAAACCTGAGGGTTTAATATTATAAACCAAAGGAATTGGTGAACCCAAGGGAATTGATTTAAACATTGAGACAATTGTTGTCACAATGCGACATTTGACCAAATATGACTATGGTTGGCCATGGGTGATTTTCATATTGAGACAATGTTTGTCAGAATGTGACATTTGATCATGGATGACATTGATCGATTATTTATATTATAAACCAAAACAACTAATAAACCCAAGGGTTTAATATTATAAACCAAAATTGAGTGAACTCCAAGGATAACCATTATGACAAATTATAAAACAAAGGAATTGGTGAACCCAAGAGAATTGATTTAAAAATTGAGAAAATTGTTGTCACAATGCGACGTTGAACCAACTATGACCATGGTTGGCCATGGGTGATTTTCATATTGAGACAATACTTGTCAGAATGTGACATTTGATCATGGATGACATTGATCGATTATTCATATTATAAACCAAAATAACTAATAAACCCAAGAATTTAATATTATAAACCAAATGAATAGGTGAACCCAAGGGAAAACCATGACCCAACAAATTATAAACCAAAGGAATTGGTGAACCCAAGGGAATTGATTCAAACATTGAGACAATTTTTGTCACAATGCGACGTTGGACCAGCTATGACCATGGTTGGCCATGGGTGATTTTCATATTGAGACAATGCTTGTCACAATGTGACATTTGATCATGGATGACATTGATCAATTATTTATATTATAAACCAAAAGAACTAATAAACCCAAGGGTTTAATATTATAAACCAAAGGAATTGGTGAAACCAAGGGAAAACCATGACCCAACAAATTATAAACCAAAGGAAGTGGTGAACTCAAGGGAATTGATTTAAACATTGAGACAATTGTTGTCACAATGCGACATTGGACCAACTATGACCATGGTTGGCCATGGGTGATTTTCATATTGAGACAATGTTTGTGAGAATGTGACATTTGATCATGGATGACATTGATCGATTATTCTTATTATAAACCAAAAGAACTAATAAACCCAAGGGTTTAATATTATAAACCAAAGGAATTTGTGAACACAAGGGAAAACCATGACCCAACAAATTATAAACCAAAGGAATTGGTGAACGCAAGGGAATTTATTTAAACATGGAGGAAATTGTTATCATAATGGGATGTTGGACCAAGTATGACCATGGTTGGCCATGGGTGATTTTCATATTGAGACAATGTTTGTCAAAATGTGACATTTGATCATGGACTGCAATGATCGATTATTCATATTATAAACCAAAATAACTAATAAACCCAAGGGTTTAATATTATAAACCAAAGGAATTATTGAACCCAAGGGAAAACCATTACCGAACAAATTATAAACCAAAGGAATTGGTGATCCCGAGGGAATTGATTTAAGCATTGAGACAATTGTTGTCACAATGCGACGTTGCACCAACTATGACCATGGTTGGCCATGGGTGATTTTCATATTGAGGCAATGTTTGTCAGAATGTGACATTTGATCATGGATGACATTGATCGATTATTCATATTATAAACCAAAAGAACTAATAAACCGAAGGGTTTAATAATATAAAAAAAAGGAATTGGTGAACCCAAGGGAATTGATTTAAACATTGAGACAATTGTTGTCACAATGCGACATTGGACCAACTATGACCAGGGTTGGCCATGGGTGATTTTCATATTGAGACAATATTTGTCGGAATGTGACATTTGATCATGGATGACATTGATAGATTATTCATATTATAAACCAAAAGAACTAATAAACCCAAAGGTTTAATATTATAAACTAAAGCAATTGGTGAACCTAAGGGACAACCATTACCCAACAAATTATAAACCAAAAGGAATTGGTGAACCCAAGGGAATTGATTTAAACATTGAGACAATTGTTGTCACAATGCGACATTGGACCAACTATGACCATGGTTGGACATGGGTGATTTTCATATTGAGACAATGCTTGTCAGAATGTGTCATTTGATCATGGATAACAGCAAAGTCGATAATTCCTATGTATAAACAAAAAACTAATAAGCATGAAAGGTTTAATATTATAAACCAAAGGAATTGGTGAACCCAAGGGAAAATCATTACCCAACAAATTATAAACCAAAGGAATTGGTGAACCCAAAGGAAAACCATTACCCGACAAATTATAAACCAAAGTTATTGAACCCGAAATTGATTTAAACATTGAGACAATGTTTTTCACAATGCGACATTGGACCAACTATGACCATGGTTGGCCATGGGTGATTTTCATATTGAGACAATATTTGTCAGAATGTGACATTTGGTCATGGATGACATTAATCGATTATTCATATTATAAACCAAAATAGCTAGTAAACCCAAGGGTTTAATATTATAAACCAAAGGAATTGGTGAACCCAAGGGAATTGATTTAAACATTGAGACAATTTTTGTCACAATGCGACGTTAGACCAACTATGACCATGGTTGGCCATGGGTGATTTTCATATTGAGACAATATTTTTCAGAATGTGACATATGATCATGAATGAAATTGATCGATTATTCATATTATAAACCAAAAGAACTAATAAACCCAAGGGTTTAATATTATAAACCAAAGGAATTGGTGAACCCAAGGGACAACCATTACCCAACAAATTATAAACCAAAAGGAATTGGTCAACCCAAGGGAATTGATTTAAACATTAATAAAATTGTTGTCACAATGCGACGTTAGACCAATTATGAGCAGGGTTGGCCATGGGTGATTTTCATATTGAGACAATATTTGTTAGAATGTGACATTTGATCATGGATGACATTGATCGACTATTCATATTATAAACCAAAAAAACTAATAAACCCAAGGGTTTAGTATTATAAACCAAAGGAATTTGGGAACCCCAGAAATCCATTACGGAGCAAATTATAAACCAAAGGAATTGGGGAACCCAAGGGAATTGATTTAAACATTGAGACAATTGTTGTCACAATGCGACGTTGGACCAACTATGACCATGGCTGGCCATGGGTGATTTTCATATTGAGACAATATTTGTCAGAATGTGACATTTGATCATGGATGACATTGATCGATTATTCATATTATAAACCAAAAGAACTAATAAACCCGAGGTTTATTATAAACCAAAGGAATTGGAGAACCTAAGGGAATTGATTTAAACATTGAAACAATTGTTGTCACAATGCGACGTTGGACCAACTATGACCATGGTTGGCCATGGGTGATTTTCATATTGAGACAATATTTGTCAGAATGTGACATTTGATCATGGATGACATTGATCGATTATTCATATTATAAACCAAAAGAGCTAATAAACCCAAGATTTTAATATTATAAACCAAAGGAATTGGTGAACCCAAGGGATAACCATTACCCAACAAATTATAAACCAAAAGGAATTGGTGAACCCAAGGGAATTGATTTAAACATTGAGACAATTGTTGTCACAATGCGACGTTGGACCAACTATGACCATGGTTGGCCATAGGTGATTTTCATATTAAGACAATGTTTCTCATAATGTGTCATTTGATCATGGATGACATTGATCGATTATTCATATTATAAACCAAAAGAACTAATAAACCTCATATTATTGCAAATTATTTATTAATAATAATAATAATATTAATAAAAATAACAAATAATTTGCAATAATAATATTTAATATTAAATTGATAATAATAATAATAATAAATTAAACCCTAATATTAATATATTAAGACCCCAAAATTATAAAATTTTAAAATAAATATATTGAACCCTAAATCTATACACAGATTTAATGACCATAGAGAACGACTACAAAAATCTACACATAGAACACGATGCTTTTTATTTGTTGCAAAGACATTTCATTAATGATCCTCCGTTTTACTTTATAAACTTTGTTTTCTGTGTTGTAATCACAACAACAGGATTTCAAAGCAAAGAAACATGAATTTTCCACCTCCTTTTCAAAATTTATGTGAAGATTAGGAATCAGATACTAAATGAAAATGGCATTGCATTAATCTAAAATAAAACGAATGTTGACAGATTTGTTCCAGCAGGTGAACAAGAATAATCTTAAAAATAAGGCATCCAAAGGTTGTGTGTTATATAATAGGTCATCGGGAATAAATTATGTCGACATAAAAAATTATATACAATAAACTATAAATAAATTTATACAAACTACTACATGTGAAATGGGCTTAAGAGATTAAAACAAAATGGAAGTAAAAATAACCCAACCATAGTTCTTAAAAATACCTCAAACTTATTTGAGACAACAATATTCTAGACTAATATGTGGGCTTAGTCAGCCACCTCATAGATTTGAGCTCATATTAAAACAAATTCTTAATGATTGTATTTTTATTTGCATGAAATAAATTGCACTAATTTTGAAATGAAATTGAAACTATCTCATAAATGTGAGATGATATCATGCTATCATTTGAATATAAAGAAAAAAAAATGTCAAACCAGGAGGTAACTCCTCAAAACTGCAATCTGTATTAGCTGAAGAATGTACATGCTCTTATAGATGGGAGGTGAGGCTATTGGGATTCAGCTCCCAATGACTCTTGGCCTTCCTTATTTCCTAATAACAAATAATATACAAAAATAAATGTGCACACCCATCCATAGGATTAGGTGTCAACATTCCCCCCTTTAATTCGAAGGGATGTTGGTGAGTCCAAGCATCGATCTGAACTTTTCAAACTTTTCTCTTCCAAGTGCTCTGGTGAAGATGTCAGCAGTTTGCTCATTTGTGGAACAATGATGTAGATGGATGGTTTTGGCCTGAACATGATGTCGAATGAGATGGTACTTTGTATTGATGTGCTTTGTTCGATCATGGAACTTTGGGTTCTTGGCCAGCTTTATTGCAGAAGTGTTGTCGATCATGAGTGGAGTGGAATACATCTGTTTCATCTGCAAATCTTCCAGGATTTTCCGGAGCCACACAATTTCCTTTGTTGCTTCAGCTGCTGCCACATATTCTACCTCGGTCGTGGAATCTGCTGGAACTGACTATTTGCGTGATCTCCATGAGACAGCTCCTGATCCTAGACTCATGGTGTAACCTGTAGTAGACACGCCTGTTTCTTTGTCGCCATCAAAGTCTGAATCAGAGTATCCGGTCAAGATGAAGTCGCCTACATGTGTATATTTGAGTCCAAAGTCTTGAGTCCCCTTCAAGTACCTCAGTACTCTTTTTGCAGCAGACCAATGTCCTTCACAAGGTTTCTGCATGAACCTTGAGAGGATTCCAACAGCAAATGAGATGTCAGGTCTGGTGGTGGTCAGATAGATAAGACTTCCTACAAGCTGTCTATACTTATTTGCATCCTCAAATTCCTTCCCTTCAACAGATGTGAGCTTCAAGTTTTGTTCCATTGGAGTGCCTAAGGGTTTACAATCATCCATGCCAAATTTGTTCAAGAGATCTCCAATGTACTTCTTCTGAGAAAGAAAGATGAATTTAGGATGTTGAATTACTTCAATACCAAAATAGTAATGAACATGACCCAAATCAGTCATTTCAAAACCTTTCTTCAACTCTTTCTTCATGGATGCAATATAGCTCTCATTGTTTCCTGTTATCAAAAGATCATCTACATCTACCACAAGATATACAACTGTTTTTCCAACTTTCTTAACAAACAAAGTTGCATCATCAAGATCAAAGTGTTTGAAATCAAGTTTCAGAAGATGCTCGGTCAACTTCTCATACCAAGCTCGTGGTGCTTGCTTGAGGCCATACAAGGATTTTACAAGTTTGCAAACTTTGTGTTCTTGACCCTTTATCACAAATCCTTCTGGCTGGGACATATAAACTTTCTCCTTGAGATCTCCATTCAAGAAGGCTGTTTTTACATCCATCTGATGGACTTTCCATCCACTCTGAGCTGCTAAGGCAAAGAGAGTCCGGATGGTGGTCCATTTTGCTGTGGGAGCAAACGTTTCTTCATAATCAATTCCTTCCTTCTGTGCGAATCCTTTTGCCACAAGCCTAGCCTTGTGCTTGTCAAGTGAGCTGTCTGCTTTGTACTTGTTCTTGTAGACCCACTTACAGCCAATTGGTTTTGTTCCCAAAGGCGGATCAACCAGCTTCCAAGTGCCATTCTTTATCAAGACATCATACTCCTTCTGCATCGCTTCTTTCCATTCATCATGAGAAGCGGCTTCTTTGAAGGAAGTTGGTTCATGATCTGTAGACAAACTCAATTCACAGTTATAAGCAATATCCATATCAACAGGGGAATCAGAATTATCTACATCACCTTCGATTTCTTGAGTGGAACTTCTTGTTCCTGTTTTTCCAACCTCATCGGGATGAACATCCTCCAGTGTCTTTGTCAGCCATTTGGGAGGACCTTTCTGAGATGGCCCAGGCTGGTCACTTGACTGAGTTGGGATTGATTCAAGATTCAATCTCCCAATTCTATCGATCACATCATCCAATGTGTCATCCGTGGTTGTTTCTTCATGTGGGGGAGAGTGTGGTTCAGGAAATGATTCCACAGTTTGATTCAATATCGGAATCCCCCCTTCAAGGTGTGGAATCACATTATCAAATTCTTTGAAAGACTTTGCATGTGTGAATCTATCCGGGCGATCAAGTTGCCGCTCAACAACCTTGTCACTCTTGGATGATTCAAGAAATATGACATCTCTTGCTATCACAAACTTCTTATTTGCTTCATCATAGAGACGATATCCTTTGGAGGTATTGGATTACCCCAAGAAGATACATTTTCTGCTTCTAGCACCAAGTTTGTTCCTTTGACCCTTGGGTATCAAGGCATAACAGGTGGACCCAAAGACCCTGAAATGCTTTACCGAAGGAATGTGGCCATACCACATTTCAAAAGGAGTTTTGTTTCTAATTGAACTTGAAGGACACCTATTCTTTATGTAAACGGCACATAGAACTGCATCAGCCCAAAACATCAATTTTACATTCTTGAAAAATAACATGGAGCGGACCATATTTAAGATGGTTCTGTTCATTCTTTCAGCTACACCGTTCTGTTGTGGATTATATGGCACAGTTGTTTGATGTTTGATTCCATGTTGACGAAGATAATTTTCAAATTCGTTTGAAGTGTATTCTTTTCCATTATCGGTACGTAGAGAGCCAATATGTGTTTGTGCATCATTTTCAATCCATGCATGAAAATTCTTGAAAGTTTGAAAAACATCAGACTTATTCTTCAGTAAGTAAATCCAACACATTCTGGTGTAGTCATCAATAAATGTCATCATGTATTTGTTTCCATTTGCAGAAGCAATAGGCATAGGGCCACATAAATCTGAATGAACAAGTTCAAGTTTTCTATGTGCTCTTGAGTGTGAATCATGAAATGGCTGTTTGCTATGCTTTCCTAGAATACAAGCATCACATTCCTTAGGTTTTCTAGGAATTTTAGGCAGTCCATCAACACCATTTTTCTTCAACAAACGAAGGTTGTCATAATTTAAGTGTCCAAATCTAGCATGCCATAAAAGACTTGATGGAAATGTACCTTCATCATGATATGAACTGAAAGCAAAGTTTTGAGCATGAGCAGATGAACCTTTCAGCTTCAAGAGTCTCCCTTCTCCTATTCCCTCCATGACAAGTGAGTGATCTGATGCTGATCTGACCTCTGCCTTGCCATCAAACAAGTGAACTGAGTGTCCTTGCTGCCGGATTTCGATCAGGGACAACAAGTTTCTCTTCAACTTCGGGAGGTATAGAACCTCATGTAGGATATGATCAGGAAGACCAGGCAGTTTAAGCCTGACTGTGCCAAGCCCTGATGGCTTGAGTTTGGATTTATCTGCGAAATATATTGCTCCATCAACTTTGTCAGTGAAATCTTCAAAAAAATCTTTTCTAAATGTCATGTGACATGTTGCTCCTGAATCTAGCAACCAATCATCTCTCCATGAAGTAAATGAAACATCAAAGAGGTTTTCAGTTACTCCATTGTTACAATGTGCTAGAACAGAATGAGCTGATTCAACTGGTTTACCTTTATCTTTGTCATCAGTTTTACCTCTGTCTTGATTTGTTTGTTGCTGAGCTTTAGATTGTCTGCCCCCCTTTTCTCTGAAGTTACTTCTTCGTCTTCTGCCTTCTCTTCCTCTGGATGGACCTGAAGCGTGTCTCTTTTCTCTCTGTGCCAAGTAGGCAGCCTCTTTAGAAGATGAAGGGACTGTCATCTTCTTTTGAAGGAGGAGAGAAAAAACTCTGCTGGAAAATTTCTATTGAAGGAGAGAAAACACAAAAAAATCTATTGCTGGAAAATATACTCAATTAAAAGGGCAGAAACTCTTGCTGGAAAAAGATTTTCTGAGTTTAAAAACTCTTTCTGGAAACTAAATCTGCTCAGAAAACTTTGCTGGAGACTGAATTTTAAAAAAATACTCTATGCTATAGACTGATTCTGCATAAAAAAAAATGTATTTTTTTTTGTTTTGGGAAAAAATGTATGTGAAAAAAGGTGAATGGTTTTGTAAAGGGTGGAATTTTCAAAGGTAGGGAGCGAAATTATGAATGGAGGGGGCAGAAATATTTATGGGAAAAGGTATTGAAGGATGGGAGGGGGCGCATTATGAAAGGGAGGGGGACGTTGTTTTATGGAGGGGCGCAATACAGCCACGTAATGTATGTTCTTGAAATATCAAAACAGCGATGGTAATATATGACAAAACAACGTTATAGAAATATATAACAAATATGCAATGTCAACACAGCGTTATATAATATATGGGAGGGGCGCAACACAGCGTTTAAAGGTATACATGGGACAGCATACAACAATATATAATGGACAGTATATATATATGGGAGCGTGATATATGAAACATGAATATAGACAGCGTATATTGCAATAACACAGCGTTTATATATCGACAGAGATGGAAAACAACGCATATGCCAGCGTTTAATCAAAACCGGCGTTCATTACCATATTGAAAAGGAAATAATGGCGGAATGATATTGTAAACAGCGTGAAGGAAACGTGTGTTGAAAATGGCGGTATTACATATGAAATAGACGCAGCGTTTTAAATGACAAACTGTATTAAACAATAGCACAGCAGATGAACAGAATAGCACAGCGTTTTTATATGACAATCCCGGCAACGGAACCAGTGCTATATGACAAACTGGAGGGCGTATGCGGACAGCGCTGTATGTATGACTGTAATGCAGTGGTATTAATTTGAGAGAACTGTGTTTAAACACTGAACGCTGTATTCAAATGTCCATTGAAATGAGCAGAAGGGAGGGCGATAATGGAGAAATGAGTGTTAGGTAATGAGAGGGCGCAAATTGTTTGAACAGTGGTATATACAAATATGCGCAGTATAACAATGGTATATACAAATATGCGCAGGCAGACAGCATATAGTTGGTAGCGCAGACAGGAGGGCGAAGTGCTGTAGGGAATGATGGGAGAGATGGATAGGTCGAGCAGGGAGTGGGGAATGGTTGATGAGGGAGAGGGCGCAGTGTAGGGAGGAGAGGGAGGTGAGGGCGCAGGAAGAAAAGGAGGGGGGAGGTGAGCGCAGGGATAAATGGAGCGTAGGGATGAATGAATGGCCGAAAAGGGCGTTACAAAAAAAATTTGAACTTGAATCTGCAGAAGACAGTTGCAGGACTGCTGGACTGGCAGAGCCTGCAATTTGCAGATTGACAGAGCCTGCAGTCTGCAGGAGCTGGAGCTGCAAATGTCAGTGCTATTTAGGGAAAAAAAAAATGCAGAATAACAGTCTAGCAGTTAATGAGCAGCAAAAACATTAAAAAATATTAACTGAGCAAAGGGTAGGGAGTTACACCACAGGGCAGAAATGCCAAATGTGGAGCTGGCTCTGATCCATGTCAAACCAGGAGGTAACTCCTCAAAACTGGAATTGTGTATTAGCTGAAGAATGTACATGCTCTTATAGATGGGAGGTGAGGCTATTGGGATTCAGCTCCCAATGACTCTTGGCCTTCCTTATTTCCTAATAACAAATAATATACAAAAATAAATGTGCACACCCATCCATAGGATTAGGTGTCAACAAAAAACATCAATATAATTATAGGTTCGTAATAAATCCTAATTCTATAATTATGTCAATAAATAATTACGTTTTGTCATTTTGAAATAAAAGGAAAAAAAAAAAACTATTTCAATAAACAGTTTCAATAAATGATAAAGGAATGGAAACTGTGATATAAAATTCCAACAATGCATATAAACAAGTTTTAAAGGTATACAGTATTCCAAACATGGAGATCTCAAACAAATCAATTCCCATTGTCTTCAAAATTCAACACCAAATTTGATTAGAATATCAGTTTTGTTGAAGTACAAAATATTTCCAACCCCTTCTCCAACGAAGAGGGTTGTATAAATATTGAAATTACAGAGTGAGAAAACATGGATTTTCTTTTTCATAAAGAGGAATAGACAAAATCTTGTTTATTTGACATGATTAGTCAGCTTACTTTTTCAAACACAAGTTTTCTTCCATCTGTTGTGCGGATGGTTCCAAGCCATCTATGTTTTGAGGGGGAACAATTTCTTTCTCATTATCTCTCGCTAAACAGGACCATTGAGCGTATATCCCAAGAAATTTAGCTAAATAAACATGTATTGAGATTTCGAGATTGACTTGGCCTTGATTGAAGCACTCTTCAATCCTTTTCTTTTGGTTGTAATTATAAGAGAACCTGAAAATTAATTTTAATCACTCATCGAGAAACTGAAATAAATTTTGAATGTCATTGGTGGTTTATTTATTCATTTCTTTAATTTTGTTACGGTTGGATTCTCTATTTTCGTGAATTGACTATATGTATATTGCTAAAGGAAATGCTTCCATGATTCCTTGTCGATGAGGAATATCAAACTCCTTAATGATGTCTAGTGCACTATCCAATATGGATTCGCACCAATCATAAAACTTTGTGATCCATAAAAAGGATAGGTTATAACATTGATTTTAATGAAAGTTAATGAAGCTTTAAAATTTTGTTGCCCATCATAATAAATATCAACCGACGTTTATATATTGTATGCATTGTGATGGGGTTAAAAACCCACGGTCCCAGTTTGTTCCAAAATTTCATACGCACTTATATCATATGTGAACCCCTTCCGTTGGTTATCAAATCCAATTTGTTAACTGGCCCTATTACTTAACTCTTATACCCATGATTCTATGACTTAACATACGTACAGTGCTCATAATACTCAACCATAGGTTTATAACTTTTCCACGGCGGAAATTAAGGTATTGTAGGCACGGCCCACACATTGCTTTTACACACGTATACGATAGTGTTCCCCTTCACTATTATACATCGCCAAAACACATTAATATGTGTATTCCCGAATTTAACAAAATGCCATGCGCCCATCACATATATAATTAATCTTTTTCCAGCGTAAACAAAGTGCACAAACCTCTGGTAACCCATAAACCTTAGTTAGGACAACGCCAATCCATAGATATAAGCATGGGGCCCAGCATTAACGGGCCATCCACATCCAATGGCGGCTAGCACGTCGCATCGCTTTGGATGATCCGACGTCCCCAACTGAGTTTCGCATTTTTTTTCCCACCGGAGGTTAATGCACAAAAATAACGCGAAAGAGATGGTTTTCATAAACCGCCTGAGGCCTACATGTCAATCAATGGGCAATATTGCGTTGCTTTTATGAAAACAACTTTCCACTCCTTCGATCGCGCGAATACCATTGTCTCTCTTCTCCGGTTTCAATGCTCCCGCAAGGTTCCATCCTCTTGGTTCGAGGTTCCGTCAGTGCTTCACCAATCGTATTATAACGAAATTACCTCCGGTTATTTTTCTCTGTGGGAGTTATAACCAACTCCACAATGTCGCCAACTACCAAATGAACCACTGTCTTGCACCACAGGTAGAGTATCTTTGTTTCTTGGGTGACAGGCCTACTCCGCTACACTCTATGGAATCGACCCCTTCATGTGGCTCCCTTCATTCACTTTGCACACCAGGATAGAGCTATTATCCGACCTTCTACGACCCCCTATGCAGGACGATTCCCCACAATCTCCTACAATCTCCTAAGACTGGAACGTTACAACGGATGGTTTGGACCAATATGACTTAATGACATGGTAGAAGTATGCATGGTAGGTATGCATTGCAAATAAGCATTCATTTCACTACATCAAGGATAGAGAAATAATCTATAAACTACAATAGATTAAATGAGTTGAAGAATTGTCAATGGGATTATAGTCAGGATGTCAGAATAGAGAAGAATATTGCATCACATATTATTCGAGCTAATTGAATGGATGAAATTAATTCCTGCATTAAACTGATATGCTGGATCAAACAAAGAACTGGAATTATCATAATAGTGAACATTTTGATATTCTGGGGACAACGTTATGGAATTTCATCTCTTTACAAATATTATTATGGTACATAACAACAAGCCATTTTTTTTGTACAAGTAACGGCCAATGGAGAGCATTGGCATCAACGTTAAAGTCTTGGAGTGTGCGTTCATTTTGGAAGCAAGGTCAAAATATTAATCGGCATATGATTTTTAGTTGCATTTTATATGCAACAAGATTAGAGTTTGAGAGTAGCCCGGGCATCAGAGGAATTTCAATATATTATTGACGTGTATTGAATATTATAATATTATAATATATTATATTATAAATATACACAGCAACATGTATTGAAAAAAGCAGTGCACGTGTATTTCAATACACAGTGAATTACCGAATATTTTAAATATGGCGTTAAATTTAAGAAACAATAAAATTTAAAGCTATAACAGCTATTATTAAATTATTTATTTGAGGAGCTCTTTTTACAAATTTAAATTTTGTGGAGCACGTGATAAATTGTAGCTTCGCAACCACAGGACATCGTATATAAATTTCTAGACTGCATCTGGTGGAAATATCGGCGAAGTATGAAATTCTTGAGTAAATTTTAATACTTAGACAAATGCCTTTATATTCCTGACCTAAAACCACAGTTTCTTCCGTAAATTGAAGAAATAAAGTCAGGAAATTGTGGCGCAGTTTAGTAAGAATTACTGAATATTTTAAAGATGGCGTTAAATTTAAGAAACAATAAAATTTAAAGTTATAACAACTATTATTAAAGTATTTATTTGAGGAGCTCTTTTTTACAAATTTAAAGTTTGTGGAGCACGTAATAAAGTGTAGCTTCGCAACCACAGGACATCGTATATAAATTTCCAAACTGCATCTGGTGGAAAGATTGGCAAAGTATGAAATTCTTGAGTAAATTTTAATACTTAGACAAACGCCTTTATATTCGTGACCTAAAACCAAAGTTTCTTCTGTAAATTGAAGAAATAAAGTCAGGAAATCGTGGCATAGTTTAGTAAGAACTAGCTTTACAACATAATGCTGTCAAAGTTTTCAAAGTTAGCATCCTCCTGGAAAATTTCTCGTCAAATTTAACAATTATACTGTTGGACTGCATTTTTTCAGCATTTGTCCACAGGAAAACATCAAATCTCCTAGGAGCTTCGAAACATTATGCCGTATTCTCTTAAATTTATTGAAGAACGGAATATAACATGAAGCCAATAATATTATTAACAATAACAGTTGATATTACCATGCGAATTGCGATTGTAATGGACATGCTCGAGACATTCTTTTGGTGATCATTCGAGGTCGAGGCGAGCAAACTATTTGCTTTGACTTTGTCGACTTCTTCATTTCATTTTAATTGGAAGTTGAGGCAACCTACGATAGTTAACAAGTAGGGGATTGGAAGATTGCCGAATTCTGGAACGTTCTGATTCCTAGATGAATAAAAAATTTTGCGTGAATAAAAAACAATGCATGTGTATTCTAAAGCTTACCGTTCAGAGCGTGCGTTCTACAGCCATGAAGCTCCTCAGAAGGATTTCTTACTTTGATCCAAGCAGCCACAGTCCTGGTTCTCTGCGTCCAAATGTGTCAGCTGCTCTAAACCAAGTGGCCTTATGGTTTGAAAGAAATTGAGCGTTACGATGCCAACCATCACAACAGATAGGTGGAACAACTCCGTGGAACCACTCTGTTGAAACGTTTGGGCGACACTCTGGTTCACCTTCCCGTAACGGTTCCCCCTTGTGCGATAGCTCTGCAGAATTCGTTGCGCGTGGAACGCTACTCCCATTGGAAGATGGATGGACATCGATATTTGTTGTTGTTTTCAAAGATGGCCGCCTCCATACAAATCCCATGATTAAACCTGAAACGTTAAGCTAACCACATGCCATGCAGCTTCGACGATAAAACTTTATCGCCCGAAACGTGTCCTTATTTCACTCTAATCCCTCATACTCTCATACGTGGAGATAAATAAGAGGAACAGTAAATTTTTAATGATCATTTGGTAAAAAATTAATTTAAGTAGGGTTTAAACACTTGATTTAGACATGCAAGGAGGTTATGGCTTTTAATTTCATTCATTGATTGAGTGGCGATGACGAGAATATACCGACATCTTTTAATCTATACCATTGGATGAAAAATATTAATTTTCATAATCATTAATGAAGCAATTTCCGATAGGGGGCTACACCTATTGGCATAATTAAGTTAAATTTGAAAAAACATATTGCCTTAACAATAACAATACATTTTATTGTTAATTTATTACATTTTTAAAACAAATATATATAAATATTAATTTTTTTAAATTTATATTTTAATTTAAATTTATTTTTTATTAGTTATCAATTTTATGCTTAAAAAATTATGATCGAGAATCATTGGATTGGGTGGTTGTATTTTTTTATTAGGTCAAATTACTTTATAAAAATAACTCTCAGGCCAACAAAATTACTTCGTAAAAATAACTCTCAGGCCAACGGAAGTATGCGTAACATGACATATACAACGGCTCAAAGTGAGCTCAAACAACTAACATAATTTTTAATAATATGAATGTAGTTAATTTAATCTCACACAATGGAAATATGCATAACATGACATATACAACAGCTCAAAGTGGCCTCAAACAACTAACATAATTTTTAACAAGGGAAGCTGCGAAGCATCAAGTCCCTGCTCTTGAAATTTGAAATTTGAGTGTTTGACTCCAGTGTTACACTGAAATTTTTGAAGTGTTACAAAAATTACAGCAATCACAGTAATATTAAATATCAAACCACAAATTATATGGAATATCATAACACAAATATAGGAATCTATCACAGAATTTGATATGTTCGAGATAAGCAAATTCGTTGGACACCGTCACAAGAATAATTGAGATATCGTGGAACGAATAGTTTCACATCTTCATTTATTTCTACAAAACGTGGTTTAGTTGTTTTACACACTAATTTCTACACATAACCTCTATTAAACAAATGTAGGAAGTCATTTTTCATCTGATAGAGATGGTTTAAACTACGACAACAATTCGTTTTCAACTGAACTTGGGTATTTCTTATCTACCAAGAAATTTCTGATTACATCATAAGCCATTGATTTGACTCTAGGTTTTTGTAAGCTCTCCCACAATGCAGAGATTGCAGGCGATCAATCAGTGACTAAAATGTGCTGACAACATAACATTTTGAAATTTTCTTTTAATATTTATTGATATAAATTTAATAAGTTAAATTTGCAATTTTAATAATATTTCATCATATATTTTGATGTAAAATTGATTGAGAATAAGTTTTTAAAAATAAAATAATATTTGTGATTCTCAATATGTCAAATTTATATTTAGTTTTATTATTTTTCATCGAAAAATGAAGAATAATACCGTGGTAAGATACCATGGGTAGATTTCGTCCATTTTGGCCATATCCAAAAAATTGAATATTACAGATTGAAATAAATTTTATTCAATTTTAATATTAAAATATATCATGTAAACAACAAATATGTTCAAGTCAATTTTTATTTTGAGATTATATATAAGAGCTTAGTCATAACATGATATAAGTCAATTGTATTGAAATTTAATATAAACTTCAAACAAAAATATATGACAACATTTTTATACTTTCTTATAATGATATTAACTGTCCTAAATTTACAAGTAGTTATCCAAGTATTTCAATAAATTCCTTATGATGGAAATTTTTGTTCTTCCCTCTCTCCCCCTTCCATATATATCTCTATCTCCCTGTGTCTCTCTTTCTTCATCTCTCTATATCACCCCACAAACATACACATTGTTTCTCCATATATATATATATATATATATATATATATATATATATATATATCGCTCTCCCTCTCCCCCTCTTTTTCTCTACCCCTTCTCTCCCTTTGTCTCCCCTTATATCTCTCTTCTCCATCTCTCCCTCTATTTCCCCTTTTATCTCTCTTCCCTCCTACTCTCCTATGCCCCTCTCTCTCCATCTCCCTTGTCACTCCATCTCTCTATCTCCATCTCCCTTTCCATTCCCTCTCTCTCTCTCTCCACCTTTCTCTCTCTCCCTCTCTCTCAAGTCATCTCTGTCCTCCTTTCTATCCCACCTCCCTCTGTCTATCCCCCACACCACTTACTCTCTCTCTCCCTCTCTCTCAAGTCCTCTTTGTCCTCCTTTCTCTCCCACCTCCCTCTGTCTATCCCCCACACCACTTACTCTCTCTCTCTCTCTCTCTCTCTCTCTCTCTCTCTCTCTCGCTCTCACTTAATCCTACAACTTTGTTGACTATCTCCCTCCCTCTCTCATTCTCTCTCCCCCTTCTCTCCATCTAGAGTTCTTCTTTGCCTTTCTGTCTCACCCCAAACATACACACTCTCGCTCCATCTCTCCCTTATCTCTCTCTTTCTCTCTCTCTCTCCACTTTTCTCTATCTATATGTCTTAACTTCTTCCCTCCTTATCTTTTCCTACAATTCTATCTCTCTAGCTTCCTCTCTTTTTGGGAGACTCTCTCCTCCTCTCCCTCTCTCCATCTTTGTGTCCCCCTCTCTCTCTTATCCTTCTCTCCCACTCTATCTCACTCTATATTTCAAGAAAATTTAAATACTTTGACAATTAAAATATTATGTTTAATCATATATGTTTTTTTAAATTTTTAATTTTATTTGTAGTACAACAATTTTTTTTGATATAATACATATTTAAAATTCAAGATTTCAAATGTGTGTTGTACATTCACCTAGAGGGAAAATAATAATTTTCCATGGAAATATATCTAAAATTTTCCAAAATATTAATGTTCGAGTTACCTCCATCAAAGATACATAGAGTGCTTCATGTCTTCCAATTGAAACTATTTAGGTTTTATTTCTTTAAAGGTAGCTTTAGGTTATGATTACTTCAAGAATTTAAAAATATTATATATTCAATTATGATATATTTATAAAAAAATTAGGTTAAATAAAATTAACATATATATATATATATATATATATATATATATAATTAAATGAGCTTGTATGACTCTTTTGTGTTAATGACTCTTTTTATTTGTTGATGCCTATGGCGTATATCAACCACATTTATCAACATGGTTGTGCTATTACATATTATAATATAAGAAATTTTATATCATTTTAAAGTTAATAATATTATATTAATCCAAAATTAATAAATTTTATATTAACATTAAAATATATTAATTTTATTTTTTATATTAATATTATTTCATCATTTAATTTAATAATAAAAATAATATATTTGTAATATCAATATTAACTTTAATAAGGCTTTTACATAGCATTATAACACAAAATCTAATAAGATTTGGAATTTGAAAATGAGGTAAAGGTTTAATTTTAGATTATTCAAAATTTTTGTGTAGAGGCTCCATCAAGCCATAACACTTTGATCTAGCTCCTATTAGCTAATGTAAATGGATCGATAGATGGTTTAGAAAACTCACGATTGATCTATTTAAATTTGAAATTTAAGCACTTTAAGCGCTAAATCTAGCTTCTTAAGTCCTAAAATCAACAATTTCAACACTCTTTTGCAAATTTTTCTGCACCTCCATTTTGTACCCTACCGGATTTAGGGGCTAAATTTTTCCTCAGGTGGTGGAGTTGATCAAGTTAGATTCATGAAGGAATCCTCTATCCAATGGCATATGAGTTTGAAATTTTTGAATTCGTATGGTATTTTTCATCTAATTTCTTTTAAACATAATGTTTGATTTTTTTAAAATTATTTTAAAGATTTGAATAAAAAATCAATATAGTAAAATATACGCAATGAAAATTTTTCAAAAATGCCACTATATTTGCGAGTCCTCTTCAAAGGGTATTTTTTTTTCAATTTATATAAATAGTTGAAAAAAACCTTTACTGAACACATGTGTATCCAAAATACAATTGAAATATTACTTCTTCAATTTCAAAAAATAATAGAAGATATATATATATATATATATATATATATACCTCTTAAGATGTGTGAAGATTTGCAAGGACAAGAACTTCATTTAATGAAAAATTGACATATTATAAGATATTAAACAATTATCATTAGGACAACAACAAAATTCTCCACAATTTTTCATTTTACTCCAAATCAAAATTCACACTTCTTATATGAATTTTGAGGGCTTCAATTCAATAAAAGAGGAAAAAATTGAAATTTCCTTACCCACCCAAAATGAAATTGGGGTTGAAGGGGAAAATCCACATACCTAATCTCATGTCCTTAAATTATTTGTCATTACCAAGTAATCTATATTTGAATTATTAAAGTTAATCATTGACTGCATTTGTGAGGTTGATATTAGAGTCACCTCAACTAGTTACTAAAGAATGAGGTTAGGTGCACTGATGTAAGGTTAAGTACACTCGTGTAAGAGGTGGGTGAGAGAGTAATGTCACTTAATTATGGCAACTTGAGTTCAATGAAATCATGTTTGGAAAGAGTGAGAGTCAAGAAAGCATGGGGAAAATAAGTGAAAATTCAAGTAGAGGGACATGGGATTATGTAGACAATAAGAAGTGAAACCACAACATGGGTTTAGTGCAATCATTTTTTGGGAGAGTGTGAGTGAAAAAATATGGGGAAAATGAGATGGAATTCGAGTAGAGGGATATGCAAATATGTAGACAAAAAGAAGTGAACATATTCAATAAAGTCTAGTACTCATTAAGACAAAATGTCATGTTGTATTTTGAAGACACTCTATTGAAGTTAGAAATTTTGCTAAGAGACAAGTTCATATGCCTATGAGGAGCTTTCATTGAAGAATCACACAAGAGCATGTGTAAAGGCTATTTTGAGCACTCAAATAACAACTCGATTTTGTGGAGTTCCCAATTGAGGAAATCCTAGCCAGTTGTATAATAGATCCCTAGAGGGGGAGGAAATTGTCTAAAGAACTACAATATAGAGAAGGAAGTCACATCCATTGGGTTTTATAGATTGATGGGGAATACAATTGGGTAGTTGAGTTAATGTAGAATTCATGTCACTATATTTTTATTAGATATTTTGTTGTGTGGATACACTTTCGAAACACATAGAAACTTTCTCATCTTTATGGACTCATACCTCCAATTAAAAAAAATTACTAAGAGAATTAAACCAACAAAATCTATAATTAAATTGAATATCCAACATTTATAACATGGTCTATACAAAAATTGAAATAAATATTTTATTATTTTAATTCACACTAATATTATGTTGAAATATTTGAATGCTAGGTTTAATTCATAATTTTTATATTTAAATATTGTTAGGCAAATTAGTATTTTATTATTTTAATTTACACGTTGAAATATTTGAATGCTATGTTTAATTCATAATTTTTATATTTACACTAAATTCACTTTATTACATTCACATTATTAAAAATTATGTTAGTTTTTTTTAGCCCACTTTGAGCCGTTGTATATGTCATGTTACGCATATTTCCATTGGCCTGAGAGTTATTTTTAAAGTAATTTGACCTTAACATATAAATACAACCACCCAATCTAATGATTCTCGATCGATCATACTTTCTGAGCATAAAATGATATATATATATATATATATTTTAAAAAATTAATATGTGTTTAAATTTGTTTTAAAAATGTAATAAATTAACAATAAAATGTATTGTTATTGTTAAGACATGATGTTGCTTTTCCAAATGTAACTGAATCTAATTAATATAAGATATTAGAAGGTATATATTTAACAATAAATATGATAAGCATAATGGCAATATGTTTCCTAAAGTTTGTAATATATTTACTTTAATAATAATGATGAAGTGTTATGTTTTTTAGGTTTGATATGATTATATTTTTATTATTTTTAATATCACTTTGATTGGGATGGAGAATTGATGAGTGACTTCACATCAAAAATACTTTACTGTTTATCTAAAACCCTATAGACAATGAGTAAGTATTTTTTAATTATTATATATTTTAATTTTAATTTTTTAATTTAGTTAAATAAATTTGAGAATAAATAAGATAAGCACAATGACAATATGTTTTACAAAGGCTGTCATAACTCAAGTCAGGGATTAGGCAAAGGAATACTTCAATGACACTGAATACGTGTTTTTTAATTATTATATATTTTGAAATTTTTATTGAGCTAAATAGATTTTTGGCTAAATAGTAATGTGTTATTATTAAAAATGTAATTTTAATTTTATATAAATTTAATTAAATTAAAAAACTTTAAACCACATAAAGTATTCCAATAAATATTTTAAGAAAATCATTTATTAAGAAATTTTCAACAATGTCAAAAGGTAAAACATATACCCAAAAATTCCGCATCATCAAATAGACTCCAACCAATAAATATCTTGAATTTGTAATTAATCGAAGAGTATTCCAACACCAACACCATTGAGATATTTACATCAGGCCATAATTACCATATCCGAGTTACCTGGCTACCCATATTTAGGCAGTACAAAAATTCTAGCACCAATACAGTGCGCCCTATTTTTTGAGGGTTTGGTTTCGTTCAATATCTAGCAATGCAATCCATAATACGGTCAAAGCCTAATTGAAATCATCAAATGGAATTCAGCATTCTAAAAATATTTTTCCCCGAGAGATCTCATAAAAATGGAAATTAAAATAAAAACCAGAAATTCATAGCAATTAACCCTAAATATCACAGTAATTCACCATAAAGAAAATGTCCGAATTCTTATAGAATGGAGAATTAAGCGGAAAAGAATCATAAAATCAGAGAAATTCACCTATATATCACAGAAACTATTAGCCGTACAATTATTTTATTTTTCGAGTTGGGAAATTAACCAAAAAAAAGCATAAAATGGCAAGAATAAACATTTTACATGACTTCTGAGGCATTAGAGATGTATCTCACAATGTTAGAAACAATTTTCTCATTGGCTTGAGCACTGTATGTCAAGAATTCCACTGCTTTGTGTCAGTTTTGTGAAGGATTCAGTGAGGTACAAGAATCTGTTTAGTGCCTGCAGCTGTGGAAGTTTCTCGACAATAGGCATGATCAGGAGAAAAAATAGATTTAATTAATCTCTATTCCTTTATCTAGTTTTTTAACTAAAATAGTAAACTGGACCGAATATGAGCTCTGATTGAAGTAATTGACAGGGAATCTATTATTTATTTTTTTATGTAAAACAGAAGAATCCAGTTTTGAATGGATCATTGACCCAGCATGTGTTTAGTACAGATAATTATCTGAACGGAGATTTTCTTGCCATTTCTCAAAAGAACTCCAATATTTACCCCCGGCTTAACTGGGTCAACTTATTTTCTACATTGGGTTTCTAATCCGTACCCATCATGTTGGATTTATCACAAATTAATATCGAACCATAAAAATCCAGGATGCCAAATATGATGAGGGCATTCTTTACAAATTCTAATCATCTTCTTATTTCTCAAACTTTTCTGCATACATTTTTAAACAAAAGAAACTATACTTGAGACATATAGACACACATCTTCAAACACCTCTGTCAAGCATCTGTTTATAATTATCGAGAGAGTCCCGTCTCTCAATAGCCAAATTCTTTCGAAATTTACTGATGAAATCGGCAGCCGATTTGTCAACATCCTTTATTCTTTCGAAATCCTGAATATTCGACAGATTATATTGACGACTCCTGATGATTTCGGAGCTGCTGGTCTTCTGTTTGAGTTCATCAACGGCAGGGGCAGACGCATCGGCAAGTGGTTTGAGTTTCTGCATCTTCAAATCGCCCCCAAATGTTGGAATAAATTCATCGGCTGCTTCCTCTGTATTCCTTTTCTTTTTTACATTACATATTGTATCTTCCCGAGGTGATCGAGGGGCTGTAACTGGCCAGGCCGAAGAAGAATAAGACGATGACGACATGGAGATAGAAAACTTATGCTGTTTCGCTCTGTTAAGCAATCAATTTCGAAAGAATTTTCCGGATACATTTAAAAAAAAAAAAAACAATTAAAACAGGAAAAAGAAACTATACTTCATACATATTGACAGACATCTTCAAACACCTCTGTCAAGCATCTGTTTATAATTATCGAGAGAGTCCCGTCTCTCAATAGCCAAATTCTTTCGAAATTTACTGATGAAATCGGCAGCCGATTTATCAACATTTTTTTCTCTTTCAAAATCCTCAATATTCGACAGATTATATTGACGACTACTTCTGATTTCGGAGCTGCGGGTATTCTGTTTGAGTTCATAAACGGCAGGGGCAGACGCATCGGCAAGTAGTTTGAGTCTCTGCATCTTCAAATCGCCCCCAAATGTTCGAATAAATCCATCGGCTGATTCCTCTGTATTCCTTTTCTCTTTTACATTACATATTATCTCTTCCCGAGGTGATCGAGCGGCTGTAACTGCCCTGGCCGATGTTAAAGAACGTAATCTCAACCACCTGTTGGGTGTCGAAATAGTCAGTCACGTGGTTGTCGAAATAGTCAGTCCAAGTGTCATAGGTCAGTTTGAGTGAGTCCAGTTTAAGTGAGTTTAACTCCAGATATTTATTGCTGATGTTTTTAATGTAATTTATTTAATCTATTCGTAATATTGTGAAGATTGTGAAGAGCCAAGTGCTCCAGTTCTTTTTCAGTTTCTCAATTTTTTTCATGTTATCAGAAGTAGCTTGCATAAGCCTCCCTAGATAGGAACAACAGAACCAAGAAATAGCAGTAGAGAGGAAAAGCGAGCTTGCATAAGACTCATTGAAGAGCAGCAAAAATTTTGAAAAATATGTGCGTCGACGCGCCGAAACTAAACATTGGCGCGAAAATACAAGCTATACCAGCGCCAGTTTTATGGCCTGCACGATTTTAGTTTTGGTCGCGGCTGTTTGATTCGGGTCCGCGCCGGTGAAAAAAAACTTGAAGCCGTCCAATTGATACGTGCAGACTTGCCTTGAGGTGAATTTTTCTTACGCATGCATAAGGGTTTTACAGCCAGATTACGCACGCTGAATGAGTGATCTTATTCGTTAAGGTGAATTCGTTGCCGGGTCATTAAAATGGCTTATATTAAAAGTGATTATGATTTACATAAAGGTTTTACATGGTTGATTCAAAAAGGAGAACGGCACTTTAGGAGGTATCGACTTTAAAAAAAGGTGAAGCCCTTTTATATAAAGAAAGTCTTTTAATTTAAGTGTTTTGAAATTTGTTCAAAGGCTTTTATAAAGTGCATGTGAAGGAGTTTTAAAATGTTTTATACGAATGTATGTTGAAAGTTATTTTAAAAATTTATTTTTCAAAAAAAAAAGAAAACTTAAAATGTGAAAAGGTTTTTTAAGGTTTTTTTAAAAAAAAAAGACAAAAATGATTTTTCTCAAGAGCATGTGTGAATTTTTTTTGGAGTTTTTTTTTTTTTAAACTTAAATTGTCATGTGAGATGAAAGTGAAAGTTTACAAGAATTTTATTTTGGAAATTTAAAATGAGCAATGTGAGAGCCTTGTGAAAGGGAATCTTCAGAAATAGAATAGATTTTTGAGGAAAATAAATTTTTAGAAACAAGGTATTTGATGAATATGTAGACTCGTTTGTTTGTGGAAGCCAAGCAACGAGATCATAGGAAAAGCCAAGAGGCTAAAACAAAAGCAGATTATGTTCGAGATCTTTCTAGATCTGGAAATACGAAGGCAAAAAGATACCTATGCATTAAGATGCATAAAAGAATCAATCGATGAAAGTATACTTCCCTTGATTTCAGATGCCAAGACAGCCAAGGAGGCATGGGATACCCTTGAAAGATGTTTTGGTATAGAGGGGAGCATTGAAGCAAAGGGGAGCATTGAAGATGAAGATAAAGGTGGATCTATAGTAGCAGATCTACAGCCAGATGAAGAGTCAGAAGTAGCAGAAAGAGAACACGAAGATGCTTCTCAACCCCACTATACACAGCTACAGGTGGACGAAAATTTGATGATACCAGCAACATGGCTTGCTGACGAATATGTGATGATTCCAACAACACAGCTTGCTGATGATGATATGGCGATTCCAACAACAGAGCTTGCTCATGATATGGTAAATCCAGAGACTAATATTGTTGATTTTGACAGAGAACTTTTGGCTAATGATGACTGGTTGTTGATGATGAACAAAAAATGATATCGACATGATGCTATTTGGTGCGATAATCCCACTTCAGTCAATGGACGACAACCTGTTTGGAGCAACACAGGTTAGTGATGAAAATTCAGAGACAGAAACAAACACAGAGATAAAGGCAGAGACAAAGACAGAGGAAGATGCAACAAATGAAGCGCAACAACAGAAAACTCCCATACATGAGTAGAAGGAAGAAACAGAGAAAGAAGAAGAGACAGAAGTAAAGAAAGAAGTCTGCAAAGGGAATTCATAAACAGAGATAGAGGCAGAAGAAGAAAAGGAAAGACAACAAGAGAAAGCTCTCACTGAAGAGAAAAAAGACCAGAACCAATGTCGTTCTAAAAATATTTTTTATTCTAACATTGATTTCAAGTGTGCAGGTATGCAGATTGATTATGAAGAAGAGTTAAAGTTTATTGAAACATGGCTTGCAACACCATGTCTGGATGAGATCTACACAGAATATGTAGATATGAATGTTGAAGATGTCATGCATGATGAACATGTCAATGAAATTTTCATGCGTTGGAGTTTTGAAGAGATAAGATATTGTTCTAATCTTATGTTGCAACAGATTGATGCTGATCAACGCATAACAGAAGACAATATGTGGCAGCAGCCCACATTCAAGTCAATTTTTGAAGAAGTCCAGGACATGCTTAGACAACCTGGAACAGTAAAGACCTGCACCAGCAAATCAAGAAACCGAGCTTTGAAAAATACAACAAAGCGAAAAATCTAAAGCAATTCAGAGGCTACAGAATCTGGAAGAAGAGAAGAAGAAAACCAAATTTAGTTGAAGTTGATTTTTTTTAAATTGTTAGCCTCGCTGAGACATAGACCAGCACGTATTTGAATTAAAATTTTTATGTGGTTGAAATTAAAGGGGAGTGTTAAAGAACGTAATCTCAACCACCTGCTAAGTGTCGAAATAGTCAGTCCAAGTGTCATAGGTCAGTTTGAGTGAGTCCAATTTAGTCTAGTTTAACTCCAGTTATTTATTGTTGATGTTTCCAATGTAATCTATTTAATCTATTCGCAATATTGTGAAGAGCGAACTCTCTGCTCCAGTTCTTTTTCAATTTCTCAATTCTTCTCAGTCGAAGAAGAATAAGACGATGATGACATGGAGATAGAAAACTTTTATTGTTTCACTCTGTTAAGCAATCAAATAGCGATGTGAGAATATGGGAGGCTTAGGAGGCTTGATGCTCTCACAAATAAAAGAAAAGCTTCCTGCCTGTGCAGGCCTGCATTTGCAGACTAAATGGATTGAGATCAGAGTTATTTGGAAGTTGTATAAGGGAACATAAAATATACACAGAAGTTAGGTATTATTTGACTGTTTGTTTTATGGACCATCAGATGGAAACTTCGAGACCATGTGGTTTTTTCTTTGATTTTGTTAATTAATATTGTTTTCTGTAAAACACATTAAATAAAACAAAAACAAAAAAAGGTTAAAAGACTATTGGCATCCATAGACAATAACCAGATCCAAATGCGGCGTCGTTGTCCACACCTTAGGTACTAGCGTTCACATTCCTGCACTGTTATTATCTTTATTTATAAGCGACACTGAGGATCCTAACTTGTAGTGCTAAAATTTTGAAATTTTATTTATAAGGAAAGGTTGATGTTGGTGACCTGTAAAGCTAAGATTGAAGGAGTTTCATGTGATTGAGCATGGTGGACTGTAAAGCTGAAATGAAGGAATTTCATTTAATTGGATGTTTCTTATTATACTTGCTGATAGGCATGTTTGTCGATTACTTTATTAACTAATAAATTTTATATAATAATAATATAATTTTCTTTCTTAATAAAAAAGTGATGGTGGATGGAAAAATAGAGGAAGAAAGTACAACATATACACATAAAAATATGAGTTGCTACTCAATCTTTTTATTAAATATAAAATTGGGTTCACTCATACATTCATCAAGTCAATCATTGAATGCATGTGTAGGGTTAATATTAGAGTCACTTTAATTAGTTTAACTAGCATGGGTTAAGTGCATTCAAGTAATTAAGTACATTTTTGTAAGGTTAGGTGTGAGAGAGAATCATTTTATTTAATTATGACCAGATGGTTTTAGTGCATTTATTTTGGAATAAAAGACAAAAAAGCATGAGAAAATAAGAGAAAATTTAAGTGGAGGACATGCAGTTATGTAAACAATAAGAAGTGAAAGTATAACATAGGTTGAATGCAATAATATTTGGGAAGAAGGTAAGTTAAAAAGCATGGGAAAAAATAGATGAAATTCCTACTTAGCCAAGAAGAGGTGAACAGATTTAATAGAGTTTACTACTCATTAAAACAATAGAGAATTATTGTATTTTGAAGACACTCTATTGAAGCTAGTAATTATGTTGGGAATAGATGTTCATATGCCTATGAGGAGCTCTCATTGACTAATCACCCAGGAGCATGTGTAAAGGCTATTGTGAGCACTCTGATAACCACTTCATTTTTTGGAGTCCCCAATCAAGAAAATCCTAGCCAACTTTATACTAAATCCCTGAAAGGGAAGGTCATTGGTCATTGTCTAAATAACTACAATATAGAGAAGGAAATCACATCCATTGGGTTGTGCAGAGTGATGGGGAATAGAGTTGGGTGGTTGGAGTTAATCATAGGATTCATGTCACTATATTTTTATTAGGTAATGAGTTATGTGAGTGCACTCTCAAGACCTATAGGAGCTTTCCCATTCTTATGGACTCGTAGCTCCAACTCAAAGGGGACTTTTCATTAAGAGAATTGGAACAACAAAATCTATAGTTTGATTGAATATCTAATGTTTATAACAGGTTGTGTTGTGTAAATTTTTTGAAAATAACTGTTTTTAATTTAATTGACTATTTTAATGCTATGTTTGTATTTAAATGTTATTATTCACTTTAAATAAACTACATTCATATTATTAAAAATTATCTTAGTTGTTTGAGTAACTTTATATGTCATGCCATGCATATTTCCATTTCCAAATTGGTGTATATGTCATGCTAGGTATATTTTCATTTTCAAATTGGTTTGTGAATTTTTTTTTTTTTTAATTTAACCCAACATAAAAATACAACCATCCAATTTTATAATCTTTAATCACACTTTCATAACTTAAAATTAATTCCACAAATTAATAAAAAATTAATATTTATTTAAATCTATTTTAAAAATTAAATTAAAATATTAAATTCTACTTAATCCAACCCATATAATAAATATATATTACACCTAAAAGTTAACAATAAGCACAATGTTTTCCAAAGCCGGTCATAACCCATGATCAGGCCATGGCATAATGGAGATATCCACTTCAATGACAATATCAATAGGTTTTCCAAAGCCTGTCATAAGCCAAGATCAGAGCATAAAGGAAAAATCCACTTCAATAATAATGAATATGTATTTTTAAATTATTATATCTTCATGAATATATGTTTTTTAATTATTATTTTTTTAATTAATAAATATTTTTTTAATTACTATATGTTTTAGAATTTTTATTTATAAATACAATAAACACAATGTTTTCCAAAACCTATTATAACCCATGATCAAGCCATGGCATAACAAAGATATCCACTTCAATGACAATGTCAACAGGTTTTCCAAAGCCTGTCATAACCTAGGATCAGCGCATCCACTGCAATGACAATGAAAATATGTTTTTAAATTATTATATATTCAATGATATGAATATGTGTTTTTTAATTATTATATTTTTAATTAATAATTTTTTTTTTCTAATTATTATATGTATTAGAATTTTTATTTAGATTTGGAAAAATAAATTAACAATAGATAATATTAGCACAATGACAATATGTTTTCCAAACCTTGTCATAGCTTATGGATCTATTATATGGATTTGGCCAAATAATTTTTTAAATAAAATTTTCCTATTATTCACTTAAATTGTGAAATGTTGATGGTTTCCAATTATTCCAATAAATCTTTATCCAATTCTAAACAATCTCGAACGAAAAAGAAAAGCATATATCAGGGAAATTCCAAATTCCAAAACATGAAATAGACTCCGACCAATGAATATCTCAAATTTGTGATTAATCGAAGAGTGATCCAACACCATTTTGATAGTTGCATGTGCCCATAATTACCACTTCCGGGTTCACTGGCCACTCCATTACAGAAATACTATCACCAATACCATAGTATATGAAGGATTGGTTTCGTTCAATATCTATCCATTCAATTTGTAATCCACTCAAAGCCTAATTGAAATGAGCAAATGAAATTTCGCATTCTAAAAATAATTTCCCTTCACAAAATAAGAGAGATCTTATAAAATTGTAATTAACATAAAAATGAGAAATTCATAGAAATTAATAGGAAATTCTAAATATCACAGTAACTCGCCATAAAAATATCTTTGAATTCTTATATAATGGAGAATTAGCATGAAAAAAAGTCATAAAATCAGTGAAATTCCTCTATATACCATAGTAATCAGCCGTACAATTATTTTATTTTTCGAGTTGGGAAATTGACGCAAAAAAGCGCATAACATAGAAAAAATAAACACTTTACATGACTTCTGGGGCATTAGAGATGCATCTCACGATGTTAAAAACAGTTTTCTCATTGGCTTGAGCATTGTATGTGAAGAATTCCATTGCTTATGCGCTACAAGTGGAGGATTCACTGAGGTAGGAGAATGCCTTTTGGATGACATCGTCGAGACATTAATGGTTGACGGACTTGGGATGGCGGATCTAGAGAGGTTCATCACCAAGTGTGATGAGGATTACACCGATGAGTCATTTCTACATGCAATTAGGGTGGTGGAGGGAGTAAGTCCACCATCGAATTGTGGGCACACTGCAAATTCATCGAAGGGGCTCTTGGGCTCGGTTTGGAAGGCAGAAAATCGCTCTGGTGTTTCATGTTTGGCTCCAAACTCCCTCCACGCGCGGGCTACCACAAAGACTTCACACTACGGGGGGACAAAAACTTTCAAAGCAGAGTAGTTTAGTCGACTGCTAAGTTTTTGCAGTGATGTTATGTGGGAGTAGATTGAAAGCCTCACAAGCCGAGCAGTAGTGGGTAGGTAGAAATTCTAGATGCACAGTAAGGTTAAAATGATGGAGTGGCTATTAAAAGTATGGGGGAATTTATTGGGATATATCCCACGAGTTAGCAAGCTGGAAAATGGGTGGTTTTGTTTCCACCTCATGAAAGACAACGATGTGGGAGAGGTCATGTGCAGAACGTGGGTGAACGGGAGATTCTTCTTGGAATTACATCGCTGGGATGCAGGTTTTCACCCAAAATTGAATGCTCCCATCAATCAGTTAATGTGGGTTAAGCTATATGGACTTCCCATACAGTTTTGGATCACCCGGGTTCTTGCTGCGATCGGTGACTGTATTGGAAAATGCCATTACGTTGATCCGAAATGTATCAGGGTCTATGATAAGCAGACAACATGGATTCTAGTGGAGGCTCCTTTTGCAAGTGGTTTTCCATCTCAGATCGACCTACTTTGGGATGGGGTGATTTATCACCAAGTTGTTGATTAACGGTGGATGCCATTCAGGTGCCATCTCTGCCATGAGACTGGTCACCTGATGCGGAAATATCTAAGGTGACAGGATGATGTAAAGGTGCATCAAAGGAGATCAAGCGGAGGTCTGGAAAAACAACCTGCTATTGTTGTATGAGCTTAGCCACATCAAATGTCTTACGTAGGAACGTCGACTTCTCCAGGTGAGATTACATCCCCTGGTCCTGTGTTTTCTCCTAATTGTGAGCTTGATGTGTCCATGGATGTGTGGTCGGAAATGCCCTGGGGGGTGGGGGGGTTATCGACACTTTCACCACCTTTTTACCCAAGGAAAGGGATTACCCCAGATATTTTTTTCCCTTTATGGCCTTAGGGTAGAACCTCCTCAGGGGACCAGATGGTGTCTAGACCCCTTTTGCCCCTCCCTGTTATACCTCTGGAGGAACCTCGAAAGCCTTCTCCTCTTTCTTCCTCCGTTCATCCTAACGACTACCCAGACCCTTCGACTGATAATAGGCATGTTTCTCCTACCTCCCCGACAGCCTCCGTGAATGTTATCCCCTCTCCAAGGAAATTATTTGGGAGTGATGTTGAGTCGTTACCACTAGATAAGGTGGCAGACCTGGAACCTCTTCAGGTTGACAGGGGTCATCCGGTGTCTCCTATTATTTCTATTATTCCATCTTCCATATCAAATGTAACAATTTGGCAAGGGAAAGACAGACCTAGAAGGGGAAGAAAAAAGTCGGTCTTGACTTCACTTGATGGTATTCCGAATGAAAATTTTCGGGATGTCCTAGTTTCTTTGGCGATTGGAAGGGTCCTTAGAGCACTGACCCCGACCTCAAATTTACCTTAATGAAGCTGTTGTCATTGAATTTGAGGGGTTTGGGGGGTTGCAACAAGTCTGTGTTTGTTAATTTTTTATTTTACTTTTTAAAGCCTTCGTTTATTTTCATACAAGAGACGATACAATCATCTGATAGCACTATTGATTATTTCTATGCTATGCTACTAGAGTGGCATATGGTCACGAAAGATGTAGTTGGTTGCTCTGGAGGAATGGAAACTTTATGGGATCCCAGATGGGTATCCATGAAGGCTTTTAGTTTTTTTGGAGGGATTTTTCTAACGGGTTTCTTTCAGGGTTTTTTCCAGCGAATCCATTTAATTAATATTTATTCTCCTTATTTGGATAGTCTTACATTCTGGAAGATAATGGAGGACTGTGGCATACTACTCCTGCAATACTCTATTATCGCAGGTGATTTCAACTATACTTTATTGGAGGACGAGATATGGGGGGATAAGGGTAGGGCTGATCCCTTATCAGATGTTTTAAAAGAAATTTTCATTAATGCTGGTCTATGTGACATGCCTCTGACGGTTAATTATCCAACATGGTTCAATGGGAGAAAAGGGAATGAACTAATTGGTAAAATGATTGACAGAGTGGTAATTGATAAATGTCTAAGATAAAAAATGGGGTATATCAGTGTAAAAACGGAGGACATTGCCATATCGGATCATAGGCCAATCTCGATGATCTAGGAGTTTGAAAAAAGTCAAGGGGGACACCCGTTCAAATTCAATAGAGTTTGGCTTGAGAATGGGGAATTCAATATTTTGATTAAAGGTTATATGAAAAGTCACAAAAAGGAGGCAGGATCTTCAACCATGTATTATTTATCCAAAACTATGAGGGACCTGAAAAAAGTGGTGCAATCATGGGAAAAAAGGTAGAAAACAAAATTAAAGGATAGGATCAAAGAAATCATACATGAGAGAGCAATGCTTTTGAAAGAAGTAGAGGAAGGTAGCACATCTGCAGACTTATGGGAAATATTAAAAGCATTAGAAGTAGAACATAGATCACATTTATTGATTGAAGAGAAATCTTGGAGATTAAAGAGTAGAGCGATTTGGCTAAAAACCGGTGATAAAAATACGAAAAGTTTTCACAAATATGCAATTGGAAGAAGAAGTGCAAATGCCATTTGGCATATTGAGGAAAATGGAAATACCTTACATTCCACGGAAAACATTAAAAATCTGTTGTGAATTTCTTTGGGGAGATTTATGAGAGGAAGGGGGGAGCAAGAATTGAAGCTCAACTTGATTTCATTGAACACTATCCTAGAATGTCTGAGGAAGAGGATCTAAATAAAATGAAAGAAAAGGTAGGACCGGATGAGGTAAGGGATGTACTCAAACCTTTTGCAGTAGATAAGAGTATGGATCTGGACGGATGGACCTCATATTTTTACTGCACTTTTATGACGATTTCATATCAGAGATTATGGACATGGTGGAAGAGGTAAGGATGACCGGGAGAATACACGGGGCTATTAACTCAACTTTTATGGTTTTAATTCCAAAAAATAAAGGAAAGCTATCTTTTAATGTCTATAGACCTATCTCATTGTGTAATACATTATACAATATAATTTCCAAAGTGATAGCGGATAGATTGAAGGTAGTATTTTCCAAACATATCACACCCGAATAGTTAGGCTTTTTATAAAAACGGAGCATACATGATGTTGTGGCATTAACACAAGAAATTATCCACTCCATTCAGTCAAAAGGAATGGAAGTTGTTGTTATGAAGATAGATCTAAATAAAGCTTATGATAGGGTTGAATGGGGATTCCTTAGGCTGGTCCTGTTTAAAATTGGTCTAGACAGAGAGATGGTTGCTTGGATTACGGGATGTATTACACACACTTCTATGGAAATTATTATAAATGGGTCAGCCACGAGCTTCTTTCATCCTGGTAGGGGGCTAAGACAAGGATGTTCCTTGTCACCTCTCCTTTGTATCTTGATCATGGATTCTTTAAGCATCAAAATAAAAAGGGTCACAGAACTAGGGCTTTTCAGAGGAATAAATATATCACCACAGAAAAAGGTTTCGCATAGCCTGTTTGTCGACGATGTACTATTTTTTGGCATCATGCTAAGAAGAAGCTGGGAGGAATTAAAAGTTATTTTAAATGGCTTTTTTTACTCCACGAGGATGATGGTCAACGAGGGGAAGTCATGCATATATCATGCTGAAGGAGACAAAGAGGCCTACAAAGAAATGGGTAACTCATTCAACTACAACATCGCTCCATTGGCAGAGGGTTTGACCTACTTGGGATTTAGACTGAAACCTATAAATTATATGGCGAAGGATTGGAAGTGGATAATTTTAAAATACCAAAAGAAGATCAACTACTGGTCCTCAAAATGGTTTATCGAGGGGTGGGAGACTGATACTGGCACAAGCGGTATTACAATAATATGCTGCCTACTGGGCTCATTTATTTATTATTCCAAGCAAAATTCTAGTAGAAATCAAGAAGGTGATGGCTAGATTTATATGGAATGGAGGTAAGGAGGGCAGAACTATACATGTAGCTAAAATGGAGTGCATCTCAAAACCAAAGGAAAAGGGAGGCTGAGGTATTCTAGATGTGGAAATATTTAGAAAAACTCTTATAATTAAATCCATGTGGAGAAGCTTAACCACAAAGGGAATTTGGAATGAGATCATTCGACACAAATACTCGGGACAAAGGTATTTGGAGGCCATCCTTGTATCTGCATGGGTGGAGGCTCGGAAAAATTCGAACATATGGAAGGGATTCAACAAATCTTGGCATATGATTGTCGATAATATGAAGTGTTTCTTTGTTAATGGATACAAAATTAAGATAGGAAGCTCGAGTCTACTTGGTTTTGATCCTAGCACAAACCTCTGCAATGAGACTATTGATAAAATAAATCGACAAGGTTATTTTTACATGAGCCAATTCATTAAAGATTGGGAAGAGGATGTTCCAAGATGGAAGTCATACCAGGAAGTGGGTCTAGATAGGTACAGGATGGATGAATGGAACAATTACATTATTCATATTAGAAGTCTGGGTTTGAGGAAATGGAAAGAGGGAGACATAATCACTTGGGAAGGAACATCAATAGAGGACCGAATAAAAACAAAATATATATACATGAATTTGATAAACAAAAAAATGGAAAATGAACATGACAATTGGTTCAAGGATATGTGGAAGGAAAATGTACAAGTGAAGATGATTATCTTTATATGGCTAGTGTGGAAAGACAAAAACCTCACCTAGAAAAATTTACAAAGGAAAGGGTGCCATGGTCTGAGGATTTGTATTTTATGTGGAGAGGATTCAGAGGAAAATCAACACTTATTTTATAATTTTGATTTTGCGAAAGAAACACTTAACTCTTTATGTTCACATTTTCAGCTTATTATACCTGAGCATAGGACAACGTTTGATTTCATCATATGGTGGTATGGGAGGGGGGAAAACTTCAAAAACATTCTATTTTTATTCCATTGGTATCTATGGTGTGGGAGGAATAAGAAGATTTTTGAAGGGAGGTCGGTTTCTACTGATAAAATTTTCCTACAAATCATTAGCACATGGGAAAATTTGAAGTTAAAACAAAGGCCTCCAAGAGACTTATCGAAAAGACTGTGCCTTTTTGAAATTCACTACCCCGCAGGTTTCTTTGATGGAGCCTCTCAAAATCAAAGATGTGGCTGTGGTGCTTGGCTAATGATTTCTTCCACCTTTCATTACAAAATATACTGGAGCACGGGGGTGGGATCAAATATGAGGGCGGAAATATTAGCTCTGTGGGGACTATTGTGGTTTGCTTGCCAATTTTACATGGAGAAGCTATGGGTCTGTGGAGATTCAAAAGTACTCATAGAATATATGAACAAAAGAACCAATCTTAATCTGGGGCATCTCTCACACTGGTTAGAGCGAATACACTCTCTGAAGAGGAATTTTAACTCAATTTATTTTTGTCATATCTACAGGGAAAAAAACAATGAAGCTAACCGCCTCTAAAAAAAGGTCTAAATGGTGTCTTTGGTGAAATGCACTATTCTTTATACAATGCCAGTGGACCTGGTGCTGAAGGAACAATAAATTTCATATGAGGCATCTATATATCTTTTTTTTTTTTGTGGAACAAGAAGGCTTTGTATTCGGTTTATTTTGAAACTTTTTGGAAGACAGACATGTTTCATCACTTTTTTTCTGAATATATATCTGAACTATATGTATTGCTCATTAGAGGTTTAGAAATTTTTGAAGAGTCTTCCGCTGAAATATCTATAGCTAGTATCACTATGGGGTTGGTCCTCTTATTGCTACCTAGTAGAATTGATGTAATGAATGATGTAACAAATTGTTTATAATACTTTAAGTAGTTGCCCTGGTACATTATATATACCAGTAAGTATTTTTCATGTTGAAAAAAAAAAGATTCGTCTGCTAGTGCCTGTATTTGTGGAGGTTAGAAGTGAGAAACAGACCTGACAACAGGCATAATGGAGAGTGATCTCTATTTCATTATGTAATTCTTTAAGTAAATAATAAACTGGACTGAATATGAGTTAATTTTGAAGTAATTGATAAGGGATCTCTTCTGAAAACCTGAAAATGTATGAACTCAACTATGGATGAATCCCCATGATCTGAATCACCTGGACATGAATGGTCAAGGGCTCAAGGTCCCTTGCAGATAAAACAAAGTCCTCTCTTTCTTTGTTCATTCTTGCAGAGGATTTTGTTCTTGCTTCCTCCATCAATCCTTATTAACTCCTTTCTCTCCAACACCCTTATGAGAAATTTTATGTTTTTTCTGACCAACTTCTCAACTATATCATAGGCAGTTGGTGATACTTGTGGTTCCTTTCTCCAAATGGTTAACAATTTTGATCTTAGTATCTTGCAGATGTCAACATCTCCTTCTAAGAATAGAGACAAAAAAAAAAAAAAATGCTTGTTTCGAAACAGTTTGGATGAGCTGATGTGATGTTGGTGTAAAATATTTGTAGTAACTAAAAGGTTTAGCCGTCACATTCCAAATTCAGCACAAAGGTGCCAAAGCTGAACTATTCCATGAGTTTTACAATTTTGCACCACTTCTAAAAGGTAGGAAGCATGTTGGTATTCAACCCCTGAAATAATTCTACTATCAACAATAATATATCTCTCATGATATCATTATTGTAAGGCAGTAGTGAAAAATTTAAGGCTATGACCCTGCTGAGACAAGAAGCAATAGTGAGCCTGACTTCTTGACAAGAATGCTCCCAGAGTCTGGGTTGTATTAATGCAAGCATTATGGTTTGCGAAACCTACTAAGTTTCTTCCATTTTGGTTGTCCAACCTTGGATAGATATGTGTCTGATTCCTCTGACTTAAGAATGGAATCTCCTGAGTTCAAACATTGCAACTTGAATTCAAGTGCAAAGATACACTTTCTTGTGACACCTTCCTTTTGAATATACTTTAATAGTTGAAGGAAAACATGGATCTTCTGAGAAAAATGCATTTTTTTCTGCTTTTGGTTCTAATTTGTAAATGGTTTCCATTTGTGATCCACCAAAGTATTGCAACGTAGAGGACCAGTGGATGTACTACTGTGTTGATTCCTTAGGCATTTTCAAAAGTAAAGTGACAACATTATGGCTTAACGTTTGGCCTTCACTCCTTGGATTTTTTCAATAACACTGATTTACCTCCTATAAGGAGAGATAATAAACCCTTGTAGAAATAATAACAATTTTTTCTCCTACAATAATAACCTTGATCTCAATCTCCTATGTGGTGATACTATTCAAAGGAGAAGATCAATTGGAAACCTAGGTCCATCTAGCTCAAGCTACTGGAGATAATAGAACATAACATCCTTCTGATAAATCGATCTATACTGAGCTTGAAATAAAACAATTGATAAGTCTTTAGCCTCCACAATAATAACCCAATTCAAAAATAGATGGTGTAGAAGAAATCCTTCTGTAAATAATTGAAGTCTCAAAATCGACCACCTCAAATTAGCTTTGAACAAACCTTTGTTATTCTCCCTCCCAACTATCCTTTTAGCTAACCAACTAACTTCATATTAAAATAAATCTCCATGTACAATATATGAACACATGAAAACCATTGAAGATATCTAATATATCTCTATGCCCATATCCATATTGAACCTTGGCCCCTTCCTCTTATAATTTTACTTTTTCAGAAAAATAATAATTCATCACTTCATCAAAAAAAAAATTCACTTAATAAATCTCGCCATAAATAATTTGGCTTTTAAAATTTTAATTTCTGCCCCCTTTGATAATTTTAGCCAAGCAATGGAAATTTGGCTAATACTCCAACCTTATAAAAAAATTCTTCCACAATATGCAACGAATTTGAGTTTCTTCAAGGATATCCTACAAAAACATAAACTCCATAAAATTTCATAATAATGATCCAATTAGGGTGGCTCTAGAGAACCATCTAAATTGTTGAGATAAAGGTAGGGTGATTATGGAGGATCACCGAATACTAGTTTCTCTAAAAGCATCGATCATCGACAAAATCGATTTGCAATAAAAACCTCAGGTTGGCACAACTCTAATACCACCGTAATATCCCAAACCTTAAAAAAATTTGAGATATCTATCACGCTATAGTGTTCTATTAACATAAACATTTAACAAAAACGAGAACACATAAGGGATCTGGAACTACAACAACTTATTTAATTAATTACTGCAAATAATACTATCATGAATAATTAACACAAGAAACCCTCACCCATGGCATGAAAGGATACTCACCCTGGATGGATCCACCAGAAAAATTTATCCCATGGGGTTTTCGTCCCTGTGATCAAACTAGAACTGGCCAAACTAGAACTGGCCTTGACAAGTTCTCAACAAAGGAAAAATAGATAAATAATTTAGGATGATCTTAATGCCTAGCTCCTATCCACTTTTTATAGGCTCGAGGGACCCTCTACAAACCTTATTTTATTATTTTGCATCGAAAAATGAAGGATAATATCGTGGGCAATACCATGGGTAGATTTCATCCATTTTGACCATACCCAAAAAATGGAATATTACAAATTGAAATAATTTTTATTCAATTTTAATATTAAAATATGTCATGTAAACAACAAATAGGTTTTATTCAACATTATTTATTTTGAGATTATATATAGCAGCTTAGTCATAACATGATATAAGTCAATCATATTGAAATTTAATATAAACTTCAAACAACAATATGTGGCAACATTTCTATAATTTTTTAAAATGGTTTCAACTTTCCTAAATTTACAAGTAGTTATCCAAGTATTTCAATCAATTCCTTATGATGGAAATTTAAGTTTTTTCAATTTTTAAAAACTTAAATATAATGGAAATTTCTCTTCTTCCCTCTCTCCCCCTTCCATATATATCTCTATCTCCCTCTGTCTCCCCTGCTTCATCTCTCTTTATCACCCCACAAACATGCACATTGTTTCTCCATACCTATATATATCCCTCTCCCTCTCCCTCTCTTTCACTCTTCCCCTTGTCCCCCTCTGTCTCCCCTTCTATCTGTCTTCCCTTTCTCTCCCTCTATCTCCCCTTTTATCTCTCTTCCCTTCTACTCTCCTTTGTCCCTCTCTCTCCATCTCCCTTGTCACTCCATCTCTCTCTCTCCATCTCCCTTGTCATTCCCTCTCTCTCTCTCTCCATATTTCTCTCTCTATATGTATTTATTCTTAACTCCCTATCTCTGCCTCTCTAACTCCATCTCTCTCCCTCCCTCCCTCTCAAGTCCTCTTTGTCCTACTTTATCTCCGACCTCCCTCTTTCTATCCCCCACATCACTTACTGATTCACTCTCTCCCTCTCGAGTTTAATCCTACAACTTTGTTGACTATCTCCCTCCATCTCTCATTATCTCTCCCCCTTCTCTCCATCTAGAGTTATTCTTTGCCTTTCCGTCTCACCCCAAACATACACACTCTCTCTCCATCTCTCTCTCTCTCTCTCTCTCTCTCTACTTTTCTCTATCTATATGTCTCAACTTTTTCCCTCCTTATCTTTTCCTACAACTCTATCTCTCTAGCTTCCTCTCTTTCTGGGAGACTCTCTCCTCCTCTCCCTCTCTCCATCTTTGTGTCCCCCTTTCTCTCTTACCCTTCTCTCCCACTCTATCTCACTCTATATTTCAAAAAATTTGAAATACATTGACAATTAAAATATTATGTTTAAATATATATGTTATTTTTAATTTTTTAATTTTTTTTTGATGTAGTACAACAATACTTTTTTTAATATAATAAATATTTAAAATTCAAGATTTCAAATGTGTGGTGTACATTCACCTAGAGGGAAAATAATAATTTTGCATGGAAATATATCTAAAATTTTCCAAAATATTAATACATAGAGTGCTTCATGTCTTCCAATTGAAACTATTTAGGTTTTATTTCCTTAAAGATAGCTTTAGGTTATGATTATTTCAATATTTTAAAAATATTATATATTAAAATATGATAGATTTATAAAAAAAATAGGTTAAATAAAATTAACATATATATCCACTCAGCTTGTATGTGACTCTTTTTGTGTTAATGACTCTTTTTATTGATGCCTATAGTGTATATCAACCACATTTATGAACCTAGTTGTGTTACTATATATTATAATATAAGAAATTTTATATTATATTAAAATTAATAAATTTTATATTAACACTAAAATATGTTAATTTTATTTTTTATATTAATATTATTTCTATCATTAATTTAATAATAAAAATAATATATTTTTAATATATCCGCATTCTACCATTCAACCAGTATGCAACAGCCAACGCGGGGATACCCACCACCCCCTATCCTGCTGGAATAGTTCCAGGATGACAAATTATAACGCAAAATCTAATAAGATTTGGAATTTGAAAATGAGGTGAAATTTGAGATCAGAGTTATTTGGAAGCTGTATAAGGGAACATAAAATATACACAGAAGTTAGGTATTATTCGACTGTTTGTTTTGTGGACCGTCAGATGGCAACTTCGAGACCATGTGATTTTTTCTTTGATTTTGTTAATTAACATTGTTTGCTATAAAACACATTAAAGAAAAAAAAGAAAAAAGTTAAAAGACTATCTGGCATCCATAGACAATAGCCAGATCCAAATGCGCCGTCGTTGTCCATACCATAGGTACTAGCGTTCACGTTCCGGACTGTTTTTATCTTTATTTATAAATAACACTGAGGATGGTTCACTCATACCTTTATCAAGTTAATCATTAACATCAAGTTAATCATGGATTACATTTAATAATTAACTTGATGAATGTGTGCATTCATCAAATAGGGTTAATATTAGAGTCATCTCAACTAGTAATTAAAATATGGGGTTTAGTGCATTTATGTAAGGTAAGTACACTTTTGTAAGAAGTGGTAGAGAGAATCATCTCACTCAATTATGATAACATGGGTTTAGTGTAATTATTTTTGGAAAAAGTAAGAGACAAGAAAGCATGAGAAAATAAGAGAAAATTCAAGTAGAAACACATGTAGTTATGTAAACAATAAGAAGTGAAAGTACAATATGGGTTGAATGCAATCATCTTTGGGAAGAGGGTAAGTCAAAAAGCATGGGAAAATATAGAGGAAATTCCATTAGAGGGGTAGAAGGATAAGCAGTTATGTAGCCAAGGAGAGGTGAAGAGATTTAATAGAGTTTACTACTCATTAAAACAATAGGGCATTATTGTATTTTGAAGACACTCTATTGAAGCTAGTAATGATGTTGGGAGTAGATGTTCATAAGCCCATTGAATAATCACCCAAGAGCATGTGTAAAGACTATTGTGAGCACTCCAATAACAACTTGACCCAATCCAGAAAATCCTAGCCAACTTTATACGAAATCCTTGAAGGGGAAGGTCATTGTCTAAATAACTACAATATAGAGAAGGAAATCACATCCATTGGGTTGTGCAGAGTGATGGGGAATAGAGTTAGGTGGTTGGAGTTAATCATAGGATTCATGTCACTATATTTTTATTTGGTAATGAGTTATGTGAGTGCACTCTCAAGACCTATAGGAGCTTTCCCATTCTTATGGACTCATAGCTCTAACTCAAAGGGGACTTTTCATTAAGAGAATTGGAACAACAAAGTCTATGGTTAAATTGAATATCCAATGTTTATAATAAGTCGTATTGTGTAAATTTTTTGAAATTAAGTGTTTATTAATTTAATTGACTCTTTTAATGCTATGTTTGTATTTAAATGTTATTATTTACTTAAAATCAAATACATTCATATTATTAAAAGTTATCTTAATTGCTTGAGTAGCTTTATATATCATGCCATGAATATTTCCATTTCAAATTGGTTTTTATGTCATGTTAGGCATATTTTCATTTTCAAATTGATTTGTGAATTGTATTTAAAAGAATTTTACCCAACATAAAAATACAACCATCCAATCTAATAACCCTTAATCACACTTTCTTAGCTTAAAATTAATCCCACAAATAATAAACAAATTAATAAAACAAATTAATATATATTTATAGCTATTTTTAAAAAATTAATAAAAATATTAGATCCCACTTAATCCAACCCATATAAAAGATATATATTACACCTAAAATTTAACAATAAATACAATGAGCACAATGTTTTCCAAAGCGTGTCATAACCCATGATGAGGCCATGGCATAACAGAGATATCCACTTCAATGACGATGTCAATAGGTTTTCCAAAGCCTGTCATAACCGAGGATTAGGGCATAAAGGAGAAATCCACTTCAATGACAATGAATATGTGTTTTTAAATTATTATATCTTCAATGACATTAATATGTGTTGTTTAATTGTTATATTTTTAATTAATAAATGTTTTTTTAAATTTTTATATGTTTTAGAATTTTTATTTAGATTTGGAGAAATAAATTTAACAATAGATACTATTAGCACAATGACAATATGTTTTTCAAACCCCGTCATAACTCATGGATCCACTATATGGATTTGGCACAAAAATTTTCTATTATTCACTTAAATTGTGAAATGTTAATGGTTTACAATTATTCCAATAAATCTTTATCCAATTCTAAACAATCTCGAACGAAAAAGAAAAAGCATATACCAGGGAAATTCCAAATTCCAAAACATGAAATAGACTCCGACCAATCAATATCTTAAATTTGTAATTAATCGAAGAGTGTTCCAATCTCGAACGAAAAAGAAAAAGCATATACCAGGAAAATTCCAAATTCCAAAACATGAAATAGACTCCAACCAATGAATTTCTTCAATTTGTAATTAATCGAAGAGTGTTCCAAGACCATTGTGATAGTTGCATGTGCCCATAATTACCACTTCCGGGTTCACTAGCCATTCCATTACAGAAATTCTACCACCAATACCTTATTATTTGAAGGATTGGTTTCGTTCAATATCTATCCATTCAATCTATAATCCACTCAAAGTATAATTGAAATGAGCAAATGAAATTCCACATTCTAAAAATAATTTCCCTTCCCAAAATAAGAGAGATATTATAAAATTGGAATTAACATAAAAATGAGAAATTCATAGAAATTAGTCGGAAATCCTAAATATCACAGTAACTCGCCATAAAAATGTCTGAATTCTTAGAGAATGGAGAATTAGCAGGAAAAAAATCATAAAATCAGTGAAATTCCTCTATATATCACAACAATCAGCCGTACAATTATTTTGTTTTTCTAGTTGAGAAATTGACCCGAAAAAACGCATAACATAGCAAAAATAAACACTTTACATGACTTATGAGGCATTAGAGATGTATCTCACGATGGTAAAAACAATTTTCTCATTGGCTTGAGCACTGTATGTGAATAATTCCACTTCTTGTGCGCTACAAGTGGAGGATTCACTGAGGTAGGATGAGTCTACTAGTGCCTGCAGTTGTGGAGGTTATAAGCGAGAAACAGGACCAGACAACAAGCATGATGGAGAATGAACTCTATTCCATTATGTAATTATTTACGTAAATAATAAACTGGACCGAATATGAGCTAATTTTTAAGTAATTGATAAGGGATCTGTTCTGAAAACTGGTGAACTAAATTATGGATGAATCCCCATGATCTGAATCACCTGGACATGAATGGTTAAGGGCCCAAGGTCCCTTGCAGATAAAACATAGTTCTTTCTTTCTTAGTTCATTCTTGCTGCTGATTTTGTTCTTGCTTCCTCCATCAATCCTTTTTAACTCCTTCCTCACCAACACCCTTATGAGAAATTTTATGTTTTGTCTGACCAGCTTCTCAACTATATCATAGGAACTTGGTGATATGTGTGGTTCCTTCCTCCAAATGGTCAACGATTTGGATCTAGTATCTTGCAGATGTAGAATAGAGACAAAATCTTTTTTCATGCTTGTTTTGACATAGTCTGGTTGAGCTGATGTGATGCTGGTTTAAAATTTTTGTAGTAACTGAAAGGTTAAGTCGTCACATTCCAAAATCATCATAAAGGTGCTAAAACTGCACTATGCCATGAGTTTTAAAATTGTTCACCACTTCTGAATGGTAGAAAGCATGTTGTTATTCAACCCCCGAAGGAATTATACTATCAACAACAATATATCTCTCATGATATTGTTATTGTAAGGCAGTAGTGACAAATTTAAGGCTATGACCCTACTGAGACAAGAAGTAATAGTGAGCCTGGCTTCTTCACAAGGATGCTCCCAGAGTCTGGGTTGTATTAATGCAAGCATGGATGGCTTGAGAACCCTGCTAAGTTTCTTCCATTCTGGTTTTCCGACCTTAGATAGATATGTGTCTAATTCCTCAAACATTAGAATTGAATCTCCTGACTTCATACATTGCAACTTGAATCTGACTGCAAAGATACACTTTCTTCTGACATATTTCTTCTGAATATACTTTAACCGTTGAAGGATAACATTGATCTTCTGAGAAAAAGGCATCTTTTTTCACTCTCGCTTCTAATCTATAAATGGTTTCCATTTGTGATCCACCAAAGTATTTCAACATAGAGGACCAGTGGATGTACTACTGTGTTGATTCCTTAGGCGTTTTCAAAAGTAAAGTGACGACATTATGGCTTAACGCTTGGTCGTCTCTCCTTGAATTTCTTCAATAAAACTGATTTACCTCCTATAAGCAGAGATATTAAACCCTTGTAGGAATAATAACAAGTTTTTCTCCTACAATAATAACCTTTATCTGGATCTCCTATGTGGTGATACTACTCAAAGGAGAAGATCAATTGGAAACCTAGGTCCATCTAGCTCAAGCTACTCGAGATAATAGAACATAACATCCTTCTGAGAAATCGATCTACAATGAGCTTGAAATAAAACAATTGATAAGTCTTTAGCCTCCACAATAATAACCCAATGCAACAATAGATGGTGTAGAGGAAATTCTCTTGTAAATAATTAAAGCCTCAAAATGGACCACCTCAAATCAGCTTTGAACAAACCTTTGTTATTCTCCCTCCCAACTATCCTTTTAAATGGCCAACTAACTTTATATTAAAAGAAATCTCCAAGTACAATATATGAACACATGAACACTATTGAAGATATATAATATATCTCTATGCCCATATCCATATCCAACATGAAATTGAACCTTGGACCCTTCCTCTAATAATTTTACTTTTTCAGAAAAATAATAATTCATCACTTCATAAAAACAAAACATTTCAATAAATAAATTCCGCCATAAATAATCTGTCTTTTAAAATTTTAATTTTTGCCCCCTTTGATAATTTTAGCCAAGCAATGGAAATTTGGCTAATACTCCCACCTTATAAAAAATTCTTTAGCAAAATGCAATCAATTTGAGTTTCTTCAAGAATATCCCTCAAAACCATAACAATTTCATAATAATGAGCCAATTAGTGTGGCTCTAGAGAACCATCTAAATTGTTGAGATCCTAGGTAGGGTGATTATCAAGTATTACCGAATACTAGTTTCTTTGAAACCATCGATCTTCCACAAAATTGATTTGCAGTAAAAACCTCAGTTTGGCAGGAAAACCAACTCTCATACCACTGTGTGGAACTGAAACAACTTATTTAATTAATTACTACAAATATTAATATCCTGAATAATTAACGCAAAAAACCCTCAGCCATGGCATGAAAGGTTGCTCAAGGATGCTCATCAAAAGAGAAAAAACAACACTGAAGCATAATCATAGACCCTGGATGGATCCACAAGATTATCCCACAGGGATATCCTAGGGATCAAACTAGAACTAGCCTTGCCAAGTTCTCAATAAAGGAAAAATAGATAAATAATTCAGGATGATCTTAATGCCTAGCTGCTATCCCCTTTTATAGGCTTGAGGGACCCTCTAGAAACCTTATTTTATTATTTTTCGTTGAAAAATGAAGGATAATACCGTGGGGCAGATACCATGGGTGAATACCATGGGTAGATTTTGTCCATTTTGACCATATCCAGAAAATGGAATATTACAGATTGAAATAATTTTTATTCAATTTTAATATTAAAATATGTCTTTTTTTTTGTCAATTTGGTAGTACCTTTCTATTTTCTATTTATCATCAAAATGTAGGTTACAAAGATAGTAAGTTGGTGGCCTTAACCTGCCCGTAGGAAACCAGGTTTGTTGGCCACCTTAATGCATTAAAAGCCAACCAAAGTTGGAATTGTTTCATTCTTCTACTTGCCGCATTTGATAATTCACTGTTTAGAACATTATGAAAATAACAACTTAAAACTGTAGCACTGTCTAAAAGAAACATTAATCACAAAAAAGCGAGAACTTAAAGTTAATTTCTATCATTCTAAAGAATCAATTGGCGTTGGGTCCTTTGCCATGGATCCAAGCATGTCCGCTTACTGCAGTTGTTGAATCTGCTTTTCAATTCGGCCAATACGGTCTTCAATTCGTCCAATGCGATCCGTCGCTTGATACTGAGTCACCTTTAAATGTTGGAGTTGATTATCAATATCCTGAAGCAATTCCTCATTTTTTGTTCTTGAGTCTCATTTCTTGGATGAAGACTTTGCATATCCTTGGCCAGAATACACTTCATAATCTAGTATGTATGAACTGTCTAATTGAATAGTGAAAGATGACCTCTAGTGTTGCCAGGATCTGTGATAAAGTCTAGAATTTCCACTTATGCTTCATTGTCTTCCTCATTGCATTGAGTTTCTCGTTCCCGGCCATGAATTACCTGCTTGACTTGAGACGGATTTCCAAGGGAGTATATTGATGATAAATTCTCTAAAACCTCTTGTTTTGTCTTCCTCCCTCGTTTTCTGATTTCTACTTCAGGTTAATCATCTTCTGTTTTCCTTTATCTTGATTTTGAGCCACATTCTGTCTCGTCTGCCTCTTCACCATTGTTATATACTTTATAATTTTTTGATTTGAATCTGTATTATCAATATGAGATCCTGTATAGTGGAAGAAAAAATGTTTAAAATTTAATCTTCCTATCTCCTGACCAACATCTTGTCGAAACTAGAGTTGCTCCTCTTGACTGAATTGATGCCAAAGGCCGAAAAAATTGCCTCCACAGAAATAAGGTTGGATATAAAGACATACCCAGTAATAACCCATTGGAATAACTTTAACTACCCTCCAAATTCCATTTGGAATTGAATATTTAATAGGATTATATCTAAAACCAAAACAGTGAACTTGGAACTGACTAAAATGCGGCTTAAGAGAAGAGGAAACCCAAGTTTGAAAACCCCCATTCCCAACGCAGAAATAATAATTAAAGTAACGAGAAAAGACCAAGAATCTGAGAAAGTAAATGAAATTACGGATTTGGAAAAGGTCACTCAGGAACTGACCACAACCTCTTCCCTTAAGTTTCTAGTACCCAGTTGCTATCTGTTTTGGGAAGTTTTGAGTAGAAGGACGAAACTATATTAGACCATTCCTGACCGAGAAAAAAAAGATACCGAACAAAACTTCAAAATATTTTGTAAAGCATAAACATAAACCATGCAAATAGAGAAACCAAAGGTGCTAGTTAAGAGTGCATGTAGGCTTACCAAGAAAGAAATTATCATAATCATTAGGAAGACACAGACTTGCCCCATTCAAGGAGGCATTGCTGAGGTGCTGGTAAAGCAGACCAGGGGGGCTACGAAAACAAGGTTCTATTTTCAAATGAACCCCCACTACCATTACATGCAAACCATGAAAGATAAAAAAGCTAACAATGACCATCATTTCCTCTGCAACCCCTATATAAACGCCTTTTTTCATAGTCGGAATGCTAACAAGGAAACCAAATTTTGGAATTAGAGTGGCAAGAACCAGTACATACCCAACAATATTCCTCCCGCTATGCTGAGCTTCCCGTTCTTGCAAGCCCTCTGTCGCTGCTCTTATCTGAGTTTCCTCTGTTGTTTGAGAGATAGCTTTACAACAGCCCATACTTAACTTATTTCTTAACCTACTCCGCAGCTGGCGCACCTTCCCATCCTCTACCTTGCATTGATTACTTTGGGTGGCTAGTATCATAACCATTATATGAGGCGTGTGCGAATACCATTACCTCCACGCGAGGATGTTCAATGCATGATGGTTAGCTGACAAGCCCCACTACGTGGCATTGTCATGCTGCCATCCTCCGTTTGCGGACACCCCAATCGGGGATCTTCACTTCTAGTTAAATTTCTGTCGATAATGAGCTGGAGAGAGTGTAATTCAATATTCAAGATTCTAGCCCTTGGAATAACATCCAATTGTCATTCACTATTACAACAGCCCCAATTTTCTAAGTAATCTATCGCCTCATTACCTGTTCTACAGACATGTAGAGGCATCATATACTGAATTCCTTTAATCAACAAGATTATTTCCTGGATTAGATTTTTCTTCCTCCGGCTTTTACTTACCTTCTCCCAAGCTGATCCTTGTTGTAATTTTCGTAAAACTCCAGTGACCATTGTGGAATCTTCTTCTATAATGAGTCATTGGTAATTCTCTCTTTTTGCAATCAACAACCCTTGTTTTACAGCTGTTAATTCTGCTTCATTGTTTTTTGCATGGCCCAAATCCATACCATAGACGCGACAAGATTCCCCTCGAGAATTTATAAAGATCCCTCCTACTCCAGCTTGTCCAGGATTTCCTTTTGATGCACCATCATAATTAAGTTTAATAAATCCATTCCGAGGTACCTTCCATCTATCTTGTAGATTTTGACGAGGAGGTCTATATTTCCAAAAGTTAATAGACAACATTTCAGGTTTCAAATTTAATCTTGCCATTATTTGAGCTTCTATACCTTCCATCTTCCAATCTTCTTCTATCCATCTTTCCACTAGAATTTTTTCTCGTATATTCTCAACCATCGTCTGCCAGATTTGGTTAATGGTTTTTTCTTCTCCTCTGAATATACAATGATTCCTTTCTTTCCAGATGCCCTAAAATATAAACCCGATTGAGAGTCTCCATGCTCTATTCAACACTTCACATTTGAAACCTCCTTTTCGCCAATTGATAATTGTTGAATTTATATTTGTATTGTCTCTATCTGTTTGCATGAAATTCCTTGCTATACTATTCCATAGGAATTCCATAGTCTGGAAAGTATTTAAGAGATGTTCTATTGATTCATTTGTTTTCTAACACATGTAACAAATGGACGATCCATACATTCCTCGCTTCTCTAGATGGTCCCAAGTGAGAATTTTCCGATGACTTAAAAGCCAAATGAAATATTCTACTTTTGGCCAATGATTTGTCGACCAGATTTTCCTCCAAATTGACCTTTTGTTATTATTGATATTCCGAGACTATAAATGATAACCCTCTTGTATGGTGAACATTCCTTTACTTTGATACCCCCATCTGAGTATATCACTTCCATTTGCAGTAAATATTTTCCTTGTTCTCAATTCTTTTTCCAGATTATTCCATTGTTGCGTTTCTGGTGCTCTTGGCCAATGGGCTTTCTCCTTCCATCTTCTCCACTGGCTGGTTTGTTGTTGGCACCAATAATTATTTATCAATCAATTTTTTGGAGTGTTTGTGAATAGAAAAAGTTCTCTTAAATCAAGCCGACTGAATAATTTGTCTCTTTGTTGCCATGAATCTTCCGAGAAAAGTGTCGTTCTTCCTTCCCTCACTTCCCAAAAACTATGTTGCCGGATTAAATTCATGTTGATTACTGCAAGATTCCAGATTGAAGATCCTTTCGGTACAACATCCACTTTTAATTTTCCTGTTACAGATTGAGGCATATCATATTTCTTTTCCCATATGATCTTCCATAGGTCAGGACCTCCTTGAATCCATCTCCACCACAGTTTGGCCCCCATGACTTGATTTAAAATATATGGATCACAGAGGCCCAGTCCCCCTGCTGATTTTGGTTTGATAAGTTAATCCCATGAAAGTAATGCCCATTTCCTGTTATCCTATGTACCTTGCCAAAGAAAATTCTTAAACATATTCACTAATTGGTTGAAAATTCTTTTTGGGAAAGCTTTATCTGATAATTGATAAAGAGGCAAGGCTTGTAAAACTGATTTTAACATTATAAGTCTTCTTGGAGCATTCAAGTCTCTAAAAGCCCAATTATGCAATTTTTTCGTCAGTCTTGTTATGATATATTTCCATTCTGCGATTATTAAGGGGGAAGTATTTAAAGAGACACCCAAGTACTTCATGGGGAAGGAACCTTTATTGAATCCAAGCGTTCTAGCTAAAAAATTTTGAGTGGCAATATTAGAATTGAAAAAATAAACATTTGATTTATCAGTATTCACAAGAGTACCTGATGCCTGCATGAATATTTCCAAAATATTTAAAATAGATTTTGCTTCTCTCATTGAAGCTTGACAAAATAAAATAATATCATCTACAAACTGTTGATGAGTCAGAGCTAGAGCTGGCCCCCATAATTTTAAACCCTGTATCTACCCTTCCGCTAAATGAGCCTTTATTAATCTTCCCAGTACTTCCGCAGCTAATATAAATAAGAAAGGTGATAGGGGATATCCCTGCCGAACGCCCCTAGTTATATTAAAAGGTTGGGATGGAATTCCATTAAGTAAGATGGAAAAATTTGGAGATGATATGAATGATTGAAGCCACTGTAACCATCTATCATCAAAACCAAACGCTTTCAATAATGCTATCAAATACGGCCAACTAATCTAGTCATATGCTTTAGAGAGATCCAAATTTATAAGCATACCCTTCATTTTAAGCGTATTTAAAGAGTGGATTTCTTCCTGGGCAGTAACAATTCCATCTAAAATTTGTCTTCCTTTCACAAAAACGGTATGTTCCAAGGAAATCAGCCTTGGTAGGAGGGGTTTGAGTCTATTTACCATAATATTAGAAATAACTTTGTAAATTACATTGCAGAGAGATATAGGTCAGAAACCTACCAGAGTGTTCGAATTTTCTTGTTTCGGTATAAGGGTTATAAAAGTTGCATTAAGAGTAGGGTAGACATTGCGATTCCTGCAGGATTCCTCTACAAATTCCCAAATATCATGGCCCATGAATTTCCAAGAGGCTTTAAAGAATTCAGCCGTGAAGCCATCTAGTCCAAGGGCCTTATTCTTAGGCATATTCATTACAACTTCTTCCACTTCTTCCATACTGATTTCTCTTAATAAAGCTAAGTTCTTCTCTCTAGTTACTACTGACGGAATGTGACATGTTATCTTATCAATAGCTGCCTATCTATTCTGATTTGATTCTGTAAGAAAAATTTTGAAGTAATCAACAAGAACCTTTTCCATTTCCTCATGTTGAATCAATCAGTTTCCATTTTGATATTTCAATGAGAAGATTCTATTATGTTGTCTCTATTGTATCATTGTTTTGTGGAAAAATTTTGTATAATTTTCTCTCCCCTTCCTTTAGCCATTAAATCCTTGATTTTTGCTTCCACAAGATCTCCTCTTGTTGTTTGCGTTCTTCTAGGAGACTGAGAGTATTTCCTTCTTCTACTGCAAGTGCTTCTATCCTACCATCTAGGATCATTTTTGTTGTATCTCTTCCATTTTTCCTTTTAAACGAATCTAGTCCTGCTGGATGTTTCCAAATTCAGTTTTGTTCCATCTTTTTATTTCATTCTTTAACTGTTTCAATCTAAGCTGAAAATAATTCATCTTGTTCCTACCTTTAATCTAAGTGTTTTCCCACCAGTGTTTGGCTTTTTCCAAAAATCAGGGATATCTTAACCAATATAATTCAAATCCAAACTATATGTTCTTCGGACCTTCTTTCATGTCTATATCTATTCAAATTCGCCAATGATCTGATCCAAGTGTTGGTAAAATCGCTTCTTCATAGTAGGCATCCAGGCTTACTAGAGTTTCTGAGGCTATGAAATAGTCCAATCGTGATGCTATTTGATGTCTTTCTCCACGTCTATTATTCCAAGTAAACTTCTCATTCATCGTGGGAATATCTACTAAATGAAGATCCTTCAACAAGTCTCTAAAAAGCTCCATCTCTGGGTCTTCTCTCCTTATTCCTCCTTTTTTTTTAAGTCAAATATAGAATCATATTAAAATCTCCACCAAGAAGCCAATATTTGTCCTCATGCATATTATTTAAAGTTCTTATACTTTGTAAGAACTCCTCTCTTTCTCCTGGAATTGGAGGCCCATAAACTGCCGATATGAGAAGCCTTTTTTGTGATCCAATTTGTCTAAATGTACCTGAAATAATTCTCGAGAGACCCATCCATCCTTCCACTTCTATTTTAGTTGGATTCCAAAAAATGGATATTCCCCCTGCTCTGCCTCTTGAATCAATTGCCATCACCTCAAATAAAGGTTTAAATGATTTAAGAATATGCTCAAGCTTCTGTCCCGATACTTTAGTTTCTTGGATTAGCATTAGCTGAGGTTTCTCTGTTTTCAGCCTTTCCTTAGGATATCTTTGTTTTCCTTTTCTATTAGGCCTCTAATATTATAGGAGATTAATTTCATTAGGTAACTTTGGGAAGTTGTTGAAATACCGTTGTTAACGGTATTATATTTCTTGTATTAATCAACATATCTCCAACTAGTTGTATGGATTCCTGCAATGTCCTTCTTCCTCTTTTCTTAGATCCTTATGGCTGGGGATTAGGGGCTTTTGAAAAATCTTGTTCTATTTCTTGAAGTTCCTTTTGCGCTTGGGATGTCAAATAATGTTTGAAAGTTTCTTTTGATCTGCAGGAATGAACCTATCATTAATATTCCTCCATTCATACAAAATGCGCTTCAATACTCTTTATTCTGCACTCAGATCCTCTTTATTCTGTTCTATATCCATTGGTTTCTGTTCTAGCATACCACTATCTTCTATATCAATGTTTTCCTGACCTGCTTTTCGTTTTACTGATAGATTTTTCTGATTAATAACTCCTTGATCTTGGCATGTGCTATCTTCCTCTGTATTCGACGGTTCTCCTTCCTCCTACAAGATTTCATAATGGTTTGTTGAGGGTTTATGAACTGGGGGGTTTTTTTGACTGATCGAAGATTTATTATTTCATTTTTTGTTTGGAACAATGATGAATCCATCCTCTCGCTGTCAGCTCTGTTCAGGATTGGAGGTTTGACAATTTGGTTGTTGCTCATTGGCAAGTAAAAGGCATGACTTATAAAGGTGCCCATATTCATGGCATCTACGGCAGCAGAAAGGGATATGCTCATAGTCAAGAAGTTGATGCCAGATTTTTCCTTCATATTCTAACTTAATTTTTTCAGGCAATGGCTCAGAAATATTCATATATACATAGATTCTAGCAAAAGAAGTATAACAACCATGACAAGTAGTTTCTGCGATCTTAACAAAACTTCCTAAAGAATTACCTATACCTTCCAAAATGTTCGGATCCCAGAAATCCATTGGGAGGCCGAACAGTCGAACCCATACAGGCGCTGCAAGGAATTGTTCTTGGTCTGGATTGTAACATTCTTCCCATTGTCTTAGAAAGAGCCCTGCACTATTATAAAAATATGGTCCTCCTTCAAAAATTATTTCCTTATCTAACAAGTTAGTAAAAATTACTGTAAAGAAACCTCTAGCCCTGAATTTCAGATCAATGTGACCCTTGGGCTACCATTTTATTTGTATCCATTTCAATAAATATTTTTCAGTAGGAAAAATACCAATAAACCTACATATTAAAGCATGATCTTTCATATAGATTTTTTATTCATCCAATTTGTTTGCTGGAGTTATAAATCGAGGTTTCTTCACTGCTCTTGGTAGGAATTTCCCCTTCATTTCCGCCTGCCAATATGCTCCCAGAACTGGATTTTTCCTCTGATGCGAGCCTCTAGGTTGCTGTTGTCTGCTTGCATGATCTCCGCTAGTTACCTTGTAGTAGGAGGGGGACGGACCCCCTCTCAATGATGCCGCCATAGTCATACCAGTACTATTATAAAAATATGGTCCTCCTTCAAAAATGCTTTCCTTATTTAACAAGTTAGTAAAAATTAATATAAAAAAACCTTTAGCCCTGAATTTCAGATCAATGTGACCCTTGGGCCGCCATTTTATTTGTATCCATTTCAATAAATCTTTTTTAGTAGGCTAGATACCAATAAACTTACATATTAAAGCATGATCTTTCATATAGCTTCTGTATTCATCCAATTTGTTTGCTGGAATTATAAATCGGGGTTTCTTCACTACTCTTGGCAGGCGTTACCCCTTCGTTTTCACCTTCCAATCTTCTCCCAGAACTAGATTCATCCTCTGATGCAAGCCTCCAGGTTTATGTTGTCTGCTTGCGTGATCGCCACTAGTTACATTGCGGTAGGAGGGGGAAATACCCCCTCCCGATGATGCCACCGTAGTCGTACCAGTCTCTCACGAGGGTCTGTGAACACAACCCTGAACACAAAAGTCAAAAATGCTAACTAAACACTACTTCTTGGAGCTCATTTCACTCATCCTTCTCTCTTCCTGCACTTTCTCACCCAATATTAAAATATGTCATGTAAACAGCAAATAGGTTTTATTCAACATTAGTTATTTTGAGATTATATATAAGAGCTTAGTCATAACAAAGTCAATCATATTAAAATGTAATATAAACGTCAAACAAAAATACATGACAACATTTCTATAATTTTTATAATGGTATCAACTTTCCTAAATTTACAACTAGTTAACCATGCATTTCAATCCATTCATTATGATGGAAATTTAAGTTTTTTCAATTTTTAAAAACTTAAATATGATGAAAATTTCTCTTCTTCCCTCTCTCCCCCTTCCATATATATCTCTATCTCCCTCTGTCTCTCCTTCTTCATCTCTCTATATCACCCCACAAACATACCCATTATTTTTCCATATCTATATATATCCCTCTCCCTCTCCCTCTCTTTCTCTCTTCCCCTTCTCTCCCTCTGTCTCCACTTCTATCTCTCTCCCCCTTCTCTTCCTCTATCTCCCCTTTTATCTCTCTTCCCTCCTACTCTCCTCTGTCCCTCTCTCTTTATCTCCTTTGCCACTCCATCTCTCTCTCTACATCTCCCTTGTCATTCCCTCTCTCTCTCTCTCTCTCTCCACCTTTCTCTCTCTATATGTATTTCTTATTAACTCCATCTATATCCCCCTCCAACTCCATCTCTCTCTCTCCCTCCCTCTCGAGTCCTCTCTGTCCTCCTTTCTCTCCCACTTCCCTCTGTCTATCCCCCACATCACTTACTCACTCTCTCTCACTCACTCGATCTTCATCCTACAACTCTATTGACTATCTCCCTACCTTTCTCATTCTCTCTCCCCCTTCTTTCCATATAGAGTTCTTCTTTGCCTTTTTGTCTCACCCCAAACATACACACTCTCTCTCCATCTCTCCTTTATTTCTCTCTCTCTCCCTTTCTCTCTCTCTCTCTCTCTCTCTCTCTCTCTCTCTCTCTCTCTCTCCACTTTTCTCTATCTATATGTCTTAACTTCTTCCCTCCTTATCTTTTCCTACAACTCTATCTTTCGAGCTTCCTCTCTTTCTGGGAGACTCTCTCCTCGTCTTCCTCTCTCCATCTTTGTGTCCCCCTCTCTCTCTTACCCTTATCTACCACTCTATCTCACCTTATATTTCAAAATTTTTAAAATACTTTGACAATTAAAATATTACATTAAAATATTATATGTTTTTTAAATTTTAAATTTGAAACTATCTTAAAGGTATGTTTAGGTTATAATTACTTCAATATTTTAAAAATATTATATATTTTATTATGATAGATTTAAAAAAATTAGGTTAAATAAAATTAACATATATATCGAGTGATTTTGGATGACTCTTTTTGTGTTAATAACTCTTTTGTTGATGCCTATGGCTTATATCAACCACATTTATCAAAGTGGTTGTGCTATTATATATTATAATATAATTTTTTTTATGTTATATTAAAGTTAATAATATTATATTAATCCAAAATTAATAAATTTTATATTAACATGAAATATATTAATTTTGTTTTTTATACTACTATTATTTCATCATTTAATTTAATAATAAAAATAATATATTTTTAATATTAATATTAATTTTAATAAGGCTTTTACATAACATTATATCACAAAATCTAATAAGATTTGGTATTTGAAAATGAGGTAAAAGTTTAATTTTAGATTATTCAAAATTTCTTTATAGAGACTTCATCTAGCCATAATTTGAAATTTAGGCGCTTGATCAAGAGCTTTGAGCACTAAATCTAGCTTCATAAGTCTTAAAATCAGCAATTTCAACACTCTTCTGCAATTTTTCATCTCCATTTTCTACCCTAGCAGATTTATGGCTAAATTTGTCCTCAAGTGGTGGAGCTGATCAGGTTGAATAAAAAATCGATATCCTAAAATATACATAACTAAAAAATTTCAAAAATACCACTATCTTCATTTAGGTGTCGTCTTCAAAAAGATACTTATGGTTTTTCAATTTATTTAAATAGTTGAAAAAACCTTAAGTGAACACATGTGCATCCAAAATGCAATTGAAATATAGAAAATATATCTTTGCATTATATATATATATATATATATATACTTCTTAAGATGTGTGAAAAAATGCAAGGACAAGCATTTCATTTAATGGAAAATTGACATATTATAAGATACTAAACAATTATCATTAGGACAAAAACAAAATTCTCCAAAATTTGTATTTTTACTCCAAATCAAAATTCATAGTGCTTATATGAATTTTGAGGGCTTCAATTCAATAAAAGAGGAAAAACTTGAAATTCCATTGCCAGCCCAAAATGAAATTGGGGTTGAAGGGGAAAAGCCACATACCTATAATCTCATGTCCTTAAATTACTTGTCATTACCAATTAACCTATATTTGAATTATTAAAGTTAATCATTGACTACATGTGTGAGTTTGATATTAGAGTCACCTCAACTAGTTACTAAAGCATGGGGTTAAGTGCACCGATGTAAGGTTAAGTACGCTTGTGTAGAGGGATATTAAAATATGTATACAATAAGAAGTGAAGAGATTCAATAGAGTTTAGTACTCATTAAAACAAAACATCATTATTGGATTTTGAAGACACTTTATTGAAGTTATAAATTTTGCTAAGAGCCAGGTTCATATGCATATGAGGAGCTTTTATTGAAGAATCACCAATTCATGTGTAAAGGCAATTGTGAGCACTCAAATAACAACTCGATTTTGTGGAGTTCCCAATTGAGGAAATCCTAGCCAGTTGTATAATAGATCCCTAGAAGGGGAGGAAATTGTCTAAATAATTACAATATAAAGAAGGAAATCACATCCATTGGGTTTTGCAGACTGATGGGGAATATAGTTGAGTGGTTGAGTTAATGTAAAATTTATGTCACTATATTTTTATTAAATATTTTGTTGTGTAAGTGCACTTTCGAGACTCATAGGAACTTTCTCATTTTTGTGGACTCATAGCCACTTTTTATTAAAATAATTAAAGCATCAAAATCTATTGTTAGATTGAATATCCAACATTTATAACATGTTATATACATATACATACATACATACATACATATATATATATATATATATATATATATATATATATATATATATATATATATATATATATATATATATATATATATATATATATATATATATATATATATATTGAAAATAAGTGTTTTATTATTTTAATTGACTCTAATGTTATATTGAAATATTTGAATGCTATGTTTAATTCATTATTTTATATTTAAATGTTCTTAGGCACTTTATGTACACTACATTCACTTTATTAAATTAACTACACTCACATTATTAAAAATTATAAAGTACATTCACATTATTAGTCCATGCCGCCTATGGCATGGCAAGGACTATAGTAATCATTTTTTGTCCCTGCTATTAGTTAGACACAGATACCAATGAAGTTTTTTAATTTTAACCAAAGTTTTACTTTAATTTTTTGTCTCTCATCCAATGAAAAAAAAAATCATCTTATTTGGCCTCATATTGAGGCACTACTTAACATAAACTCATGAAATCCATTATATGATACTCCACTGTTACACTCAATGAATTAATACTAGCATTAATCCTTAAACATTTAATGCTAACCCATAATCCTCTTCTTTGATTCCTTTGCCTTGATTTTTGGCTCTCGATTTGTCAAGAAAACCTTCTAGGTGTCGACATGATGCGATCCTTCATTAGGTGTCAGCATGTTGTTGCTCTTATCTATTGAACTGTAAAGCTCATCTTGAGCTAATTGTATGCACTTATTCTTCCCTGCAATGGCCCCTGGAAGAGCTCTTGGTTTTATTGTGCTAGTTATGCTATTGTGTTATTTATGTTTCTTGGACTGCCACTCTGCTATTGTATGAATTTATTCTTCCCTACAATGGCTCTCGGGCCCCTGCAATGGCTCTCGGTTTGATTTTATTGTGTTGGTTATGCTGCTTGGACTGTTGTCACTCTGTTTCTTTTCTCCAGACTTTTCTCCAGACCAGACCCGATCTACAAGAGCCAGAACAACTAAAAGACTTGGGGACCTTCAGTGAAATCAAACAATGTGAAACCCATCATCAACCTGCAACCACAAGCATAAGTCGGCCTAGATATTGGGTGTTTGATCAGTCGCTGCCGCCAATTATTGCTAATGTCATCTTGGAAGAATACAGCACCAGTCAATTTGGATTTATGCCTCAAGAATATGATCATCGCCACTCCGTGGGTATCGTCCATGAAAATAGTTGTTTGGAGCTGTTGCAACAAAAATACTTTTCATAACATCAGGAACAACACATACGAAATACATTGAAAGTGCTCTTCTCCCAACTATGTCGTTCATTGTTACCTATTATAAATCTAAAGGTAAACCTCAAACATACATCCTTTTCCTATTGTTCAATAGTTTTGATGTTGATTGCTAAAAAAATGGAATGAAATTTATCACAAGAAGTGATTGAAATCCTCTAAAAATGGAATGAATTTCACCCACATGCTCGATGTTGTTCCATGTCTCATCTATGGATGGATAAGAACGATAATTCCCTACTTTCGGTGACCACAACACAAACAGGATTTCAGGGGAAAAAACCAGAGTTATCATACCAAACACAAGCAGATGCCAGCTCTGCAATATGTGCCAAGATATGCCATGTCTACTCATTTGCCTCAAATTACGAATCGCACCACAATTTTGTAATTCTATCTGTACATGACGCAAGAAGATAAACATCACCGTCAATGATTGAAAACACATTAAACCCAAATGAAATTATCAATAATTAGAACACCACTTTGTTTTTCTGCACAATAAAAAACCGTGCTGATGATTCCCCCTAGAAAATCAAAAATACATGCAAAGTCTATCAAGACCAACATTTTATGTAATATAAAGCAAATCCCAGAAAAACATTAATGGTAGAGTTGATGGAGGCTAAACAAGAGACAAGAAATTAAACCATTCATGTGGAAAATAAACCTTAATATTAGCAAAATGCCATAATGCATTCAGATTTTGGAATAACGATGATAGGGTCTGTACATTAAATTAAATTCCTGTTTTGGGGAAAAACATAATACATGGTACAATTTGTTAGCATACCTCACATATATGCTTTCAGTTGGTCCTGATTTCTATTCTCCAAATCACAAACCCAGTTTGGACTTCCATTCTTGTAAACAAATATCAGTAAATTCTTCCCTTCTTCATTTTCTTCAAACACAGAACTTGACTGAATTGTTGAGCTGCCTTCCACAAACAACCAACCTCACATTTGGTTCCATCTTGGCATTCTCTGTAATACTTTTTCACCGCATCCACCTCTAACTCCTGGAAAAATGAATCTTAAACCGGATTGATATTCCTTTGTTGACATGCAACCTACTTGATTGTGAAAGCATGACTTGGTCTAAACAGAAGAAGACAACAAAACTTTTATGCCAGACCATGTGGCAGTCATTACATTATTCGGCTCTGCCTGAAATTAAAGTATGTCCAACATGCATTGTTAGGATTTGCCAGAAATTGAAGTGTGTCCAACATGCATTGTTTCTCCCATTAGAATAGTCTTGCTTATCACCACATCAGCTAGAAAGCGGGTGAAAATGTGAAGATGGGTTACACTTTTGTGAGAATCGGGGACGGAAAATGTTTTTCGGCAATAGTTAAGCCAAACTTTTGAGATAGGTCGGCCGAACCATTAGATAGTTTGGCCAAACTTTATGAGAAATTTTGGCCGAACTCATTCTTCCATTTAGATTAACAGCACACAATAGTTCGACCGAAATTTTAAAATAATTTGGCCGAACTATTGTTTATAAATATATCTCCCGCGAATTATTTTATTTTTTGCGCGTCTTTGTTTCTTCATGCGTCTTCTGCTCTGTGTTTCTTCGTGCGTCTTTGTCTTCTACTCTGTGTTTCTTCGCACGTCTTCTGCTCTATTGCTGTTGCGCTACTGCTGCTCTGGCACTGCTTCCTCTCGTTGAATTGTTGTGGCGTTGCTGCTCTGGCACTACTTCCGCTCGTTGAATTGTTGCAGCACTGCTGCTGCTCTAGCGCTGCTTCTGCTCATTGAATTTCTGTGGCTTTTTTGCTACTCTGGTGCTGCTTCGATGTTAATCAAACCACCAGGTAAGCAGCTCTTTATGTTGTTGATCGTTATGGTTTTCTGCAGTGAATTGTTTGATTGTTATCGTAAATTATATTTTCGGATATAATTTACATTTTTTTTGTTGTGTTGCTTATAGTTTTTCGAATTGCTCTAGCGCTGCTACTGCTCTATTGTTGATCATCTGTGACGATGTTAAGAGAACCACCAGGTAAGCAACTCATATCCTTCTATTGTTGATAGTTATAGTTTTCTGGAGTGTTCATAAATCATAACTTTCATGAAGTCATACATCATGGCCATATTTTCATAAACATAAATGTCAGGTCAATCCATCCATCAATGTCCAGGTCACTGCCATATATATCATTTAAGCTATGCATCAAAAAAGCCATTGTTATAATATATCTATAATATATCTACTTTTATAACAAAAAAGCCACAATAATTCATGTTATGGTGGATTCGACACACGGGTGTACGAAATTGCACGCATCTAGAGAATGTGGTATTTTCTCTAAACCATAAGTAACAGGCAGTATCTGGGGGGAGCTCAAAAGTATAAGACTTAAAATGAAGTAATACACTTAAGTATGCTCTCTTGAAAAAGTAAAACTAAAAACATAAAAATAAGCTAAATAGAGAGTTCCAAACAATAACAAGGTAAACAACGACTCGATGGCCTTCCTCTCATTGAATGCTTGGAATGAATACAAATCTTACCCACTTGTCTAAGGGCCTAGGCAGAGGCTCTAGGACCCGACACAAGGATTTTTGTCCTTCAAGTTCTGCCTTCTGACGCAGTTCAACTCTCTCTCTATGCTTCAATGGACTGAAATTGTTGGGTGGCCAACAATTGAGTCCTCTTCTTCAGCTCCTGCTCCTTGGTTCACACAAAACGCTGGTGTTGCTTGGGCAACTTTGGCCAGCATAACCTTGTGCACACAAATTTTTCATCTCTTTGAGGGTTTATATAGTTGAGCTTTCAAACCTTCTTCCCTCCCTTGGTACATGGTGGATAGTGACCCAAGGGAGGGGAAATATTCCATTTTGGGCTGAAATATGCTTTTGTGTGCTCACAAAAGGCCTAAGGAGGTGCTGGTGCTGCCCTTAGGTGACTTTCACATAAGGAGAAACTATCATTTGCTTGCTTGTGGTCCCGGAAAGGGACTTTTTTCCATTTCCAAAAGTGCGCGCTTATCGAGCTCCAGTGCACGCAGGATGTTCTCTTCTCAAAGGAAAAAGCGCACATTCGGGCATTTATGACTAGTTTAATCTTGAATTGCTCAAAACCTTAGAGATTCTTAATATTTTTTATTCCATAATGTATCTCTGTCCTATAAATCCTTGGGCTTGACATTACTTGATGTCGTTTTTTTCTGTACGATTTTATAGTGTTAACAGATGCCCCCTAATGTGTGAGGTCTAGGAAGAACTGTATAGCCGAAATACATTATAGTTTCTTTTCTTTATTGTACGCAGAGAGAGATAGAGAGAGAGAGAGAGGCACACATGTATAAGGACAACATCTTACACCGGGTCCGAGATAACCACTACCTAGGGGACACCCTGCAAGTAGACAAAATATACAACATATTTGAAAATTTTCAATGAGGTGGGCATGTCCCATGCTCGTGATGCTATGGCTAGTTAAACAAAATTGACAGATACATGTGTTGTCTGTGTCACTATTGTGGTAGAGATGTTGGTGGATATTGACGACAATTGCTGATGCCCTCAGGGGCGTTTTTTATTTGACGATAGGTGGAATGTGGTACCCATATGCGTAATCTTGGTATGGTATATCACTATGCAATGTACACATATGGGCTGGCTGGGACCTTCCCGTGTAAGCATTGTTGTCAGAGACACTTATAAAGGCACGGGTCTTCGACGAATCTTGATCAAAGTGCAATGGTTGTAAGGTATGATACCATCGTGACATGAAAAATTTTGCTGTAGTCGAATGTCAAGAGGATCGATGACATCTATGGACAATGGTGTCTCCCATAGTGCCACCCGAGGATACCCCTTTACATGGGGAGGGGTCATCCAAGGTACCGCTTCCTTTTTGGAAAAGAGGTGTTGATGTCAACAAAAAGGAAGGCTTAACCAAGCCATAATGGGTTTACCATAGGCATGTTGGTGAGCGGTGGCTGAAAATGGATGATGGGGATTCAGTGGCGTGAGGTCGAAGTATATTTGAGTAGCTTGGCGGCAGTCATAGGTATTTTCTGAAGGGAAAAATCCCTAGAGTCGGTAGGACGTCCAAGGCAGGTATGAACCAGCTATGATTGTCTTAATGGTGCGTGCATGGAGGGTATGAAATACTTAGACCAAGGGAGATGGGGGACTGCTGCCATGGGAGGAAAAAGTGCAATATGAGGGCGAAGAGGCAAAGGGCATTGTTTGTGATTTTTGTACAAAAAGAATAAAATAATGGGGTTTGGTTTGTACAAAACACAGAGACGAGTACCCCAAAACATGAAAGAGGGTCACTCACTTGATGGTGTGAGGACGGTGTTTTGCTGGGGGTAGGGGTCCCATTGGCTATTCTCATGTGTGGGGTTGATGAAGCGGAAGATGTCACAGATGGATTAATGTTGATGGAGGTATGGTGAGCCAAATGTGGTGCGCGGAGGAGCACTTTCATTCTGCTTGTACAACTCGGTCATCCAGGAAGGGGGTTGAGTTGGAATGTTGAACTTGACCTTATCCATGATATATGGATGGGCATGAGGTGCTTCCCGGACTACAATGGTATGGCCATGGCGTCACTTTGTGGAGTGATGTATGGTCTACTTGAGATGACGATCACCATGGAGGGGAGGCTCTACAAACCATCGAGGATGTTTATCATATGCAGGGTGAGGTGATGATAAACGTGGTCGGGTGTGAGGACCCTAAGTTTTATTTCTGATGGAGAAATGATGTCAGGATATGCAAATTTTCTGGGACTCTATCAGGTTGAGGATAGAATGATACTTGCTCCGGAACTTTTGGTGGTGATTTTTTTGAATGTTTTGTGGGTTCTTCCTGCAAAAACAACTACCTCAAGTGAAAGCATCTTCTTTTCATTCAATATTATTTGAAAAACATGAATTTTGGAAAGGAATATGGGAGGGTGCATACCTGCCGGCGCTTGAAAAAATATTTATTTTTTCAGGAGTGCGAATGTGTGGCATCGCCTCTGTTTGTTTAGAGTTGTTACTTGGATCCTAGCTTTGATTTCAGTTGTGGTTGCCCCGGGACTAAGATCATGGGGGAGGGCGTTTCCGGTTAGTTCCCCCCCTTTAGGATCTCCCCGAATACGAATTACTGCTTCCTAGGTGACCTTGGGCCAAAGACTCGATCAAACCATCTACAGTAATCGATGTGCCTGAATCTCAAGAAGATGAGGCAACCAGGTTTCCTTTTCCCTGGTTGGAGTATGGTGGCTTGGGTGGAGGAGGGACAAGTTGTTGTCGATCTGGTGACCTTCATTCCTCCTGTAGGTACCGGATGGTATGCAGTTCATTTCCAGATGCCTAGATGGAGGAATCCTTTTGATAGGATCGCTCGACCGCACGTAAGGCATCCCTATATCATGAGACCTCTGGGCAACGATAGGTGTAGTGCCTGTAGATGCCACATATAGCGCATGCATGATTGGTACGCAACGGTTTTCCTATACTTTTGGTGGCAATTTCCTTTTTATGGGAATGTCGTTTTGAGGTGCCTGCCTCACAACCGGGGAGTGCTTTTAACTCATCCAACTCTGGGCATAAGTGATTAGGGTGTCCTATGACATCACATATAGCGTAGGCTAATGACTCCCTCTGTATAGTGGGGGTCACCACTTTCTTTCCTTTCTTGGCAATTTTATTTACCGTGGTTGTTTGTTTCGTACTGGGGATTTCCCTTGAGGGGGCAGTTTCGGCTGCTACTTGGGTAGGTTGGGGCTCCTCGAGACCGGGGGGTTGTAACCCAAACGCAATAACATTGGTAGCTAGCGTTCCTGGAGGGGGAACAAGATACCACACTGGGAATTCCAATGATATGTTGGGTAGTACCAGTGTTTCCAAGACCTGCTGGGAGGTAAAGCCAGGGGATGGGTATAGGAAAGGAGTTTGGGAGGCGGCATAGACTATGGAGGCTGCAGTACCTTATGCTTCGGTTTTTTTACTGCTTGATTCTATGTCCTGACTAACCTTGGTGCTTGATGTGGCCATCATGCATAATGGGGCCCCTGTGGCATCGGGCAATACCTCGGGGATAATAGGAGTATCTCCCAGGAATGATCCTAGGACGAATGACGGTTTGAATTGGCCAGGGCCATATTCTTGATACCGTAAAAGACCATTTGTGGCTGTGTCTACATAGGGTAGAACCATATTTGTGTTGTTCAAAGGACGCTTTTCATTGTGCATCAGCTGGTCTACTGTAATGATTCGATCCTCATTAGGGAACATCATGATGCGGAAAAAGGAGGATGCTATGGCAGACATCGCGTACATGTATCTCCGCACAAGGAGTATATTGTAATCCAAATGAGCATCCAAGACTTTGATGTCTATGTGGACCGTTTTCCCGACTAAGCACACTGGTACATTTTGGAAGAGACCGACGAGAGTTAAGGGACGACCATTGTATGCTCTGAGAGTGATGACGGAAGGTTTGAGTTCTGGGGCTCCTAACTTCTGCCATACATTTTTTGACATGATGCATGTAGATGCACCCTCGTCAATGACACATCGGTGAATAGTGATATTCTGTACCAATACTGGTATCTAGAAGGCGACCATGGAGGGAAGCCTAGGGGTGCCTTTGTCTAAATCAAAAGCCATCATGCACATGTCGATAGGGTCGACAACGCTTAAGGTGGACTTTCCGCTGCTTTGGGCATGACTACAGTACCTCCAAAGTAGACATAGCAGTAGGTGACTAGGCTAAATCGTCTACGATGTTGTAATTGTGGGCTTCTTTGGAGTAGTTACCTGCTCGCCTAATAAGCCCTTTAACCATTTTTGGAAATGGTTCCAAAGGAATCTTTGGAATGGTCAAAGGTGTAGTCGGTGCGGACGTACTAGCCCTTGATGAACCGGTGTCTGGTGGGGTGTCGTAGCTGCGATTCCGTGTTTGAAAAAAAATTCTTCACCAGCCATGTAAATTTCATGGTTGTTTTTCTTGGAATTGTTGGGGTTTTGCTGCTGAGTGCTAATCGTTCCTTGATGGCAGAAGGGTTATTGCATGAATGCAATTTTCTAGGAAGATCCTCCTTGTCCTTGGTTACTCTGAAGCTTTTTAAGCTCAGGGAGTTCGGGACAGTGGTGAGTATAGTGCCCGTACTCACCACATATCGAACAAGAATGGTTTGTTAGTAGAGGTGGCATTTTGCCTTGTTTTTTATCATTTCTTGGCTCCTGGTTCTGATTCCGATCGGAGTTATCCCCAGGCCAGGGTCGCGGTGGGCGCTGTTGACTACTGCCCCCCTGTCCAGGGTTCCCTTTGGGTTTGTTTTTTACCTTTCTTTTGACCACATTGGGAGGGTAATTCTCCTAATCATACTGGTGTGGTTAATCTTGGGACTGCTACACAAAGTTCACCTGTGCATTGTTCTGCGTTGGTGAGTTATGTGCTTAGGACTGAGCATACAGTTGTCCCATATTTGCACCTGGTCATTGGGGGGAGTTCTTCCGTCAGTTTTTCTTCCTGCGTACTAGGTCCCCCTAACCGGAGGGTAATGTCCTCCTTGGTGATATGCTGGAGCCCTATTAGTCAAATTTTGCTGCTGCATATGATGACTTTGAAATCGGGGTTGAGACATGTCCTGGGTAGACCCATGTGTATAACCGGGATTCTGACTGCTGTTGCCTAAGTACCCTTGGGTCATCAAACCAATAAGTCTGTCTGCATAGTTTGAGGCGCTTGGAAATTCTTGATAAGATTGCAGGCATGGGGCATCAGGTAGGATATTGTATATGTACCCTGATTGCATATAGATCAGTTCAAGCTGCTAGGCTTTACTAATTGCGTCCTCTTCAGATGTGGGGTTATGTTGCAACACATCCTTTGAAATCTCCATCATTAGAGTTTTCAAGAATAAATCTAAAAGGACTCGGTCGTCGAGTTGAGCTTTTCATAAGCTACGACGTCATCTCCACTCGTGGAGATGTTCAGAAATGTGGGTAGAGGGAGATTGCCTAAAATGAGTCAGTAATTCCATTCCCGAATCATGGTGAAAGGGTAACTAAAAGTAAGTGAGGAACGCAGTAGTAAGGGTGCTAAAGGTTCTGTGTGAAGCAGGGGGTTACTCGACATACCATTTTGCGGCCACTCCCGTGAGAGTGCGTTGAAACAGCCTCAATCAAATAGTATCATCTATGATGCTATTCGATGAGCACCACAGGTGAAAGGTCATTATATGATTCCCTGGGTCTTTCGATTGCTTGCCTTTAAACTTTGGTATGTCTGAAGGGAGCTTCGTGGGCATGGGAGGCCAATTGGGGTCGTGCGCGATGGGGTCATTGGTGAGCTTGGTTAAATCTAGTATATTTAATGCCGCTAAGAAGGGTGACTGATATTTTGATGCCATGGCAATGTGTGAAGACACGAAGTTTTGGTTAGAATGAGGGTTAGTCTGTGACGTACCAGGTTGTGAATTCAGTTGGCTTCTCGTATGGGATGCACTCTTCTGCCCCCAGGGGATGAAGGGGAGTGATGTGCGGTGTAGTGTTGGGAGACCGATTAGGGTTCCCAACAAAGGTTTCTCCCAGAAAGGAGGAACCAACCACTGTGGCAATGTTTCATCTTTGACACCTAAATGGTGAAAGACCTGGAACCCCTCCCGTTAATGGGGGGAGATCCAAAAGATGCCTGGACCGATGGGGTTCCATTGGAACCGTTTGAGGGTCATCCAAGTTAGGTTTTGGAAAAAAAATTTGAGGGGATTGAGTCTATGATCACGTCAAATTTATGGCCACATACATAAAACAAAGCGAAAAAGAAATGATTTTTCCTTTAATTTAATCTATGTCATCAATCAAGAAAAAAATGGTTTTGTTTGTTTCCGCGTGATACCCAAAAATCCTAGAAGACCTAATAACGTCCTCACACTCTCAAAAGTAACTGGGCCTTGAGAGGATTTCTTGCGAGTGTTGGCACTGTTAGCCACCTATAATATTTGATTATACCAAAAGGTGGCTAATATTGTTCGAGCCTTCAAGGAACAAATTTCATTACTAAAATTTGTTGGCCTTGAAGACTCTTGAAGGCCTCATGCCTCTGTCCAGACCCTATACTGTTGTTTACATCCTAAAAACCTTTGGAATCCCTGCTAAAATCCAAAGCCCAAATGCTGCTGCAAAGCCCATTTTTCCCCTGTCTCTTCTTCCAAAACTAACCTCATTTTCTATTTCCCCCATTTCCCATGAAAATCCCTCATTTTCATGTTTCTCCTCTTTTTACTTCATGAAAATCTGCAATAAGGTTCTAAGACCCCTTCTTAGCCTTATCAGAATCCTCAAATTCCTTGGAAAATCCTTGAAAAACCGTTAAAATGCATATTCTCCATGTATTGGACTTAAGCCCCCTTCGGCCAAGTCCCTAACCCTTTTATCCATGCGCCCTAGCGCCAGAACCAGCCGCTGAGTCAGTCGGGTGCTTATCCCTTTTAAAACAAATATTTCGCCTTAAAAACATTAAACCTTTCTTTTTATTTAAAACTTGGGTTTTAAATTATTTTATATTTCCGCCGGTACTATTTTTTGAACCATTCTGCACCGTTGATCTAATCTACAGATTGGACGGTGTGGATTGCGTCTTCCGGTGGTCCCTGCCAGCTATTCACTGCTCTTAAAAACCAGCAGTATCCATCGCACCGCCCTTGGGCGAAAAGCTGTTTTGCCCCGATCGCCAGCGATTCCATACACTTGCCGCCACGTGTCCCCTGTACTATTTGCAAAACCACCGTCCATCTACCATCCATCGCGCATTAATGTTCGGACCGGGATGCTCAGCGATATTGCTGTCCACCGTCCGATCTGTGGCGGGCCATCCAATGGTGATCGCTCGTCGAAGATGCCCGACAATTAACGGAGGTGCCCACGTGATAACCGGGCTATTGCGCAATAGAAAATCAATCTCTGCTGTCGATCTGATCTGCAGATCGACGGTCCATATTCCATCGCCCGATTCCTCCATTGACTTTCAACCTCCGCTCCCGACCGTCAATCTCTGCGCGATCGACGGCACAGATTCAATCTTCTTTCGCCCATTTCACGATCTCTCCTGATTGATCCCGACCGTTGGATGATGCCATCCAACGACCACGCTTCCTGCACATGCCTCCGTAGCAGTCAACCTATATATGCAAGATTTTTTAATAGTCATTTGTATTTTTGCAGGGTTTAAATGGTTTTCTGCCATTCTGAAGAAAGTTCGCGGGCAAAGGGTGGCAACCCTCTCGCCTTCAAGGGAAATCATTCACAGTTGCTAAATGCATGTTTCATCGATGTTTCATAATGCATTGATGCCATTCGATTCCTGTTTCAGTCCTGCACATTTGAAATACATAGCAAGTCAATCACAAAAAAAGAGTATCAGCGTCGAAGGCCAGAATGCACCAGAACAGAGGATTAAGAGACAGATTTGTGGGGATTATATCTAAGATGTCTATCAAAATCCTAATCCTCGAATCAAAACATAGTTTACAGAAAACCTAAAGTGTTTTATCAAGCAGGGATGCCCCCACCGCCATAATCTAGGGAAAATTGATTCCTCAGATACCATAAGAGCCACCTGTTGCCTCAAACCTTTCAACCGGAGGCCGAAGTTATTGAAGAAAATCAGATATTCGCCTCCAGCGCAGCCATGGAGTTACTTCTGCAAAGAAAATAAAATAAATAAAATATATGCATAGTTATTCCACACAGAAACAGAGCCTCAAAGTCAAATAAAGCTCCCACTGAGCTTAATTCATAAATGTGAAACAGTTAATACAGAGAACCACTTGTAAACTTCTTCATCGAGCCCCTCAAAAGGCCAAGAAGTCCTGAATCTGTATTAATTGCCTTGAGAGGTCTTTTATCAGATCCCACCTCTTCATCCTTCTATAAATACTTCTGTAGAAGATGAGAAGTTGTTGGTTGGTTGTTGTTTGATCACAAGCTGTAATATTGAAACTCTCTGAAATCAATACATAGTCCTTTGAAGTTGAAGAACAAATTGAAGTCTCGGAGATCTTGATGATGTTGTTGCAATTTTGTTCCTAAGAAGGCTCTACCATTGGATTCATGAGCTTGGCTGTTGGTGAAGTATTCTGAACTCTTTCATGTTTTTCCCCTATTTTCATTATGTTCCATAATTTCTTACTACAGTAGGATAGAAAGTATTAGGCTAATAAATGGCTCCTAGAAACACCTTAGACCTGTTCATCCTTCACTGTGTTATGTTTTCTTCTGCTGAAGTAATTTAGAGGCTTTAATCTTTCTCTTTAGTCTTCATGCTTGTTTATTTCCTTAATAGTTTGAACAGTTGGTTTCAGCATGATTTATGGTTCTCCCTGCTTGTCTGTTGCCACTTAAAAACTGTTATTGAAGTCTCCCTTTGAATTTCTTTTCTTATAGTGAATCAAAGAGGTCTTTTTTGATCTTTCCCTTTGTTCTCACTTAAACAGTTGGCTTAAAGGTCGTTATAATTATGATCATAGATGTTTTTAGGTGTTCCCTCTTCTATGACTATGATTATCAGTAAATATTATATGTTTTCTAAAGTCCTTTAGAATAAAATCTTTGAGGAAATAGGGTGTTCCCCGTGTTGATCATAATTAGCTCCCTATTAAATTTTCGCAAGCAACCCTGTTTAAATCTTGTAAATCCCCTCTCGTGGCCTAAGGAATCTATTTTCGGCCTACCGTTACCTTTCCTGCCCCCAAATTACATTTAAAAAGGCCACAAATCCCATATATGAAAATCTATAAGGTTTAGCCCCATTCGGCCAAGCCTCTGCTCCTTTTCCTCCACATGAGCGAAAGCCAGAACCAGGCGCTAGCCTTATAAGCGCATACCGAAAATACATATCAGGCGCATCTATAACCGTCGATCTATACAGATCGGATGGCATTCGTAGTGCTTCATCGCACCTGGACCCCACTTCGTTCATAGCTCTAATAATCTGTCCATCGTCCGATTAGCCTGCAGATCAACGGTTATAAGCTTACTCACTCCAATGGCCCCCGCAGTGCACTACTCCAAAACCAGGTGGTATGTATCACACCGCCTTTCGGCGGTAGGTGGTAATTCTCCTTTGGCCAGTGATTCCACTCATCTCTCGCCACATGTCCCTGCGTACGGCTCCAAAACTGCCATTCATCACACGTTATTGATCAGTAAAAGTCACGTAGCGATATCGCTGTCAGCCGTCCGATCTGGGGGTCTTCATCTGACGATCGTCGTGCTCCGAGGCTACATAAGTTTTATCTACCAGCAAATCATGCCCCTGGCCCACTGTCCATCAACTTTGATGCTCTTTCAACCGTCGATCTCCCCCTGAGATCGGACGGTCCACATCTAGTCACATACAATCCTTGGACCCAGTCTCCCACCATGTCATTATCCCACGTGTGCATCGCATTTATCCTCCGCCCATTACATATGTCAGTCACAAGTCAAATTTCATTGTTTTTCGAATAAAACTTTCACTAATTCACCTACCATTATTTCCACTGCATTTTCTTCATCACCACCCTACATGCTTCCGCCATTTCATTATGTTGCTTCACTACACAGTCGCCTCCATTGCATTTTCGTCCCCCATGCATTTGTTTTCTTCACAACTTTGTGTGTTTTGCAAGTTTACAGTGACAAATAATTATCATAATTTGCAGCATCCATTACAAAAGCCAAGAACGCGTCAGAGGACCAGTTTTTCAGAGGCAAAATTTATGAAGAAAGTCCTGGGTAGCTGCTCTTACACGACATCCATTAAAGAAACAGGGTTATACTTTGGCAAGCTTCCCAGGGGCATTCAAGGCGTTGATTTCATAGATGAAAACATTAATGGAGCAGCAGAGGAAGATCAGTGAATGATTGAGGAATTCAGCGTTCGGCGTTGAAGATCTTAAAGCTAAATTAAGGATTGGGAAGGCAGAGGGTACAAGGCACAAGAAAAAAATATCTCAAGGCTTTCTTTTCAGCACCATTTTCTTTCACTAGGAAAGGACAGATTGTTTATATATGATTTTACTCCTTTACCATGTTCCTGAAGAGATCTTCATCTAGTGCATTTATTTCAGAACGTCGGCCTCAGAATACATGCGGCACTTCAGAACCATTCAGCAGTATGGGTGTGCACGTCTCCGCCATTTTGTTTTAATGATGCAATTAAATGTTCATCACCCACTTTCTTTATGAGTCTTCTTTGTTTCCTATAAAAACCCTGAAGAACAGATTATTGAAGGTTCCAAATTTTATCAGAAAATTATGCAGTGAAAGGATTTTTGTATACATTTTGTAGAACTTTTGTAAGAAGGCTCAGAGCCCATAGGGTCTCAGTGAGGAGGAGTTCCATCTGTTAAAGAGGATTCTGGTCTCTGGTATTTCACAGTCTGTAACTTTCTCTTATGTGTTATTTTAATAGATCATTTCATTTCATCCATGCTTCCTGTATCATGTTTTGGAATGCGAGTGGCTCATTGATTTTTGGTATGGATTCATCCTATTTGATGCCCATGCTCGGATCATTCAAGCGCTTTAAATATGGCTCATGCATGATATTATGTTCCATTATTCATCTTAACCGTATTTCTGCTATATTAGTTTCTTTGGGAGGGTGCTTTTAAAACGCTACTGTTATGTATGGATTCTTAGATTGGTAAGCCCATGCATGATGGTATTGTGTATATGGGTATCATCTCAACGTTAACTAATATCTCCTCTACATTTCTTTCACTACATACACCTTCTAATAACTTATGTCTGTGAAGTATTTCTGAATCGGCCCACTTTGCAGTAAACTGTCTCTGAATTATCTATTTCTTTTTTATTAGAGTTCTACATATTTCCTCTGCAGTATCTCTTTTCCTGTGTCAGCTTCTGAGATTTTGGTCCCATTCTAGTTTATTTCCCTATTTACAGGAGATAGCATGTGAGTTGAAGTTGACAACTTCATACATTATATTATACGCTCCTTGCTATGCTAAGATGTCCTAGGCACTGGTCTATCACAACTCTAGGCTATCTCTAGGAGTGACAACATCTTTCTAGCGCCGTTGCCGAGGAACGAATTTAAGAAAATCAGAATCCCTGGGCCTTGACAAAATCTAATTCACTCTTCAAGTAGGTGAGTATGGAGAGTTGAGAGTTGTAGATCCCTCACCTTGGCAACTCCATAGTTCCTAAATGATTAAAAATACTCCACTGGGAGACCATGTCACAGTACAGCATCAGCCGTGCTGGAGACCAAATGACTCCACTGGTAGAATACTCTGAACTGGTTGAGAAGATGCAGTGATCATCTTTGCAGAAACATGGATCCAAACATGGATAGGGATACAAAGCTAGATGCTTTGAATGATCAAATATATGGATTAAAGAGAATGTTTAATAAAGTGCTGAAGAGGGATATGGATAATATGAATACAAATTATGATTATTTAGAACAGCCCATGCCTCTTCTAGAACAAGGACAAACTCAAGACCTAGATAATAAGCAAGACATGTATGATGTTTTGAAACCTATGGAGGATGAAGAGGAAAGCGATCAGGAATTGCCTGAGTTCGTACCTATGTCTTGTATTATGCTGGTGAGAGAATATCACGACCTAATAGCAAAGGTAAATAGGGAATGTTGCTTGGAGGAAACAAGAGACCACATAGAAGATGTAAAATCTGATGTAGAGGAAGAAACCACTCATGGGCCTTACAGTCTAACCGAGTATCATCGGGTTCATGAGGACTGGCCTGAATCAGAGAGAGATCAAGAAACATCAGAAGATTCCCAAGATTCCTTTGCAAGCACAACTGAGGATATTCTGGAAGAGGTTCAAGAAGACATCCTCCCTCCAAATTAGCTAGTACAAGAAAAAGAGAGCTACTGTTCTTCTGCACAAAGGAACACAAAACAATCATCTCCTTTGACAGAAGAAGATGTTGATCAGATATTAAATCAGCAGTCCACCTCAGAAATATTTTATAGAATAGATTCCCTTGCTCACTCATCTTATGAGTTTGATAATACAGATCTAGAATACTCCTCTATGGATCAGGATGAAGAAAGACCTGCTGACAGTCCTGAATGGTTGACTTGGTCGAGCCAACCAATCTATGACACTGATGGCGAGAGTTATGATAGTATAATAGCAGATGAAGATTCTTTGAATCTTCACTCTGCTTTACCACAGATCTTTAGTGAGACTGGAAACCAGCAGCCTTCCTTTTTAGAGGATGAGGAGGAAAGAAAAGAAGAAATCCTTGAGCAGTTTGAAAACAATGAGCCTTCTCTTACAAAAGAGGAAGTAATGGAACAAACCACTGCTCAAGAATACATAGATCTATTCACAGAGCTCAGCTCACTAGAGCATAATATATCAGAGCTCCAAGAGGACTCAATTGCCATACATGATGAGTCCTCCAGTTCAGAAAAAGAAGAGGAGGGAGATTCTCTTTCTCAAGAGAGTCTTGTTCTTGATCTAGTGGAAGAAGAAGAAATCCTGGTTGAAGCCTGCCTGCTACATATTCATCACCAAGTATCATATCATGATCCTTATGCACACTTCCTGCAAACATTTGAAGAAGGATCAAGGGTCTTTTTGAGCAGCATGTTGCAAGTAGAAAGAAAATTTTTCAAAGCTGCTATTATGGAACAAGAAGAAGGTGATCAGGCTTTCAAGATTCATATTGAAGATGCAGTGGAAAATGAAGAAATCAAAGCTGCCCAGGATGAAGACAACCTCCCAAATACGGAAGGCCTAAAAGAAGAGCTGGTACATCATGTGTTCATTGATCCTGTGGCAGAATATATGGAGGCCCTGATTTACTCAAATTCTCCAGCATTGATCCTTTTCCAGGGCCAGATTCATCAGGAGAGGCCACCACTGATGGTGACTACAGTTTTGAAGAACCACATGCAGAGCACCCTATGGTTATCTCTGACAAGCAGTCAGTGCTCATATCCTTTTTTGTTACTGCTTGACTGGCTGCACTGGCATTATTGTATCACCTAGAGCATCAAATATTTCTAGGTTAGAGTAGAGTAGGTAGGAAAAGATCAATAAATCTCAGTCTGTGATCATGTAGTTAGTTGTTTTAATTTCTGGAAAGTTTAGCGAGCTAGACAGTCTAATCTTGGCTTGGTTGTTTTTCAATTTCTGTTTTAGAATGTAGAAAATAAATATGCTAGACAGTTTAACCTGAGCAGATGTAGTTTAGGTAGAGAAAATGTGAGACCAACAATTTAATCTGGTCTAATGAAGTAATAAGGGTGGAAGTAGAATAGGTTTATTTTTCATGTTTGCAAAATTGTGAAATTATCCAAGAAGGTCCCAGAAGAATATGAGGAGCTGTACCTGAAATTATTTCAGTCTTATAAAGAGGTGTTTGCATGGTCATATCAGGACCTGAAAACTTCTGACATCAGCATAGTGCAGCATACATTTCCTCTATAGGGAGAACCTCAATTTCAAAATTGGGGATTGCAGAATATGAAGATACAAGGGAATGGAGATAGTGAGGACTTTCTGGGTCTTGTAAGAGACTTAGGATTTTTGAGGAACGAAATGGTGACTGAATCATCAAGTAATACCATTGGGTCTTATGATTTCGAAGCTGAAAATTTGGCTGTGTCAGTAGGTATTGAAAAAGACAATCTATCTTTTGGGGTTGCCTTGGATACAGATGAACTTCTACAGTGATGGAAAATCAGAATGTTATTCTGATAGAAGAGTAAAAAATGGAGGTGCTGGAGAGCAGAGTCTGCATACATGATGATCAAGAAGGTCTGCGAAGTTCTCGACACATTCAAGGATGAACGTGCCATCCCTAGGTGGAGCCAATGTTGATCATAATCAGCTCCCTATTAAATTTTCGCAAGCGACCCCATTTAAATCCTGAAAATCCCCTCTCGTGGCCTAAGGAATCCGTTTTCGGCCTACCGTTACCTTTCCCGCCCCCAAATTACATTTAAAAAGGCCGCAAATCCCATATACGAAAATCTATAAGGTTTAGCCCCTTTCAGCCAAGCCTCTGTTCCTTTTCCTCCACGTGACCGAAAGCCAGAACCAGGCGCTATCCTTATAAGCACATACCGAAAATACATATTAGGCGCATCTATAACTATCGATCTATACAGATCAGACGGCATTCGTAGTGCTTCATCGCACTCGGACCCCACTCCGTTCACAGCTCTGATAATCTGTCCACCGTCCGATTAGCCTGCAGATCAACGGCTATAAGCTTACCCGCTCCAGTGGCCCCCACAGCGCACTACTCCAAAACCGGGTGGTATGTATCACACCGCCTTTCGGCGGTAGGCGGTAATTCTCCTTTGGCCAGCGATTCCACTCATCGCTCGCCATGTGTCCCTGCGTACGGCTCCAAAACCGTCGTTCATCGCACGTTATTGATCGGTAAAAGTCACGCAGTGATATCGTTGTCATTTGTCCGATCTAGGGGTCTTCATCTGACGATCGTCATGCTTTGAAGCTGCATAAGTTTTATCTACCGGAAAATCACGCCCCTGGCCCACTGTCCATCGCCTCCGATGCTCTTTCAACCGTCGATCTCCCCCTGAGATCGGACGGTCCACATCTAGTCACATGCACACCTTGGACCCAGTCTCCCACCACGTCATTATCCCACGTGTGCGTCACATTTCTCCTCCGCCCATTACATATGTCAGTCACAAGTCAAATTTCATTGTTTTTCATTTAAAAATTTCGTTAATTCGCCTACCATTATTTCCACTGCATTTTATTCGTCACCACCCTGCATGCTTCCACCATTTCATCATGTTGCTTCACTACACAGTCACTTCCATTGCATTGCCATCCCCCATGCATTTGTTTTCTTCACAACTTTGTGTGTTTTGCAGGTTTACAACGACAAAGAATTATCATAATTTGCAGCATCCATTACAAAATCCGAGAACGCGTCAGAGGACCAGTTTTTCAGAGGCAAAATTTATGAAGAAAGTCCTGGGTAGCTGCTGTGACATGACATCCATTAAAGAAACAGGGTTATACTTTGGCAAGCTTCCCAGGGGCATTCAAGGTGCCGATTTCATAGATGAAAACATTAATGGAGCAGCAGAGGAAGATCAGTGAATGATTGAGGAATTCAGCGTTCGGCGTTGAAGATCTTAAAGCTAAATTAAGGATTGGGAAGGAAAAGGGTACAAGGCACAAGAAAAAAATATCTCAAGGCTTTCTTTTTAGCACAATTTTCTTTCAAGAAAAGACAGATTGTTTATATATGATTTTACTCATTTACCGTGTTCCTGAAGAGATCTTCATCTAGTGCATTTATTTCAGAACGTCGGCCTCAGAATACATGCGGCACTTCAGAACCATTCAGCAGTATGGGCGTGCACCTCTCCGCCATTTTGTTTTAATGATGCAATTAAATGTTCATCACCCACTTTCTTTATGAGTCTTCTTTTTTTCCTATAAAAACCCCGAAGAACATATTATTGAAGGTTCCAGATTTTATCAGAAAATTATGCAGTGAAAGGCCTTTTGTATACATTTTGTAGAACTTTTGTATGAAGGCTCAGAGCCCATAGGGTCTCAATGAGGAGGAGTTCCATCTGTTAAAGAGGATTCTGGTCTCTGGTATTTCACAGTCTGTAACTTTCTCTTATGTGTTATTTTAATAGATCATTTCATTTCATCCATGCTTCCTATATCATGTTTCGGAATGTGAGTGGCTCACTGATTTTTGGTATGGATTCATCCTAGTTGATGCCATGCTCGGATCAGTCAAGCGCTTTAAATATGACTCATGCATGATATTCTGTTCCATTATTCATCTTAACCGTATTTCTGCTATATTAGTTTCTTTGGGAGGGTGCTCTTAAAACGCTACTGTTATGTATGGATTCTTAGATTGGTAAGCCCATGCATGGTGGTATTGTGTATCTGGGTATCAGCTCAACGTTAACTAATATCTCCTCTACATTTCTTTCACTACATACACCTTCTGATAACTTATGTCTGTGAAGTATTTCTAAATCGGCCCGCTTTGTAGTAAATTGTCTCTGAATTGTCTGTTGCTTTTCTATTAGAGTTCTACATCTTGCCTCTGCAGTATGTCTTTTCCTGTGTCAGTTTCTGAGAGTTTGGTCCCATTCTAGTTTATTTCCCTGTTTACAGGAGATAGCATGTGAGCTGAAGTTAACAACTTCATACATTATATTATACGCTCCTTGATATGCTAAGATGTCCTAGGCACTGGTCTATCACAACTCTAGGCTGTCTCTAGGAGCGACAACACCCCGAATCTTAGATTTTACTTTGAAAGTTGTTTTGAAATCATTGTTTGCTTAAAGGTGTGATTTGTAGAATTTATGGTTAGCCCTGTCTATCAAATAAGTCTTTATTGTTTCAAATTATGCTTTCAAATTCCCTTTGTTGAGAATTAAAACTCTCTTTCCAAATAATTAATGTTCATTCCATTCCAAAAACAAAAGGATCATGTGGCCAAGTTAGATTTGCCCTTTGATATCCCATATCCTTTGATAAGTGTGTTATGACCTCTTTTTGACTCCATTACCCAAAAAAACAGATATTTTACTGTCCTATATATCTTTCCTGGACCTTTTATGTTCTGTTGTATCAATTCAATCCAACCAAAAAAACAAACACTTTCACTTAATAACTAGTCTAAAACCAATACTCTAAGCACACAAGATAAACCTTTGCAAACAAACTTTGAGAGATCCCTCTCTGAGAGCAGGAGGACTAGATCCTGTAACTCTAAAGATTGGTTCTGATGTTGCCTTGTCTTTTGATTTGCCAAACTATCAAAACACAGGACACCAACATAATGGCAATCATGGTGGGACCTTGAGTAAAATCTGCAAAAAAAAGCACTCATTGTCTAAAGTATAACATAAGTAACCTTCTTCAAGCACTACCAAGCGATGGTAATCATGATAGGACCTTTTGAATCACTGACAAACTAAGTAACTCTTAGGGTTCTTATAAAGCCTTGTCAAACCTTGAAGATTTCAGTTACCAAGCCATAAGAGTAAACTCTGTACATTTTGACACCCTAGCTAAGTGTTAAATCAGACTTAGAACACTCTCTTAACCTATAAGACCAAAATAACTCAGAAAAACCCAAAACATTTCAGTTTGGCTTCATAATAAACTTGGTGGTGGACTATAAAACTTTTACTACAGGGGAGATTAAAAATTTCCACCTGGCGACTCCACAATCCTTAACGGACCTTAAGACTCCACTTGGAAGAACCCTCATCATTATAAGATCATTCAAACTCAGTTAGAAGACTGTAGGATTGAGTTTCAAACAGACTAGTCAACCCCCAAAAGATTGTCATACCTAGTTGAACTTTTTCTGTTAGTTGGTCTAAAAATACAGCATAGTGGCTCCTAGAAAGATTCACACTAGAGCCCATCCTGACCCTGATCCACCTGAAGTAGTTGATAATCCAGAAAGTATCCTTAGGAAGTCTCCTAAGATTAAATTATCAACTGTTTTCATATCACCCTTGAGAGCTATTTCAGTTCCTGAAAATCTTGCAGCTCCACAAGAAATACATGGTGGTGGACCATTAAATATTTTACCCCCTTAGGAGCTAAAAATCTTCCACCTGGTGACTCCACACTCTGAAACTCCCAGAAGACCAAATGACTCCACTAGTAGAAGACTCTGAACTGATTGACCAGACACAGTGATCTCTTTCCTTATTTACAAATATGATTCCAATAATACAACGAAGATATGTCCCAATGAGTAGAGATCATATCCCTGGGTTTCCACATAACATGCCCCAGGTAAATTGGGATGACAACCTTCCTGTTTTTCAAGGTGAAAATTTTGATGACCCTTTATTACATCTTATCAAAATTCACATACATGTATGGAGGTTGAAGGTTGAATGGCATGAATACTTCCTAATGAAAATGTTCATGTTAACATTAGAAGGAAAAGCTAGGGATTGGTATGAATGCTTAAGATCTAGTAGTTTGTTTTCTTTAAGAGACCTTGAATATGTGTTCTATGAGAACTATAAAGAAAACACTACATCATTATCATTGGGTGCAATATATTATGATCCATCACAAAACATCACCCAACACATTATAGATAATGAGGAAGCCTTAGAAGAGATGCATCCTGAAGATCTTTTAACAGCCATTCATGAGTTTAATCTCCTATTGCGAAATTTTAAAAATATAGATGAATCACTTGAGGAAGAAAACAAGCAAGAAATAATGGACATTCCTCAAGACATCCCTGAAAAATCAAATATTGGTTCATCATCCCTTATAGCTGAGGCTCAAGAAGACATCCAGCCTCAAAATCAATCTTCACAAGAGACAGAGAACTGATGTATTTATGTTCAAAGGGACATGGAAACATATTCCCCTTTGACAAAGAAGGAGATATATCAAACTATTAATAAATAGTCAGTCTCTGAAATTTCTTGCAAAACAAATACTCTGGCCCATTCACATAAAGAACTTTGTTGTATAGGTTTAGAAAGTTCTTTTGTAGATCAGAATGAACAAGGATATACTGATATCCAAATATCTTTGATTGATGAAATTGTTTATTCAGATAATTTTCCGAAATTCGATCAGACTGATGATGATGATGATTTCCAAGTAGAAACTAATCATGCAGGGAAAGCAGCATTTGATTGGTGTTATGAGTTTCACCATCGTCAACTTGAAAGCATAAATCACCCTTTTCAATCCATCTTCAAAAGCTTTCACTTAATTGGGAATCAGCAGCCTTTCAATTCAAAAGGTGAAGAGAAGAGTAATGAAGAAATTGTTGAGCATGAGGAAACCATTGAATACATCCCCACTCAAGGATATAATAAACTCTTCACATAATTCTGCCCACTCAATTCAAGTATACTAGGGCTACAAGAGGACGACACTACCAAAAATGATAAGTCCTCCAGTTCAGATGATGATGAAGAAGAGGGAGAGAAACAAATACAGGACTATCCTGCCGTGGATATACCTTCTTTTCAAGAAGAAACTTCTCCTATCATTGATATCAATCTGTCATCCAATGAACCTGAATGTATAGACAAAGAATATATTTCACTATTTTCTATTGTGAAAGTTAAAGATGATGATGCTTCCAAGCAAATTTTTGAAGACATGACCCTCAAAGCTGAAGTCTTGGAAGCAGACAATCTACCAAAAATTGGGGACCAAAAAGAAGAGAATCTTCATCTTTTCTTTGTTGATCCTATGGAAGAGTGTGTGGAAATCCCAACTGTCTCAAATTATAAAGCAGTGATCCTTTGCAAAAGCCAGAGACATGAAAAGTTGTCACCTTCTGTGATAGCCTTGATATTGAAGGTTAATCTTCAGTATGTTCTATGGATACCTCTGACAAGCAGCCAAAGTTTCTATTTTTTCTTGACATTACTCAGCTGGTTGCATTGGCATTTTTGTATCATATGATAATGTAAATACTCCATGTTTAGAATAGGTTAGATAGGAATGTCAATAAAGCTCAGTTCTGAGCATGTAGTTAGTTGTTGTTTTCTTCTTTGAAGAAAAATCAAAGATTCAAAAATGAAAAAAGAAAGAAAAGAAAGAAAATAAGGCAGATTGTGAAAAACAATAAAGTTACAGCCCCATACCAAAAAGAGAAAAAAATTCTGAAAGTGTGCAAGCTTAAATTTCACTCCTGAAAAACGCACTTCTAGTTAGTCAAACAACCTAATCTTGACTAATTATCTTTAAATTTTCTGCTGATAGGATAGGGAATTCGATTTGCCAAACTGTTTAATCTTGGCTTATCAGTAGTTAGATTAGGATAGAAATCAAAGGTTCAAACATGAAAAAAACCTGAACCTAAATTTCCAAAAGAGATGACTCAAATTTGTTTTATTTTCTGAGTCAAAGGATGTAAAAGATCTGGTTCTAATTAGCTCAAAATCTGAACCAGAAAGCAAGGAAGAAACAGCTCAAACAAGAGTCAAAACAGAGCTATAAAAGATGAAGGAAGTGCTCTCAAATTTTAGATCTTAAAGCCTTCCATTTTGTTTTAAATTTTATGCAAAATAAATGTCTATGTGCAGCTTGTTTTTATGCCATAGATCACAGCAAGTCAAACAACTTAATCTTGACTTGACTGTTGTTTAAATTTATGTTTTAGAATTTAGAGAATAAAATCTGTTGGACAGTTTAATCCTAACAGATTAGTAGATTAGGTAGATAATCATATGGGCTCAGCTATTTAATCTGAGTCCGGAGAGAAATAAGGAGTAGAATTAGATTAGATTTACTTCTTTCAAAAGAATAAAATGTTGTAAAAGATTTTGCAAATCCAAGTGCACTCTAAATGAAGGAAAAAATGTTAGATCAGTAGGATTGGGTAGGTAGAAAGTTGTATTGATGAAGACCCATTGCTTTTATGGTTGCTAATATGTTTTCAGAAGATTATCCACAGAAATAAAGGCAACCCAATGGATTAGGCAACTAATCAACCTCCCAGAGAATCCAAGTCTGAATTCTTGATGCCTTCAAGAAGGCACCATCCCCAAGTGGAGCCACTGTTAGCCACCTATAATATTTTATTATACCAAAAGGTGGGTAAGACTGTTCGAGCCTTCAAGGAACAAATTTCATTACTAAAATTTTTTGGCTCTTGAAGACTCTTGAAGGCCTCATGCCTCTGTCCAGACCCTATACTGTTGTTTACATCCTAAAAACCTCTGAAATCCCTACTAAAATCCAAAGCCCAAATGCTGCTGCAAACCCCATTTTTCCCCTGCCTCTTCTTCCAAAACTAACCTCATTTTCTATTTCCCCCATTTCCCATGAAAATCCCTCATTTTCATGTTTCTCCTCTTTTTACTTCATGAAAATCTGCAATAAGGTTCTAAGACCCCTTCTTAGCCTTATCGGAATCCTCGAATTCCTTGGAAAATCCTTGAAAAACTGTTAAAATGCATATTCTCCATGTATTGGACTTAAGCCCCCTTCGGCCAAGTCCCTAACCCTTTTATCCATGTGCCCTAGCACCAGAACAAGGCGCTGAGTTAGTCAGGTTCTTATCCCTTTTAAAAAAAAAAATTCGCCCCGAAAACATTAAAACTTTGTTTTTATTTAAAACTTGGGTTTTAAATTATTTTATATTTCCGCCGGTAATATTTTTTGAATCGTTCCACACAGTTGATCTAATCTATAGATTGGATGGTGTGGATTGCGTCTTCCGGTGGTCCCTGCCAACTGTTCACTGCTCTTAAAAACCGGCGGTATCCATCGCACCGCCCTTGGGTGAAAATCTGTTTTCCCTTGATCGCCAGCGATTCCATACACTTGCCGCCACACGTCCCCTATACTATTTGCAAAACCGTCGCCCATCTATCATCCATTTCACATTAACGTTCGAACCAGGATGCTCAGCGATATCTCTGTCCACCATCCGATCTGGGGCGGGCCATCCAACGGTGATCACTCGCCGAGGATGCCCGACAATTAACGGAGGTGTCCACGCGATAACCGGCTATTGTGCGACGGAAAATCAATCTCCGCCATCAATCTGATCTGCAGATCGACGGTCCACATTCCATTTCCTGATTCCTCCGTTGACTTTCAACCTCCGCTCCCGACCATCGATCTTTGCCCGATCGACAGCTCAGATTAAATCTTCTTTCGCCCATTTCACGATCTCTCCCGATTGATCCCGACCGTTGGATGATGCCATCCAACGGCCATGCTTCCTCCACATGCCTCCACAGCAGTCAACCTATATATGCAGGATTTTGTAATAGTCGTTTGTATTTTTGCAGGGTTTAAATGGTTTTCCACCATTCTAAAGAAAATTCGCGGGCTGAGGGTGGCGACCCTCTCGCCTTCAAGGGAAATCATTCACAGTTTTTAAATGCACGTTTCATCGGTGTTTCATAATGCATTGATTCCATTCAATTCCTATTTCAGTCCTGCACATTTGAAATACACAAAAATTCAATCACAAATAAAGAGCATCAGTGTCGAATACCAGAATGCACCAGAACAGAGGATTAAGAGACAGATTTGTGGGGATTATATCTAAGATGTCTATCAAAAGCCTAATCCTCGAATTAAAACATAGTTTACAGAAAACCTAAAGTGTTTTATCAAGCAGGGATGCCCCCACCGCCATAATCTGGGGAAAATTGATTCCTCAGATACCATAAGAGCCACCTGTTGCCTCAAACCTTTCAAACAGAGGCCGAAGTTATTGAAGAAAATCAGATATTCGCCTCCAGCGCAGCCATGGAGTTACTTCTGCAAATAAACTTAAATAAATAAAATATCTGCAAAGTTATTCCACACAGAAACAGAGCCTCAAAGTCAAATAAAGCTCCCACTGAGCTTAATTCATAAATGTAAAACAGTTGATACAGAGAACCACTTGTAAACTTCTTCATCGAGCCCCTCAAAAGCCCAATAAGTCCTGAATCTGTATAAATTTCCTTGAGAGATATTTTATCAGATCCCACCTCTTCATCCTTCTATAAATACTTTTGTATAAGATGAGAAGTTGTTGGTTGGTTGTTGTTTGATCACAAGCTGTAATATTGAAACTCTCTGAAATCAATACATAGTCCTTTGAAGTTGAAGAACAAATTGAAGTCTCGAAGATCTTGATGATGTTGTTGCATTTTTGTTCCTAAGAAGACTCTACCATTGGATTCATGAGCTTGGCTGTTGGTGAAGTATTCTGAACTATTTCATGTTTTTCCCCTGTTTTCATTATGTTCCATAATTTCTTACTAAAGTAGGATAGAAAGTATTAGGCTAAGAAATGGCTCCTGGAAGCACCTTAAACCTGTTCATCCTTCACTGTTTTATGTTTTCTTCTGCTGAAGTAATTTAGAGGCTTTAATCTTTCTCTTTAGTCTTCATGCTTGTTTATTTCCTTAATAGTTTGAACAGTTGGTTTCAACATGATTTATGGTTCTCCCTGCTTGTCTGTTGCCACTTAAAAATTGTTATTGAAGTCTCCCTTTGAAGTTCTTTGCTTATAATGAATTAGAGAGGTTTGTTTTGATCTTTACCTTTGTTCTCACTTAAACAGTTGGCTTAAAGGTTGTTATAATTATGATCATAGATGTTTTTAGGTGTTCCCTCTTCTATGACTGTGATTATTAGTAAATCTTATATGTTTCCTAAAGTCCTTTAGAATAAAATCTTTGAGGAAATAGGGTGTTCCCGGAATCTTAGATTTTACTTTGAAATTTGTTTTGAAATCATTGTTTGCTTAAAGGTGTGATTTGTAGAATTTATGGTTAGCCCTATCTATCAAAGAACTCTTTATTGTTTCAAATTATGCTTTCAAATTCACTTTGTTGAGAATTAAAACTCTCTTTCCAAATCATTAATGTTCATTCCATTCCAAAAACAAAGGGATCCTGTGGCCAAGTTAGATTTGCCATTTGATATCCCATATCCTTTGACAAGTGTGTTATGACCTCTTTTTGACTCCATTACCCAAAAAAACAGATATTTTACTGTCCTATATATCTTTCCTAGACCTTTTATGTTCTGTTGTATCAATTCAATCCAACCAACCAAACAAACACCTACACTTAATAACTAGTCTAAAACCAATACTCTAAGCACACAAGATAAACCTTTGCAAACAAACTTTGAGAGATCCCTCTCTGAGAGCAAGAGGACTAGATCCTGAAACTCTAAAGATTGGTTCTGATGCTTCCTTGCATTTTTATTTTCCAAACTATCAAAACACGAGACACCAACAGGCACAACTTCCCGAAAGAACTAGCGACAACCCCAGTTAGCCGAAGAGAATCAACCAAGGTAAGGATAAAGGGTCTAGCGCTTGCCTGCACCGTCACCTATAGGGTAAAGGATGCCCTAGTTTTTTCCACTAAGAACCATTGTCCCATGTGAGCATTCCATTCTTGGGCTTCTTGCTATTTAGCTAACAGTACCGAGTATCAGATGGGTCAAGTAGCCCCAACTGATACTGCACGCACTGTTCCTAAGCCTAACCCCCTCTGAATCGGGTCTCTACCGTGCTCAGGTTTTCTTTTCCATGGGCTGATAGGTGGCTTTTAAGCTCCCTAAAAACGCAACTTATATGTTTCAAATGTGAAGGGTGATGAAGGTGGCTTATTGAATGCCTACCCCCTTGATCCTAACTTAAACTATAATTTCTCTTGTGGCCCTTGTGGGGAGATTTTAGTGAGTTGGTTTAAGTTATTTTAGGTGGCTTTATTTTCTTAGTGGGTGAATGTGTGTGAGCATATGGTGAAAAATCTCATAATTTAAACATATGGATATCCGTGATCCGTTACAAAAGTCCCCTAGTTAAACTATGTGACGTTGTTCCTTGCTCAAATAAAAAGCATTTGCGGATAATGGGCCACTTCCAAAACCTCCTAATTAGTCTATGTGAGTGACTAAAGGGAGATGGAAAATCAAAAATATAGAGTGTTCATATGCTTGTCTAGGGTCACCCAATGGCGCAAAGACAACAGAGATTACTTACTCTAACTTGCAATTAAATCCTAGTCCCGCAATTTCCTAAATGCGAAAATTGAAATTTAAACTAAACAATTTCTACACTATCTTATGCATGTGTGGTCATGAGCCACTTACTTGGACTAGTTAAACTAAGCGTGCATACTAGAATTTGCAAGAAACATAAATTGTTCGAAAAGCAATGGTTAATTCGCCCCCTACTTAAACTATATGAATACTTTTTGCAAAAACCAACTTAAATGAAAACTAACTAAATTCTTGCAAAAAGTAGCAAAAATAAATTTTCAGAAGCTGTGGGGTATCAACACAGGTGTTGGCAGATACATTAGGGGCTGCCCAACACACTTACAAGCAGAAAAATGCAGCAGATAGCGAGAAAAAATATCTCTGCAAATTGCGCACAAAACCTTCTGACAAGTGCACCTTCCTGTGCCCAAGTCACTCCTGAACGTGCGCACTGCGTGTTTGTGTGTAAAAACAACGCGCAAAATTCCTGCAAGTAAAAAAAATTAGGAGTTGCATTCTTCAGTCTGTCACTTCAATGATTCTAGGGACTGGAAGATGGGTCAGAGGACTATCAGCTCCACTCCATCATAGACTAAGGGTCTCCTGCAAACAATGGCACAACCACATAAACTTGAAACAAGTCAGTGGAGTTGCCAATCCTGTTGTGGTGGATTCGACACATGGGTGTACGAAATCGCACGCATCTAGAGAATTTGGTCTTTTCTCTAAACCATAAGTAACAGGAAGTATCTGGGGGGAGCTCGAGAGTATAAGACTTAAAATGAAGTAATACACTTAAGTATGCTCTGTTGAAAAATTAAAACTAAAAACATAAAAAGATGCTAAATAGAGAGTTCCAAACAATAAAAAGGTAAACAACAGCTCGATGGCCTTCTTCTCATTGAATGCTTGGAATGAATACAAATCTTACCCACTTGCCAAAGGCCCTAGGCAGAGGCACTAGGACCCGACGCAAGGATGTTTGTCCTTCAATTTCTGCCTTCTGACACAGTTCAACTCTCTCTCTATGCTGCAATGGACTGAAATTGTTAGGTGGCCAGCAATTGAGTCCTCTTCTTCAGCTCTTGCTCCTTGGTTCACACAAACAGCTGGTGTTTCTTGGGCAACTTTGGCCAGCATAACCTTGTGCTCACAAATTGTTCATCTCTTTGAGAGTTTATATAGTTGAGCTTTCAAACCTCCTTCCCTCCCTTGGTACATGGTGGATAGTGACCCAAGGGAGGGGAAATATTCCATTGTGGGCTAAAATATTCTTTTGTGTGCTCACACAAGGCCTAAGGAGGCACTGGTGTTGTCCTTAAGTGGCTTTCACATAAGGAGAAACTGTCATTTGCTTGCTTGTGGTCCTGGAAAGGGACTTTTTTCCATTTCCAGGAATGTTCACTTATCGGGCTCCAGTGTATGTCATTTTTTGCTGTACGATTTTCTAGTGTTAACAATTCATGTATATGATAGTCAATAATGCCATATTACTGTCAATAAAGAGCTATTGTCATGACATCCACATAACATACTCACAGGTACACATCATCATTGTCATACTACGAGTATCAATGGCATATTGTTATACATTACTATTTTCCATAGTACTGATGTATTTATATATCACTGTTATAAGTTATTTTATCACTTAACTTGCACCTTAGATCACTGTCAAACTCACAGATCACTGAAATATCGCTCAGAATATAAGTGATATCAGAATCCAAGATCATTGTATATAAATCAGTCATACTACGAGTATCACTGGCATACTGTCATACATTACTATTGCCCATAGTACTGATGATATTTATATATCACTGTTATAAGTTATTTTATCACTTAACTTGCACCTTAGATCATTGTCAAACTCGCAAATCACTGGAATATCGCTCATAATATAAGGGATATCAAAATCCAAGATCACTGTATATAAATCAGACATACTACGAGTATCACTGGCATATTGTCATACATTACTATTGTCCATAGTATTGAGGTATTTATATATCACTGTTATAAGTTATTTTATCACTTAACTTGCACCTTAGATCATTGTCAAACTCGCATCACTGGAATATCGCTCAGAATATAAGTGATATCAGAATTCAAGATCACTGTATATAAATCAGTCATACTACGAGTATCACTTGCATACTGTCATACATTACTATTTTCCATAGTACTGATGTATTTATATATCACTGTTATAAGTTATTTTATCACTTAGCTTGCACCTTAGATCACTTTCAAACTCGCATCATTGGAATATCGCTCGGAATATAAGTGATATCAGAATCCAAGATCACTGTATATAAATCACTGCCAAATTTCACAAAAAATTTAAGTTTGCAGTTTGGTATGCAACAAGTGGTTACAGTTCTTAGGTTACAATACGTGTTAGAGACTTTTAGTATGCAGTAAAGGTCATGTGCCCAATTTATCAAATAGATTATAGAATCTATATATTATAAACTCGAAACTTGAAACTTGTAAATTTCAGTTATTTTAGAAACTCAAAACTCGAAACTTGAAAGTTGTAAATTTCAGTCATTTTAGTATAAGTTATAATGGTAGACTTGTTTTCTTGTTTTTTTTTATCTTTAAAAAAAAAATTTATTCGTTTTCATGAAAAGTCCAAAACAAATAAGTAATTAATTTAATTATTGACTATGTTGTATCCTTTTCCACTAAAAACCCAATATCTTGATTAAGCTCAGGACCAATTAAAAGTTTAACCAAGCCAGGAACACTTTTAAAAACACTTTTTTCATCAAAATGCGTAGTCATATCTTCTATTATTTTCTTTAAAATCAACTACTCTTCCTGGCTAAAAGATTCACCATTAGATTTACATTATCTTGAGCTAATGAACAACCTGATAACCTCATGGTGATAGAGAGAAACATTCAACTGTACAGAAGAACTAGATAAAGACTTATCAACTTCTCATATTCACTGTGCTCTAATTACATATTGATAGGCCTAATAAGTGGTTACAGAAGATTACAAAATATACTTCAAAACCAAAAGTGATTTGATAAAAACACATTAGCCAATAAACAAACCATTGAAACCAAAAGTGATTTGATACAATATTGGGTAAAAGGTCATGGTCTTACCTTAATTTCTATTCTAATTCCCTTTCCTAACTTTGATTTTCATTTAATATTTCTTAGGTAAAAGGTCATCGTCTTACCTTAATTTCTATTCTAATTCCCTTTTCTAATTTTGATTTTCATTTAATATTTCTTATCATAATATTTCTTTAACTTCCTTCGTGATATCTATGGTTGCTCACCTTCTTTCAATATTGGTTTAAAGGTCATGGTCTTACCTTAATTTTTATTCTAATTCCCTTTCCTAACTTCCCAACTTTGATTTTCATTTAATATTTCTTATCAAAATATTTCTTGAACTTCCTTCATGATATATATGTTTGCTCACCTTCGTTCAATATTTGGTAAAAGTTCATGGTCTTACCTTAATTTCTATTCTAATTCCCTTTCCTAACTTCCTAACTTTGATTTTCATTTAATATTTCTTATCATAATATTTCTTGAACTTCCTTCATGATATATATGGTTACTCACCCTTTTTCAATATTGGGTAAAAGGTCATGGTCTTACCTTAATTTATATTCTAATTCCCTTCCTAAATTTGATTTTCCTTTTGACCTTGGTAATAAATCGAATCATTATATTGGGTAAAAGGTCATGGTCTTACCTTAAATTTTCTATTCTAATTCCCTTTCCTAACTTCCTAACTTTGATTTTCATTTAATATTTCTTATCATAATATTTCTTGAACTTCCTTCATGATATGTATGGTTGCTCAACGTTTTTCAATATTGGGTAAAAGGTTATGGTCTTACCTTAATTTCTATTCTAATTCCCTTTCCTAACTTTGCCTTTATTTAATATTGGGTAAAAGGTCATGGTCTTACCTTAATTTATATTCTAATTCCCTTTCCTAACTTCCTAACTTTGATTTTCATTTAATATTTCTTATATCATAATATTTCTTGAACTTCCTTCATGATATATATGGTTGCTCACCCTTTTTAAATGTTGGGTAAAAGGTCATGGTCTTACCTTAATTTCTATTCTAATTCCCTTCCTAACTTTGATTTTCCTTTTGACCTTGGAGATAAAACGAATCATTATATTGAGTAAAATGTCATGGTCTTACCTTAAAATTTCTATTCTAATTCCCTTTCCTAGCTTCCTAACTTTGATTTTCATTTAATATTTCTTATCATAATATTTCTTGAACTTCCTTCATGATATGTATGGTTGCTCACCTTTTTTCAATATTGGGTAAAAGGTTATGGTCTTACCTTAATTTCTATTCTAATTCCCTTTCCTAACTTTTTCTTTCTTCAATATTGGGTAAAAGGTCATGGTCTTACCTTAATTTATATTTTAATTCCCTTTCCTAACTTCCTAACTTCTATTTTCATTTAATATTTCTTATATCATAATATTTCTTGAAATTCCTTCATGATATATATGGTTGCTCACATTTTTTCAATATTGGGTAAAAGGTCATGGTCTGACCCTAATTTCTATTCTAATTCCCTTTCCTAACTTTGATTTTCCTTTTGACCTTGGAGATAAACCCAATCATTAAATATGATAGTCATCCATTTTAGGGAACTTATTATGGGTTGCTTAGTGGTTTCGATCCCTTATGACGATGTGAGGTAGTGTTTCAAACATGGGAGTAACTTGTGTTTGCATGTGATGCTCACGGGCCATGGTTTCTTTTGTGGGTTATAGAAGGTTTAGTTCTACCTCCTAAGATAAACTTTCTAAAAAACTTACCTTTATTTCTTAAAGTCAAAATAGATCTATACTAAGGAAATTACTCTTTATATGTATTTCTACCATATAAATTCTAAGGATTAACTCTTTATATGTATTTCTACCATATAAATTCTAACGATAATTAAACACATATATGTGTTAAATTAGAATATGAAATAAGCCCTTTTTACACTTGGCTTGGCTCGTAGACCTACATAGATCCGTGGGTATGGGAATGTGGTTCCCATGAAAAGTAATAGGGATGGATTTAGTGGAAACCTTTTATAAGATCACGACTCAAACAATTGTGATATTTTCCCTTCTTTCCAAGTGAGTATATCCTTATAGAAAAATCTCTTTTAATGAAGGAGATATATCCATATTGATCCACTGATATTTGTTCACCAACAACTATTCTATTTTGGACTTTTATATCTCAAAACTATGCTCATTGAATTTATGCATATATATCTTTAAACCATTTGAAACTATTTTACTACACCATGGGAATCATTTCAAGAAAAACACATTAGCCATAAAAGTTTCCATTGAACCAAAAGTGATTTGATACAATTTAACATAGGTTTTAACGTTATATAGTTAATTGTTTCAAATATATTTTTAATAAATTAAAAAATATTCAATGTAAAACACATGCACACATTAACATATAATTGTGATTTTTTCCCTTCTTTCCAACTTAGTGGACATCCTTCTAGAAAAATCCCTTTTAATGAAGCAGATATATCCATAGTGATCCACTGATATTTGTTCACAAACAACTCTTCCATTTTGGATTTTTATATCTCAAAACTATACTCATTGAATTTATGCATCTTTTTTTTTAACTACTTGAAACCATTTTATTACACCATAGGAATCATTTCGATATATCTCCCATTTTCATGGGGTGTATCACATTTCTAGAAAAACACATTATCCATAAGGGTTTCCCATTGAAACCAAAAGTGATTTGATACAAAACATATAGGTTATAACCTTATATATTTTATTTGTTTTAAATAGATTTTTAATAAAATGAAAAATATTCAATGTAAAACACATAGTATTTAGAAACCAAAAGTAATTTGATACAAAACAGATTTTCAATAAAATGAAAAATATTCAATGTAAAACACATAGTATTTAGAAACAAAAAGTAATTTGATACAAAACATAGGTTTTAACCTTAAATAATATGTTAATTGTTTTGAAAATAGATTCTTAATAAAATGAAAAATATTCAATGTAAAACACATGCACATATTAAACCATATAATTGTGATTTTTTCCCTTCTTTCCAACTTAGTCTATCCTTCTATCCTTCTAGAAATATCCCTTTTAATGAAGAAAATATATCCATAGTGATCCATTGATAATTTTTTCACCAACAACTATTCCATTTTGGACTTTTATATCTCAAATATATGCTCATTGAATTTATGCAGATCTAGATATCTTTAAACTACTTGAAACAATTTTATTACATCATAAGAATTATTTCGATATATTTCCCATTTTAATGGGGTGTATAACATTTCGAGAAAAAAAAACACAACTTAGCCATAAAATTTTCCCATTGAAAAAAAGTGTTTTGATACAAAACATACATTTTAACCTTATATATAGGTAAATTTTGTTTCAAATAGATTCTTTTAATTTAAAATGGAAAATATTCAATGTAAAACACATGCATTCTTATACACCCCTATGTCTACGTAAAGTAGTTTGAGTGGTTCCACAAGTCCTCTACACCCTTCATGGGTATAATTGGGACATGTAGTGTTAACTTCTACAAGTTCTATAGGTAGAGTCTGTAAAGGGCCAGGTAGCCTCTGGATCTCATCTTTTATGAAAAGTGACATATCTAGTAAATGCCCCTGCAGTAAATCTCTGGAATAGATCTAAATATAAGTTCTTCTTTTTAATATCCAATGTAAAACAAATGCATTCTTATACACCCTTATGTCTACGTAAAGTAGTGTTAGTGATTCCACAGGTCCTCTACACCCTTCATAGGGTATAATTGGGACAGGTAGTGAAATAGCTTCTACAATTTCTATAGGCAGAGTATGTAAAGGGCCAGGTAGCCTCTGGATCTCATCTTTTATGAAAGGTGACATGTCTAGTAAATGCCCCTACATTCAATCTCTGGAATAGATGTAAATAGAAGTTCTTCATTTTAATATCCATAAAACACAACCACTTTAAGGTAAATTGTGTACATGTTTCATTTCTCCCACAAACTAAAGGCTTCCTCCCATTAATTCTAGATGTGAATTCTACCATAAAATTTTTAAGTCAAACTTTAAGATAAACCATGTACATGTCATTTATCTCATGATATTGTGCCATTTCTCCCATACATTGACAATAAATGTCAATTTAATATATATATATATATATATATATATATATATATATATATATATATATATATATATATATTTATATTGAATTTGTTTTCTTTTTTACAGGGATAAGAAAACCTTTAAATATGGTTGAAAAATGGAAATTATGCATATAATTTTCTTGCTATCCCAATCCAGGGGATAGAAAGAAACTTCCATGCTTAAAGTTTCACGCATCAATTAGTGCCTTAAAAGTTGTGTTTTCTGAAATTACATTAATTATTTGAAATGTATTTTGAATTTATTTTAAATTAGTTTTTTAAAAAAATAATTTCGAATGTCCACCGTAGATATATATATATCATGGAGGATGAACGACGAAGATCAAATTAATTCCATATCTCTACAAGAGGGGGGGATCAGGGATCGAGAGTTGTTCAGGGATCGAGAGCTGTTGATGGTAAATTTAAATATAATCTTAAATCTCCATACATGTGTGTACATATGGAATTGATTTTTTATCAACTTTCTGAGTTAAATTAGTTGTTAATAAGTTTCATTTTTTATTTTTTAGGAGCTAATAAGAAGAGAAGGGTATCTACTCCATCCATGGATGCCCATGTTTCACCCAGTCATGGTACGATTTTAACACAATTTAATCAATGAATATGTACACGTGTATTTATATGTATGCATGTATTTTTCAATTGATTATAAATTCGCATGTGTTTATGAAGCTTCTCTCTCCTCTCAAGAGGTTGGTGGTGGTTGAAATCCCCTTAGAGGGCCATCAATAAGTGGTAGCAGGTTTGATGAAGGTGGTGATATTTATTCCCTCGGAGGCCAATCAATGACTAGTGGTGCTGGTTCTCAGCAGGGTCATTCTGGTTCTCAAACGTTTCAGGGTGGAGAAGATGCTAGCCAACCACATCGAGGTTGCCATCAATTTCAATATTTTTTTCATTGAATTTGTACAAATTTGATTACATGTGTTTTTTCTAATATACAAAATTTTATATATATTGATGCAGAGGCTGAAAATGTTCCAAATGTTGGTCGAAATAGACGCAAGGCAAAACGCTACATTCAAGAAGAATGTTGTCTACCAACCACAACTTATCCGGCTGACATTTTTGATATACCATGGGAAATAAACATGGCGCAATGCACCTTAGAAAGGTATCAAAAACTTCATGCAAAATTGCGGAGAGATCTCGTGGCTATAACTGTACCTGCTGAGAGTCGACAAAGCCTTGAAATAGTTACACATTCATTGGACGAACTAGTAAATGTGTACAAAAATCTTGGGTAAATGACTAATACATTTGTAGAAGTCATGAGAAAGAGAAAGGAAACAGTAATGGGTCCCGATAAATGGGAGGATGTAAAACAAAAAGTTACAAAAGAAATGGCGAAGTCAACATTTAATTTCAAGGAAGGGCCAAAAAGAAAAATGTTGAAGGTGCAATATTTCAAGCACCCCGATATAGCTCACTATTTGTATGATAGGCACCTTGCGGAATATGGAAGACTCCCATGGAACGATGAGGTTACTGTTTATTTTGCAAAATTGTTTTACGCAGAATTTTTTTTGGAAATGAAACCCAATTACAATGACCTTCCGTTAAAATTTGTTGGTCCGAGGAAAGGTCGATTGTGTGACCTTAGGGGCACTAGGCGATATCTGGAGTTGCCTCGCCCTGAGCCACCATTGGTGAGTCGACCTTTTGGGGTCGAAAATTTACGGTCAGAGATGGATGCAACTTCTCAAATAAGTCAAGAAGCAAGGGATGCCATCATCGACAATGTTCACAACGGATTGGGTGGAGTCGATGTTTGTCTAAATCGACAAAGAGCACGTGAGAATGCACGTGCCAATTTTGTGTATTGTACAGATGAAGAGATTGACAACATGAGTGTTGAAGATCTCAGAATATATGCAAATAATTGTCACAATGGTTGGCAAGACCTAATTCTTCATGAGGAAGAGGGCACGGGAACGGTATGTGTTAATGACCTTAGGGTTCAATTATTTTAACACATACATGTGTACAATTTGTAATAAATACATGTGTATGTACATGTATACATTTATTTGTATGTACGTTAATCTAACAAAAATGTATTATTATATGTTAAAACACCATTTTCAGTTGTCACGCATGATGAATGACGAAAATGTTAATATCACATTCAGGACTTCTGGTTCAAACAATGCAGATGGGTCTCACCATCAAGATATGTTGGCAAATGTTAGTGTTTTTAAGTGATATTTTTTAAATAAGTAATTGTGCACACATGTACATTGTATATATATAATGATAAAAAATTTTAACAGATTCTGATTCCGTCCGATGTTTTTGGGATGGTGGTACCTTCTTCTTTCTTGGGAGATGTACCTTCTACTTCCTTAGGAGATGTGCCACATCCACAACAAGTATGGACAATTTTTCACTTTTAAAATTTATGTTTAAGTTATATATATATATTCCACCTCAAAAAGTTCCATTAAAAATTGAGATATATATATCTATATCTTGAGTTATTTTAAATTTTTTGAATTTTAGGTTCTTGGAGATTTTCTTTTGGAGCCTCTCTTAGGAGATGTCCCAAATTCACCTGCAGAAGTATTCAATTTTTCACTTTTAAATATGTGTGTGTGTGTGTGTGTGTGTGTGTGTGTTTTTAATTTAGTTATAATTTATAAATAGAAGTTTATTTAAGTTTTATTATAAATTGAGATCTTGATCTGGAGCTATTTTATACTTTTAAAATTTTGAATTTTAGGTTTCTACAGAAGATTTATTTAATCCACGGACTCTAGCGACAGAGATAGGAACATCCACAACATTTCAGCCTTTGAACAAGTTGTCTAACTTTTTTTTTAATATTATTGAAAATAAGTTTATATATGTACACGTGCATTTTCATCTGAAATTTTTTAATATATATAACTGTAAATGTATATTGTACAGTTTACTGTTGGAGATGTTCCCATGGGGGAACTTGTAGCAGGCGAACAAATGGAAAGGGAACCTCATGAGGTATTGCATGATTTTTTTTTTTTATATTTTGTTTTTTACATGAAGTTATATATATATTCTCACTCATTTTTAAAACATCAAATTTTAATGTTTGTATGTGCATTGTGTACAGGTTTCCCATGCTTCGCAAGATAGCACGCGGATTGAGACTCTAATAGGAAAGACATTACATCCATCTGTATTTGATGGACATGATTTGTAGATTTGATTTCAAAATTTAGATAGTCTTAAATTTACTTTTTTATATATTATCTAGATGCACAGTCATATATATATATATATATATATATATATATATATATATATATATATAACTTGATACTTGATACTTGTGAGATCTACAATTTTTGGACATATTTTTATTACAGTGTTAATATAATCTGTTTTATTCCAAAAAGTTAAGTTTTGGATGGTTTTAGTACTTTTGGCATGTGAATGTGAAGTAATGTTGTTATATAATTTGTTTGGTTTTTAAAAATTTTAAGTTTTGGATAATTGAACTACTAGTAATGTTGTCATCTATAAATTAATGTTTTGCTTCTGAACTACATTTGGCATGTTATGTAATGATGTGTTATAATTTGTTTTGTTTTTAAAACTTAAGTTTTGGATGCTTGAAGTACATTTGGCATGTGAAGTAATGTTGTGATCTATAATTTTTTGTTAAATTAAAAGTTAAGTTTTAGATGGTTTCAATCTACATTTGGCATGTCATATAATTTTAAATGTTTTTATTGGATAGTTGAACTATAATTGGCATGGCATGTGAAGTAATGTTCTGATATAATCTTGAAAAGTTTTTAAAACTCAAGTTTTTGATGGTTTCAATCGACATTTGGCATGTGATATAATGTTAATGTTTTTATTGGATATTTGAACTACAATTGGCATGGCATGTGAATTAATGTTGTGATATAATAAAAAAAAAATTAAAACTCAAGTTTTGGATGGTTGAAGTACATTAGGCACGTGAAGTAATGTTGTGATATAATTAAAAAGTTTTTAAAACTAAATTTTGGATACCATTTCAATTTACATTTGGCATGTGATACAATGTTAAATGTTTAATGTTTTTATTGGATAGTTGAACTACAATTGGCATGACATGTGAAGTAATTTGTTTTGATATAATCAAAAAGTTTTTAAAATTCAAGTTTTGGATGGTTGAAGTACATTTGGTAAGTTTTAAAAAAAAAATTCACTCAAACAATAGTATGTATTATGCAAAGATCAAAAATAATCTTACGATTACTTTTAAGTATGATCAAGTGTTCTTGAAACATTTTCCCACATGATGATACCTTCATTGACCTATGAACTAAAGTAGTTCATAGGCTATATGTTCTACCTCTTTCCCATATAAATCTCTTTAATTTTGATTGGAAATATAAGAAGTAGATATATGTTTGTTGAATTGGGGTCAATGTCATTAATGCACTCAACTAGGTAGCCTTGTTGATTTATAAATTGGTAAATTGATGACATTCAATTAATTGCATTCTAGAACATATATATTCAGTACGTGAAACATTTTTCATCAATGCACATGGGAACACTACTTGAACAATTAATTGCATTCTAGAACATTTATATATCCAATACGTGCACAACATTTTTCATCAATGCACATAGAACATATCCGACCATTGGACAGACAAATTTTGAACTAGATTTTCAATTAGGAATAGAGATGTGGGTCAAATCCCACCAAAAGTCGAAGAAGTGCTCCGAATCTCTTGTCTGAAAGGAATCTTTGTACAAAATTATACTGTGGATGATTTATTTACTTTGTGGATACTTTTTACCAAAAAATCCCACAAGAAAAACTGGGCGTGCATTGAGTTCGTGTATATATCCAGTACGTGCAACATTTTTCATCAATGCACATAGAAAAACTACTTTCAGTTAATTGCATTCTAGAACATATATATTGAGTACGTGAAACATTTTTCATCAATGCACATAGTAAAACTACTTGAACAGTTAATTGCATTCTAGAACACACACACACACACACACACACACATATATATATCCAACATTTTTCATCAATGCATTTATAGAAAAGCTACTTTCAGTTGATACTAGAGTGTGCATGTACCAAAACAATTTGTACATGTGCAAACACTTGCACAGATAACATAACAAGGCAGCTCAATTTTTAATTGAGTACTAGAATTTCTAGAACATATAATCCAAAGAGAATAAATTGTTGGGCAGTTCAATCAAAAAAATTCCAATGGAATGCCATCTTCAATAATCCGTTCATGATCAGATTTTGACATTTTCCATTTCTTAATTTTCCTTTTTTTCTTTGATTGAACCTCGGTCAACTTTATGCGTGTTGCACACACCAAGTGACTATATTGACAACTTATGAAATCAGGTTCATAGTCTTCAAAGTAAACAAAATCCCCACTTTGATTAGTTTGTCTGCAAAAATAACCTTTCAGTATAATAGATCCTCTTTCATATGGAAATTTGTGATCATTATAGTCTTCTAATAATTTCATTTTTCATTTAGTGCAATGCATAAAATAATACTTCACATTTTCATCATTTTCAATAGGTGCAATTACAGCAAAGACATCTCCTGCACAATAAAACAAACTTAAAAAAATTATACATATTCAAATTTATTTCTAGATCTTTATCATTAAAAGCAATTCAAATGTTACCTTCTCTAACAAGATCAGAAACTCGATCACCATCGGATGATATTGTAGTCTCCTCTGATTGCATTTCTTCAAACATTGCAACATACATTTTACCCTTTGTATTTAGCTCTGTAGGTTTCCAAAATTTTACATACATTTTGTTGTCACAAACGTCATTAGATTTTGTGTTGTCTATGCAAACAAGACAAAAACAAGAATATTTTCTTTTATCCAATGCAAACACATTTCTGGACAACTTTGTTTTAATTGAATGCAATTTTCGAGCCCCTTTTATTCTTTCAACGTCATTTCCAATTGATCTATTTACGTCTTCGATCCCAATATGCCAAAAAAACCTTTATATGGGAAATTTAAAGAAGAATGTAAATATGATATCAAAATACAATCAAAGATAATCATTGTGATAAATGTGCATTTTTTAAAATTACATATCCAATAAAAATTAAATTTAATGTACCTTCGCACTTCCCTTGATCGGTTAGTCTCATGGCTTAGAGCAGTGATGCACCATTGAACAACTTCTTTCACGTCGACAAGTCGGCTTGCAGATGGGTTCATTTGATATCTTCGAAGTGCTCATTTTATGCATGCCCCTACACCGTCATGTTCTCCTTTTCCATGGCTAGTCTCAAAGAAATTCCAACAATGTTTATTGCAGGTTTTCTTATGAAGACAACACAACCAAAAGAATGATCGTGCAGATTTGAATTGACCTGCGCATCCGTCTGACCATATCCAATGTTCATTGAATGTTATTTCATGATTTTTCAAGGAATCATAAATTTTTCCAAAACAATGTTGTAAAAAATATGTATCATATGTACGATCGTCACTGATATAAAATTGATATTATTTAATAATATGTCGATTTTCACTGGTGCTTTCTATATTATTGATGTTTTGTTCAGCATGTCTATATAGAATATGGACAAGCATTGATACTTGGTTAGAATGATAGTATTCACTCTAAATTTCTTTTTGTGGAACAAATGTGTAGTTTTCTGCAAAAGAAATTACTGACAAAATGGTCCTTGGTGGAAAAACTTCATAGGATTTTTTGAATTGCAAGTCTTGCCATCGAGCTCTATGGGAATGCTTGGTGTATTTGTATATTTTTGCCTCAAAATTACTCAAAAAGTCTATCACAAAAATTTCTTCTTCTCGGAATTCAATTCTTTTAACACTATTTGCACCTTGAATCGATGTATGGATATATTCATATCTCTTCCATTTCACTTTCATGTTGGACAATGATTGATCATTTATATCAGTACGATATTTGTTTTGAAATTTAGTCAAATTTCCACAATCATCACATTTTTTACCACCAACACATTTCTTTTCGTAAAATAGTTCATCGCTTTCTCTTTCACATAGAATTTGAGATATGAAATCATGGATAGTGGAAGGAGGAGGTGAATTCTTCCAAAATTTTCTACCAAAATCAAGGAATGTGTCATAATAATATAACTCAAATTCCACATAATAACGACAACAACAAGTGTCGCGTATGGTGATAGGTTTTACATACCATGGTTTTTGTTGAACAAAAGCACTGATTGAAACATGAATTTCACGATTTTCTTCTTTGAACTTGTTGAAAAACTCTATCTGAGTGGTTTCCAAGAAATGTTTTTCATGTTCTTCGTACTGATTTCCTGCTATTATTCTTCGTATCACATGTGTTGCAGTTGGCGAGACACGTGAATCGTTCTTCCAATATTCATATATTATTTTTTTAACATTTTCTCCAAGTCTATATTTATATGGTTGCCTAGAAATAGCTCTCCAACAAGCAAGTTCATTATTTACATCTATTTGCAACCGAAATTTCTGATGTTTGTGCAAAGTTTTTCGCGAGGTTCCTAATGCTTGTGCCATAGATTTTACTAAGTGATTCTCTTTAGTACTTGATGAAACCACTGCCATATGTATTTCTCTATGTACAACTCAAACATTTTTCTGTCTGGATCTTTTCATTGAATTTATAGCACTACTTATATTTTTTATCACATTTTCATTCATTTTTTTATCTTTGGTTGATTTTCAAATACCCAATAAAGTCGTAGCTTCTTTTAATTTCCTTAAGGATAGGAGACCTTTCAACATTTGGGCTTGAACTGTCACCTTTTCCTTTATGAAATACTTATTCAATAAATAACTAAACTAATAAATATATGTATAATTTCAATAATATGTATGTTTGTACATATATATATATATATATATATATATATATATATATATATATATATATATATATATATATCCGTGTGTGTATGTGTGTACATACCTTGTGATTCAATTTCTTCACTTGAATTTCTTTCATCATTTTCACCATCTTCAATAATTGGCTCAATATCTCTTTCACTTTCTCTATCAAAATTTTGTATCTCATCATCAATGTTTTGAAGAATATCTCTCTCTGTTTACATTGCAAAATATTTTTCAAATTAGTTCATCAAATAAAAATTAAGCTTCACATTTTACACTAGGAAAATTTTAAATATATCAAAATCATAATATTTATATTTACATACCTGTTTCAACTTCTAGTTGAGGTTGATTTTCCCCTTCAATATTTGAGAGTGCTTCTATATTTCTTTTGTGAGATTGTCTCGTCTCTTCTCTACGTTCCTCAGGGTCTCTTTTTCGATCATATTTTCTCGTACAATTCCTTCGATTTCCCATGATAATAGAGTATGAAGTTCAAAAAATTTCCTTCAAAAATTTAGACAAAAACTCAATTAAAAAAAACATCACAAAATATTTAATTTAAAAAAAAAAAACTCATTTTAAAAATTTTGCAAAAAATACATACTTCAATCCAAAACACTTACTTTAAAAAATTCAAGAAAAAAATGTCTTATAAAAATGAAACGAAGTTCAAAATATTTCCTTCCAAGTCCTACAAAAAAATTTCATTTAAAAAGTTACACAAAAACTCATTTTAAAAAATCATTATAAAAGATTTACTTCAACCCAAAACCAAAAAATGTCCTTTCGAAATTAATCCCAAATCCATACTTTAAAAAAAAAAAAAAAAAAGCCCAAAAAATTGTATCACATACCTCCAAGAAATGTCTTTTGAATGTACCTCCAAGAAAATTCTTTAAACCCAAAAAAATTCCTTGCAAAATCAGATCAAATGTACGAAAATAATGTGTCTCAAAGAAAAGTCCTTTGAAGTCCTTTAAATGTACTTCCAAGAAAAGTCCCTAAACCCAAAACAATTCTTTGCAAAATCAGATCAAGACTTTTGTAAAATCAGATCAAAAGTGCGAAAATATGCGAAAATAATGAATGGTTTCGCAGAAATTTATATTGTCGCGAAATGTTTTTTTGGAGGGGCTCTGCAGTACTTTCCGGCTGACGAAAAGTTAAGTAAAAGTTCGGCCAAATGTTTAATAAATATTTAGGCCAAACTACTTTTTCGTTTCATTTAATGTGTCATCAGTGCAAAAAACAGTTCGGCTGAACTTTGTTTAAGAGTTCGGCCGAACTAACACATCACCAGTTACGCAGAGCGAAGACCTGAATACGTTTCTGCAACTTTGGACTAACTAAACTCTAGGAAACATTCTGAATTAAGTGTCGGAACCAAGACAAGAATTTTCAGAATTGAATCTACTTTCAGGAAATATAACTTTCATGGAATTTCATAAATATTTACTAATTTTAATTAATTTTGTAATAAAATGGATGCAAACAATTTCTGAAGGTCATTGTGATTCAGTGAAATCAAAATTTTGTATCTTCCAAAATACATTGTAAAAAAAATTGAAAAAATTATGGTACATTACATTGGTTCGTCGTCTCTAATGGGTAGCTTTTATATTTTTAGTTTATAACTTATATGTTAAGAAATTTCTTGCGTCACGAAACCTACTCCAGTTTTTCATATCGGACCAGTTCAAAAAATTCTAGTAATTATGATATGCATCCATTGGCTTTGTAAATATGACGAAACCGAAGTAGACTCTTTCTATATTGTTGTAACACATTTTGTTTCTCAAAAACACAAATTTTCAAAGAATACAACATTGCGTATTAACACGACTTCTTATGAATCCATTGATTGTTAAAAAACACATTCAAAGAAACGCTAAGTTGACATATCAAATGTGTATAAAAAAAATCCAAAAAATAAGTAATAGAAAGCTAACAAAATTTCTGACAATTTTTACTTTTATCGCAAAATGAAATTCTAAACTGAAAATTTGTTTAGCTTGCAGAAAGTTGAAGAACCGAAAAAAATGAAAGTTTTTTCTCAAAAAAGGGCAAAAAGTGTAACCCAAATTCACATTTTCACCCAAGCCAAATTTGCATTGCTTGGCTAAAATTATCAAAGGGGGCATAAATTAAAATTTTAAAACCCAAATTATTTATGGTGGGTTTTATTAAGTGATGTTTTTTCTTTTTTATGAAGTGATGAATTCTTATTTTTCGGAAAAATTAAAATTATTAGAGGAAGGTGCCAAGGTTCATTTTCATGTTGGATATGGATATGGGCATAGAGATATATTAGATATGTTCAATGGTGTTCATGTGTTCATATATTTTAGTTGGAAAGTTATTTTAATATAAAGTTAGTTGGTCAGCTAAAAGGATAGTTGGGAGGGAGATAACAAAGGTTTGTTCAAAGGTGATTTGAGGTGGTCCATTTTGAGACTTTAATTATTTACAATAGAATTTCTTCTACACCATCTATTGTTGCATTAGGTTATTAATGTGGAAGATAAAGACTTATCAATTGTTTTATTTCAAGCTTAGTATAGATCGATTTCTCAGAAGGATGTTATGTTCTATTATCTCCAGTAGCTTGAGCTAGATGGACCTAGGTTTCCAATTGATCTTCTCATTTGAGTAGTATCACCACATAGGAGATCGAGATCAAGGTTATTATTGTAGGAGAAAAAATTGTTATTATTTCTACAAGGTTTTATTATCTCTGCTTATAAGAGGTAAATTGATTTTATTGAAGAAATTCAAGGAGAGAAGACCAAGCATTAAGCCATAATGTCATCACTTTACTTTTGAAAATGCATAAGGAATCAACACACTAGTACATTCACTGGTCCTCTACATTGAAATACTTTGGTGGATCACAAATGGAAACCATTTAAAGATTAGAAGCAAGAGCAGAAAAACATGTCTTTTTCTCAGAAGATCCATGATATCCTTCAACGATTAAAGTATATTCAAAAGGAAGGTGTCAGAAGAAAGTGTATATTTGCACTCGGATTCAAGTTGTAATGTATGAAGTCAGGAGATTCCATTCTTAAGTTGGAGGAATTAGACACATATCTATCCAAGGTTGGAAAACCATAATGGAAGAAACTTAGCAAGGTTCTCAAGCCATCCGTGCTTGCATTAATAAAACCAGAACTCTAGGAGCATCCTTATGAAGAATTCGAGCTCATTATTGCTTCTTGTCTCAGCAAGGTCATAGCCTTAAATTTTTCATTACTGCCTAACAATAATGATATCATGAGAGATATATTGTTGCTGATAGTAGAATTCTTTCAAGGGTTGAATAACAACATGCTTCCTACCTTTCAAAAGTGGTGAAAAATTGTAAAACTCATGGCATAGTTAAGCTTTTCCACCTTTACGCTGAATTTGGAATGTGACAACTTAATATTTCAGCTGTACTACAAAGCTTTTACACCAACATCACATCAACTCATCCAGATTGTGTCAAAACAAGAATGAAAAAATATTTTGTCTCTATTCTTAGAAATATATATTGACATATTCAAGATACTAAGATCCAAATTGTTGACCATTTGGAGGAAATAACCACATGTATCACCAACTGCCTATGATATAGTTGAGAAGTTGGTCAGATAGAACATAAAATTGTCATAAGGGTGTTGGTGAGGAAGGAGTTAATAAGGATTGATGGAGGAAGCAAGAAAAAAATCTACAACAAGAATGAACTAAGAAAGAGAGGACTATGTTTTATCTGCAAGGGACCTTGGGCCTTAACTATTCCAGTCCAGGTGATTCAGATCATGGGGATTCATCCATAATTGAGTTCAATGGTTTTCAAAATAGATCCCTTATCAATTATGGTAGGGATCTTATGGAGGAGTATTTAATACAAAAATTAAAGACTTGATGGTGTTTTAGATACACGAACATTGGTTATTAATTGAAAAATTGAATGACTTAACTTACCATACTTACTATGCTAACCCCTTTGCACATGACCTTGGGTCCGAAACCATGGCTAAGCTTGTAGTCTTAAAATCATTCGCTTTACTTTTTAGGGTTTTATTATGTCATTTTAAATTTTCATCGCAAGGCTTGAGAGGGAAAATATGGGGCAAGCATTTCAACCCTGTGGCTGCCTGCAACTCTAGCAATGTTTGACTTTGTGTACGCAAATTGGTTTCTCCTCCTATGGAGCACCCATCTACATGAAGAAGTCTTGATTCTCTTGGTAATGTTGAAATTTATCTTTTTATTTTGTTTCTGATTCCTCTGTTTCTTTCCGTCAAAACTGGTGGTATGTCCGTGACTTTTAAGACTGGTTTATGTGTATCCAATAGGGGTTTTCTATTTCCATAGATGGCTCAACAATCTTTTCACAGGTAAGCTTGTGTTCTGGTTTCATTTCTATGTTTCATTTTTCATCCTTTCTAACCCTCCAAGAAAATGTTAACAGGTAATGACTCCCCGAATTCACTGTGATGAATTCACACTTATATTAGCCTCTGTCGAAGGTTCTTCTACCTCAGGTATGCTTTTGGAAATGATTCTCTCTACCGTTTTCTTTTTCTCTGTCTTCTATGTCAATTTGTTGCTTCCGCTTCTGAAATATTCGTGTCTCTTTCTGTGTTTTGCAAGTTTTGAACCTGGAGAAGTCTCAGGTCGTCATCTTGTTCTCAATGTTGGTCATTTTTAATAGGGTAGGACCCTTCCACTATGTACTTATTGTATTTAACTATAAAGAATGGAGAAAACCCATGAGGGTTTCATCATAATTCGGCTATCAGTAAGTTTTCTTTCCTTTAGTTTGCTTGTATCATCTCGAGACAGGCTCAAACCTTCACTGTTGTCTTCATCGTGGTCTTTGTAAGCTTGTAATCCTTGCGAGCAGGGTATAAACCCTCATTGTTACTCAGTATAGTGTATATATATTCAAAACTCTTACAGGGTTCGTTTCTTTTAAATGTTATTCTAACTGAGATTATAATGTTTCTCTCCTACGACTTAGTTTTTTTGTATATCGGACTTTTAAGAAGGAAAGATAAAGTAGAAATTTTTATCAATATTTTTTCAAAAGTATACCTATGATTATGCTTGAAAGGTGTGATAGTTTTTTAGCTCAATTTGACTATAAATTATGTTTCCAATACACTTTATTTATTGAGTTTAACTCAGTCCCATCCTATCTGAAGGTTATTTAATTTCGTCTATTTACCAAAAGATTCACAACATAATTTATCACTCAGATTAGCTCTCATACACAGAAAATCACTTTTATAAAGGAATTTGAACATGCATTGTATTCACGTACACACACAAATTATTAATACAACTTCTTCTAATTATTTTTCTTCCTCAAGATCGTAGAACCTCACAATGGTGGATTTGGTTTGGTTTTATGCCTTTCCAAAATCCCCATATGGTTGAGAAACTGTCATTCAGTTTCAGAACAGTTTATTAAAACTAAACACTTAACTAATCTTAATCTAACTATTCTTTTAATATGAAAATCACAATGGTTGTGTTAGCCCAAATTAACTTGAAACAAAGTAAAATAAAATTCAAAACCTCTTTTTATGTCCAGCAAAAAAAATCAACTCCATGTGGACCCTTTTAGTTGGATGCTCCTGCATCAGGCTCCCGAGGTAAATTAAACTCATGGCTCCTATCCATGAGCTCTTCAATAGAGTATCGGGAACTTTGAATTTTGGCAGCATCCAACCAAGAATAATCATCCATAGGACAGCCCTTCCATTCGACCAAATACTGTAAATATTCTTTTCTTCCTATCTTCCTAGCTACCTGTGTGTCCAAAATTTGTTCAATTTCCAAAGGCTATGATAGAGGCATCTATTTAATCCATGGTCTCTCCTCATCTGGGTGTCTCGTGTTTGTCTCTCCGAACTGTCTTCCTCATCAACAACAATGTATGGGTATAGATCTTCCACATTAAAAATGGGCGAGATCCCTACACCCGGAGGTAACTGCAACTTGTAAGTGTTTTCAAAAAACTTCCAAAGGATTCTACAAGGCCTGATTTTTTTCATATTCAATTTTTTTTATTCGCCTTTAGGAAACCTCTCCTTACGCAAGTGTGGTAGTACCAGGTCTCCTACTTCGAACTGTACCTCTCGCCTTTTCAAATTTGCTCTCTGTTTATATCTTTGGTTGTTGTCTTGTAGCTTCAATTTGACTTATTGATGTAGATCGTTGATTACTTTCACGCAATATTCGCCATTAGCACTCCTGTGCTCCAATTGACCCAAATCCCGCAACTCAAATACTCCACGTGGGTGCATTCCATATAGGATTTGGAAAGGACTTCTGCCTGTACTTCTATTGGGCAAGTGATTATAGGCAAAATCTACTTGTACAAGCACATGATCCCATTGTCTAGAATTTTCACCAACCAGACTCCTCAGCAAATTTCCCAGACTCCTGTTCACAACTTTAGTTTTCCCATCTGACTATGGGTGATAAGCCGAACTGAAAATTAGTTTTGTGTCTAACTTCTTCCACAATGTTCGCCAGAAATGGCCTGTGAAATTTACATCCCTGTCCGAGATGATGGATTTTGGCATGCCATGTAATCTAACTATCTCTGAAAAGAACAATTGTGCTACATGTGTGGCATCACATGTCTTTATGCATGGAATGAAATGTGCCATTTTGGTGAAATTATCCACCACCACCATGATGGAATCAAATCCCCGTTGTGTCTTCGGTAGACCTAAGACAAGTTCCAAGTTTACTAAGCCCCATGGTCTATTCGGAATGGGTAAGGGTGTTTACAACCCTACATTTGGGTTGCATCCCTTTGCATGCTGACAAACTTTACACATGATCACAAATATCTGCACATCTCTTCGCATCCTCGGCCAATAGTAAAAGTGGCTCAGTTGACCCAAAGTCTTATCTATGCCAAAATTTCCAGCCAAACCTCCACTGTGCTTTTCCTGGATTAAGTTCTCTCACATAAAACATTATGGAATACACAACTGCCCTCCTTTGAGTAGCAAACCCTCCTACATGTTATAGTCCAACCATGGACTATTGTCTCTCAACAGTGGATTTTGGCAAGCTTCATAATTTTCCTTAAAATCTGCATCCATCTCATGCAAGTCTTTGAGATGCTCAAATCTTGGCACATGTACTGCACTTTCTTGTAATATCAAATTTCTCCTCCTTAATGCATCTGCCACAATTTTTACCTAACCACTGATGTGTTTCAAAATGAATGTAAAACTCTACAAGTACTCCACCCATTTCGCATGTTTATGATTCAACTTGTACTTTTGCATAATGTATTGTAACGCACAATTGTCTGAAAACAAGACAAATTCATTAGCCAGCAAATAATGTCTCCAATGATTCATTGCTTGGACAACTGCATAAAACTCTTTGTTGTAAGATGTATACTTTTTACTCCTCTCATTTAACTTATCGCTGAAGTATGCTACTGGATTATCTTCTTGGCTGAGTACTGCACCAATGGTTTTTCCACTGTTATCACAATGAACTTGAAAAAGTTTGTTAAAGTCTGGTAATATTAGAACTGGTTTTTCAGTGATTTTCTTTCCAGAAGCTGAAAAATTCTCTCGGCAGATTTTGTCCAATGAAAAGGCTGATTTTCCTTCTTAATGGTATCCACCATAGGTGCAAAAATACCACTAAAGTTCTTAATAAACTTCCGATAGAAACTTGCCAGTCCATGAAAACTTCTTACTTCAAACAAACTTTTGGGAGATGGCCAACTAACTATGGCTACAACCTTCTCTGGGTCCATCTTCAACTCATTTTCAAAAATTAAAAATCCTAAATAAATCATTTCTTTCTTGAAAAAAGAACATTTTTTAAAATTTATCAGCAATTTATTTTGCTGCAATTTTTCTAGCACATACCTGACATGTCAAAAATGTTCTTCCTTTGTCTTGCTGAAAATAAGTATATCATCCAGATATACGATCACAAACTTGCCAATGAATTCTTTCAACATCTCATTCATCAAACGCATGAATGTGGTGAGAGAATTACTCGGTCGAAATGACATGACCAACCATTCATACAAGCCTTCATTGGTCTTGAAAGTTGTCTTCCATTCGTCACCTTCTCTAATCCTAATCTGGTGATAGCCTCTTTTCAGATCTATCTTTGAAAAGTACATTGCTCCACTCAAACAATCTATCATATAATCCAATTGAGGTAAATGAAACATGTACCTGATAGTGATCTTGTTTATCATCGGGGAATCAGTGCACATCCACCATTTAACTCCTTTCTTGGGAGCTAAAACGGTCGGAACAACACAAGGACTCAAAATCTCCCGAATCAGCCCTTTATTCAACAATTCTTGTACTTGATTTCTCATCTCCTCATTGTCTTTCGAACTCATTTGGTAAGCAGCCTTGTTTGGCAAAGTGGCTCCTAGAATAAAATCAATATGGCGATTAATGCTCCACTTTGGTGGTAATTTATCTGGTAGATCATCTACCACAATATCACTAAACTCTTGCAGCATGTCCTCTATTTCCGCAAGAAAATTAATAATTTTCGTATGCATCAATATTGCTCTTGGCCTTCGCACAACTTCATAATTTACCTCATTCTCCTCAATCCATCATAGAAACTCCTTTACGCCTATCAGCAGTATTTTAGTCCCACTAGTTTCTGCAGTATCTTCTTCTTTCATGGGAACTAGCGTATGCTTTATCCCATCCTTAACAAATCTGTAACAATTCTTTTCCCCATCATGGACGACCTTTCTTTTATATTTTCATGGTTTGCCCAGTAGAATATGACACACGTCCATAGGCATAATATCGCAAGTCACCTTGTCCTTATACTTGCCAATGTGAAAGTCCACCTCGCACTACTCATCAACCAACAGTTGGTGTCCTTTCTACAACCAAGACACCTTATATGGAGTTGGGTGCTTCAAATTCTTCAAACCAAATTTTTCCACCATCTCAGTGGCTACCAGGTTATCAATGCTCCCATTATCTATAATTACTTTACAGAATTTTTCATGCGACTTGCACACAGTCTAGAACAATGCTTTCCTCTATGTCAGGCCAGCCACCTCCTTAGCTAGTTTTAGTAAAACCTTGTTCAACACCAAGGCCTCTCCTGTTTCAAGAACATTCTCCACCTCTTGTGGTAATGCCTCTGCTACATCAATTTGAGCAACATACGCTCCCCTCTATCCAGCTTGCTCATTTTCAGGACATTCAAAAGACCTGTGCCCCCATTGGTGACACTTGTAACACTAGTAGGCATTTCCTCTACCCCTGGCATTACCCCTTCCACACTGGTATAGCCTTCCACCTGTAATGTTACCTTCCCTCTTAGTCTATCCCGAATTCTTTGAACCGTTACACTCTTCATTACTATTGGCAGTTCTACCTCTGCCAAAGGACTATCCTCTTCCTCTACCTGTCCTCTTCCTCTACCTGAACCATGCCCTCTCTTTGCATTCTGCTTTCTGGTAATCTTATCTTATTCTTTCAAAGCACTTTGATATGCCTCCTTTATAGTTTTAGGGAAAAGAATACTGATCTCATCTAGGATCTCCATCCGTAAACCATTCACGAATCTTGTTGTCTTCTTGGGGGTATATTCAACATACCCAGCCCTCAATTTCACCTTATAGAACTCTTTGGTATACTCCTTTACAGTCATCATCCTCTGACTCAGGTTTTGCACCTATCTGTAAAGAGAAATTTGGTAATCTTTAGGCAGAAATTTTATTTTCATCTTCTCAATCATTCTGTTCCATTTCTTGATCAATGGTTTGTTCAATAGCCTCCTTTCTGCTTGTATATTGTTGCACCACAGTGCTACGTGTCCATTCAACTTGGTAACAACAAAACTGATTTTTCTATCTTCACTAATTTCCTCATATCTGAAGTATTTTCCCAACTCACTTATCTAGTCCAGCAATGCTTCTGTGAACAAGCTGCCATCATAATTAGAAATCTCTAGTCTTGGTTTGTTGCTAGCCATCAAAATTGATTTCAATAGTTTGATCTCTTATCCCTCTTCTTCCGACCCATATGTCGTTGTTGTTGTTTCATCCTCACTGTCATCTCCACCTTTAGGATCTCTATGCCTTCCCGCTTCCACTGCTGCCAAACGTGCTGACAAAGTTCTGGTCTCTTCTCGTAGTCCTTCATCTACTACTACTCTTATATCTCTACCCCAACCTCTCCTTCCTACCTCCATATTTACTGAAGAAGAGAAACTTGCTCTGATACCACAATTGGTGGGCATCTCGAGGAAGAGGTATTGAATACAAAAATTAAAGACTTGTTGGTGTTTTAGATACATAGACCTTGGTTATTAATTGAAAATATGAATGACTTAACTTACCATAATTATTATTCTAACCCCTTTGTACATGACCTCGGGTCCGAGACCATGGCTAAGTTTCCAGGCTTAAAAGCATTCGCTTTACTTTTTAGGGTTTTATTATGTCATTTTAACTTTTTGTCGCAGGGCTCTAGAGGGGAAATATGGGGAAAGGGTTTCGACCCTGTGCCCGCCTGCAACTCTGTCAATGTTTTACTGTGCGTACGCAAACTCGTTTCTCCTCCTATGGAGCACCCATCTACACGAAAAACTCTTGATTCTCTTGGTAACGGTGAAAGTTCTCTTTTTATTTTGTTTTTTATTCCTTTGTTTATGTCCGTCGAAACCGGTGGTCTATTAGTGACTTATAAGACTAGTTTCTGTGTATCCAATTGGGGTTTGTTATTTCCATGGATGGCTCAGCAATCTTCCTACAGGTAAGGTTAAGTTCTGGTTTCATTTATATGTTTCATTTTTTGTCCTTTCTAACCCTCCAGGACAATGTCAACAAGTAATGAATCCCTAAATTCACTGTAATGAATTCACGCTTGTATTGGCCTTCTGCCGAAGGTTCTTCTACCTCAGGTATGCCTCTGGCTACGAGTCTCTCCACTATTTTCTTTTTCTCTGTCTTTTGTGTCAATTCGTTACTTCCTATTCTGAAATATTCGTGTCCCTTTATGTGTTTTGTAGGTTTTGAACCTGGACAAGTCTCAGGTTGTCATCTTGTTCTCAACGCTGGTAGTTTTTAATACGGTAGGACCCTTCCACTATGTACTTATTGTCTTTAACTGTGAAGAAAGGAGAAAACCCAATGAGGGTTTCATCATAATTCGGCTGTCAGTTAGTTTTATTTCCTTTAGTTCGCTTGTAGTGTCTTGAGATAGGCTCAGACTTTCACTGGTTCCTTTGTCGTGGTCTTTGTAAGCTTGTAATCCTGGCGAGTAGGGTATAAACCCTCATTGTTACTCAGTCTGGTCTATATATATTCAAAACCCTTACAAGGTTCGTTTCTTTTAAATGTTATTCTAACTGAGATTATGATGTTTCTCTGCTACAACGCCTTAGTTTGTTTGTATATCGGACTTTTAAGAAGCAAAGATAATGTAGAAATTTTTATAAATATTTGTTTGAAAGTATACGTGTGATTATGCTTGAAAGGTGTGATAGTTTCTTGGCTCAATTCGACTATAAATTATGTTTCCAGTACATTGTCTTTATTGTGTTTAACTCAGTCTCGTCCTATCTGAAGGTTCTATAATTTTGTCTATTTACCAAAAGATTCACAGCATAATTTATCACTCAGATTATCTCTCATACACAGAAAATCACTTTTATAAAGGAATTTGAGCATGCTCTTGTCTGAAGATTCTGTAATTTCATCTATTTACCAAAAGATTCACAACATAATTTATCACTCAGATTAACTCTCATACAGAGAAAATCACTTTTATAAAGGAATTTGAACATGCATTGTATTCAAGTACACACACAAATTGTTAATACAAGTTCTTCTAATTCTTTTTCTTATTCCAGATGGCAGACCCTCACAATGGTGGATTTGGTTTGGTTTTATGCCTTTCCAAAAACCCCATATGGTTGAGAAACTGTCATTAAGTTTTAGAACAATGTATTAAAACTAAACACTTAACTAATCCTAATCTAACTATTCTTTTAATCTGAAAATTACAATGGTTGTGTTAGCCCAAATTAACTTTAAAAAAAAAAAAAAAAAATTCAAAACTTCGTTTTTGTCCAGCACAAAAAATCAACTCCAACTCTAGCCTTTAAGTTGGATGCTCTACATCAAATTACTTCAAAATTAGCTCATATTAGATCCAATTTATTATTTAATTAAAGAATTTCATAATGGAATAGAGATCATTCTCCATCATGCATGTGTTTTCAGGTCTTGTCTCTCGCTTCTAAGCTCCACAGCTGCAGGCATTAGCAGACTCCTCCTCCCTTAGTGAATCCTCCACTTGTAGCGCACAAGCAGTGGAATTCTTCACATACAGTGCTCAAGCCAATGAGAAAATTGTTTTTAACATCGTGACATACATCTCTAATGCCTTAGAAGTCATGTAAAGTGTTTATTTTTGCTATGTTGTGCATTTTTTGGGTCAATTTCCCAACTCGAAAAACAAAATAATTGTACGGCTAATTGTTGTGATATATAGAGGAATTTCACTAATTTTATGATTTTTTTCCTGCTAATTCTCCATTCTATAAGAATTCAGACTTTTTTTATGGCGAGTTACTGTGATATTTAGGATTTCCAATTAATTGCTATGAATTTCTCATTTTTATGTTAATTCCAATTTTATAAGATCTCTCTTATTTTGTGAAGGGAAATTATTTTTAGAATGTGGAATTTCATTTGCTCATTTCAATTAGGCTTTGATTGGATTATAGATTGAATGGATAGATATTGATATTGGTGGTAGAATCTCTGTAATGGTAATGTTCACAAGGTAATAGAGTTCACAAGGTAATAGACAGCGTTTTTTTCCATCTGAAAAAAAAAAAAGAAATTAAAATAAAAAATAAATAAATTTATGTAATGGAGTGGCTAGTGAACCCGGATGTGGTAATTATGGGCACATGCAACTATCACAATGGTGTTGGACCACTCTTCCATTAGTTACAAATTTAAAATATTCATTGGTCGGAGTCTATTTCATGTCTTGGAATTTGGAATTTCCATGGTATATGTTTTTTCTTTTTCATTCGAGATTGTTTAGAATTGGATAAAGATTTATTGGAATAATTGTAAACCATTAACAATTCACAATTTAAGTGAATAATAGCAAAATTTTATTTAACAAAAATTATTTGGCCAAATCCATATAGTTGATCCATGAGCTATGACAAGGTTTGGAAAAAATATTGTCATTGTGCTAATAGTATTTATTGTTAAATTTATTTTTCCAAATTTAAATAAAAATTCTAAAACTATAATAATTAAACAAATATATATATTAATTAAAAATATAATAATTCGAAAACACATATTCATGTCATTGAAGATATAATAATTTAAAAACACATATTCATTGTCATTGAAGTGGATTTCTCCTTCATGCCCTGATCCTCGGTTATGACAGGCTTTGGAAAACTTATTGAGATTGTCATTGAAGTGGATATCTCCGTTATGCCATGGCCTCATCATGGGTTATCACAGGCTTTGGAAAACATTGTGCTCATCGTATTTAATGTTAAATTTTAGGTGTAATATATATTATTTATATGGGTTTGATTAAGTGGGAATTAATATTTTTATTTTTATTTTTTAAATAAATTTAAATATATATTAATTTTTTTATTAATTTGTTTATTATTTGTGAGATTATTTTAAGTTAATAAAGTGTGATTAAGGGTTATTGGATTGGATGATTGTATTTTTATGTTAAGTCAAATTTCTTTAAAAGTAATTCACAAATCAATTTGAAAATGAAAATAAGCTTAGCATAACATATATACCAATTTGAAAATGGAAATATGCATGGCATGACATATAAAGCTACTCAAACAAATAAGATAATTTTTAATAATATGAATGTAGCTGATTTAAAGTGAATAATAACATTTAAATACAAACATAGCATTAAAACAGTCAATTAAATTAATAAACACTTATTTTCAAAAATTTACACAACATAACTTGTTATAAACATTGGATATTCAATTTAACCATAGATTTTGTTGTTCCAATTCTCTTAATGAAAAGTCCCCTTTGAGTTAGAGCTATGAGTCCATAAGAATGGGAAAGCTCCTATAGGTCTTGAGAGTGCACTCACATGACTCATTACCTAATAAAAATATAGTGATATTAATCCTATTTAATTCCAACCACCCAACTCTATTCCCCATCACTCTGCACAACCCAATGGATGTGATTTCCTTCTCTATATTGTAGTTATTTAGACAATGACATTCCCCTTTAGGGATTTAGTATAAAGTTGGCTAGGATTTTCTGGATTGGGGACTCCAAAAAATCAAGTTGTTATTGGAGTGCTCACAATAGCCTTTACACATGCTCTTGGGTGATTATTCAATGAGAGCTCGTCATAGGCATATGAACATCTACTCCCAACATCATTACTAGCTTCAATAGAATGTCTTCAAAAAACAATAATGCCCTATTGTTTTAATGAGTAGTAAACTCTATTAAATCTCTTCACCTCTTCTTAACTGCGTAATTGCTTATCCTTCTACCCCTTTAATGGAATTTCCTCTATTTTTTCCCATGCTTTTTGACTCACCCTCTTCCCAAAAATTATTGCATTCAACCCATGTTGTACTTTCACTTTTTATTGTTTATATAACAACATGGGCTTCTACTTGAATTTTCTCTTATTTTCCCATGCTTTCTGGTCTCTTACTCTCTCCAAAGATAATTGCGCTAGTACCTAAGGTGTGGACAATGATGGCGCATTTGGATCTGGTTATTGTCTAGGGATGCCAGATAGTCTTTTAAACTTTTTTTTTTTTTTTCTTTAATGTGTTTTATAGCAAACAGTATTAATTAACAAAATCAAAGAATAAAGCACATGGTCTCGAAGTTGCCATCTGACGGTCCACAAAACAAACAGTCAAATAATACCTACCTTCTGTGTATATTTTAGGTACCCTTATACAGCTTCCAAATAACTCTGATCTCAATCCATTCAGTCTGCAAATGCAGGCCTGCATAGGCAGGAAACTTTGCTTTAATCTGTGAGAGCCTCAAGCCTCCCATATTCTCACGTCGCTATTTGATTGCTTAACAGAGCGAAACAGCAAAAGTTTTGTATCTCCATGTCGTCATCGTCTTATTCTTCTTCGGCCTGGCCAGTTACAGCCGCTGGATCACCTCGAGAAGAAACAATATGTAAAGTAAAAGAGAAAAGGAATACAGAGGAATCAGCCGATGAATTTATTCGAACATTTGGGGGCGATTTGAAGATGCAGAGACTCAAACCACTTTCTGATGCCTCTACCCCTGCCGTTGATGAAATCAAACAGAAGACCAGCAGCTCCGAAATCAGAAGTAGTCGTCAATATAATCTGTCGAATATTCAGGATTTTGAAAGAACAAAGGATGTTGACAAATCGGCTGCCGATTTCATCAGTAAATTTCGAAAGAATTTGGCTATTGAGAGACGGGACTCTCTCGATAATTATAAACAGATGCTTGACAGAGGTGTTTGAAGATGTGTGTCTATATGTATCAAGGATAGTTTCTTTTTCCTGTTTTAATTGTTTATTATTATTATTATTAAATGTATCCAGAAAAGTTTGAGAGAGAAGAAGATGATTAGAATTTGTAAAGAATGCCCTCATTATATTTGGCATCGTCGATTTTTGTGGTTCGATATTAGTATGTGGTCAATCCAACATGATGTGTACTGATTAGAAACCCGATGTAGAAAATAAGTGGATCCAGTTAAGCCTGGGTAAATATTGGGGTTGTTTTGAGAAATGGCAAGCAAATCTCCGTTCAGATAATCCTGATTCCTATGTACTAAACACAGGCTGGGTCAATGATCCATTCAAAACTGGATTCTTATGTTTTACATATAAACATAAATAATAGATTCCTTGTCAATTACTTCAATCAGAGATCATTTTCTGTCCAGCTTATTATTTTTTTGTTAAAAAATTAGATAAGGAATAGAGATTAGATCTACTTTTTCTCCTGATCATGCCTGTTGTCAGGCTCTGTTTCTCCCTTCTAACTTCCACAGCTGCAGGCACTAACAGACTCTTGTACCTCACTGAATCCTTCACGAATAGCGCACAAGCAGTGGAATTCTTCGCATACAGTGCTCAAGTCAATGACAAAACTATTTTTATTCTTGCCATTTTATGCTTTTTTTGGTTAATTTCCCAACTCGAAAAATAAAATAATTGTACGGCCAATAATTACTGTGATATATAGGTGAATTTCTCTGATTTTATGATTTTTTCCGCTTAATTCTCCATTCTATAAGCATTCGGACATTTTCTTTATGGTGAATTACTGTGATATTTAGGGTTAATTGCAATGAATTTCTTATTTTTATGTTAATTCTCAATTTTATAAATCTCTCTTATTTTGTGAAGGGAAATTATTTTTAGAATTCGGAATTCCATTTGTTAATTTCACTAAGGCTTTGAGTGGATTATGGATTGAATGGATAGATATAGAACGAAACCAATCCTTCAAATAATATGGCGCACTGTATTGGTTACTGGAGTGGCCAGTGAACCCGGATATGATAATTATGGCCTCGTGTTACTATCTCAATGGTGTTGGAATACTCTTCGATTAGTTACAGGATTTAAGATATTCATTGGTTGGAGTATATTTCATGTTTTGTTATTTGATAATTTCCGGGTAAATGCTTTTTCTTTTGAAATGGTTTACAATTTCATAAAGTTTTATTGGAATAATTGTGAACTCTCCGTAATTCCCAATTCAAGTGTTTTAAAGCTTTTTCAGGATATTAAATCCAATTAGATCCATGTAGAATTAAAATTACATTTTAAACAATCTGAAATTTATTTCGCCAAATCGGACAAAATTCGCATAATATATATAATAATTAAAAAACAGTCATGGAAGTGGATTTCTCCGGCATCGCCTGATGTGGATTTCTCCACAACGGCATCGCCTGATGTGGATTTCTCCGTTTTTCCATCACCTGATTCATGAGTTATGACAGCATTTGCAGAACATACTGTCATGGTAATTATCGTTAAATTTATTTCACGAAATTCCTTAAAAAAAAAATTCCAAAACATATAATAATTAGAAAAACACTTAAATTGTTATTGAAGTGGATATCTCTGTTATGCCATTGCCTGATCATGAGTTATTACAGGCTTTGGAAAACATACTGCCATTGTGCTTCTCGTATCCATTAAGTTAGATCTAAAAAAGCGAGCAACTGACATAATTTTTAATATGATATGTTATATCGGTTGCATTAAGTTACATTTCAAAAAGCCAGCAATTAATATATTTTTTTTAATAATTGGAAAAAAGTTAAATTTTTTTTTTTTAATTTGGTTAGGATTACATCATTATATCTAATATATTAATTTTATTGGAATGAGGAATTGAACAAATAACTTCATATCAAGAAGTATCTTAATGAAAGACGTAATCACATATATTAACTTCATATCAAGGAGTATCTTAATGAAAGACGTAATCACATATATTCAAGGTCCCTTGAAGTGAATGTAGTTAATTTGATAAAGTTGATGTAGTTTATTTAAAGTGCATATATCAACATTTAAATATAGAAGACATGAATTAAACATAGCATTTAAACATTTCAACATAACATTAAAAGTGTCAATTAAAATAATAAAACACTTATTTTCAATTTTTTTACACAACTTGTTATAAAAGTTAGACATAGACTTTGTTGCTCCAATTCCCTTAATAAAAAGTCCCCTTTGAGTTGGAGCTTACTCCACAAGGATGAGAAAGCTTCTATAGGTCTCAAGAGTGCACTTACACAACATAATATCTAATAAAAACATAGTGACACGAATTCTACATTAACTCTAACCACCAAACTCTATTCCCCATCAATTTGCACAACCCAATGGATGTGATTTCCTTCTCTATTATTGTAGTTGTTTAGACAATCTCCTCCCCCTCATACAATTAGCTAGGATTTTCTCAAAGTGGGACTCCACAAAATCTAGTTGTTATTGTAGTGCTCACAATAGCCTTTACACATGCTCTTGGGTGAATCTTCAATGAGAGCTCCTCATAGGCATATGAACCTAGATGTAAGCATAATTACTAGCTTCAATAAAGTGTCTTCAAAATACAATAATGCCCTCTTGTTTTAATGAGCACTAAATTCTATTTAATCTCTTCACTTCTTGTTGTCTACATAACTTAATATCCCTCCACTTTGAATTCCATCTCATTTTTCCCATGCTTTTTTTACTTACACTTTTCCCAAAAATGATAGCTCTTAAACTATTTACTTAACCTTGCATTAATTGACTTAACTTGTTCTTGAGTAACCAGTTGAAGTGACTCTAATATCAACCTCACACATACATTCAATTATTAACTTTAATAATTCAAATATGAATGACTCTAATATCAATCTCACACATACATTCAATTATTAATTTTAATAATTCAAATATGGATTAAACCAATTGAGGTGACTCTGATATCAACCTCACACATACATTCAATTATTAACTTTAATAATTCAAATATGGATTACTTGGTAATCATAAATAATTTAAAAAAAAAAGACATAAGATTATAGGTATGTGGGGTGGCTCTAATATCAACCTCACACATACATTCAATTATTAACTTTAATAATTCAAATATGAATTACTTTGTAATGACAATAATTTAAGAAAAAAGCATGAGATTATAGGTATGTTGTTTTTCCCTTTAAATCCAGCCACTTTCATCCCCTCTCTTATAAAACCATAACCTCCTACCAATCATTTTAGAAACAATGATATATTTTATTTTATTAATTTCCATACATTATTTTTATATATTACATCTTCAGTTCTTAATTATTTATAATATATAAAATGGTACATTATTAAAGCTCAAATGAATCAATGTGGGCCAATGCTTTGGTATTATTATTATTTATTAATTAAATTTAAATTAATTATGAATAAGTAATCTATTATTTATTTATTAATTTAATTAATAATTAAATATATTATTTAAATAACTAACAATATTTATATTAATATTAATAGATTAACAACATTAACATATTAAAATAACATATATTAAATGTTTATTAATATGGGTGTACTAACAATTTAAAATAATACACTCATATTTATATATAAAAATAGTAGACTCATATTTATGTATAATTTTTTATAAAGAATAGAATAGTTTAACATGATTTGATAATAGTGACTTGAAACTGCATACAATGCCACGACACCACTTTGGATAAGACTTCCTCTCTTAAATGATGATAATCAAATGATATATTATAATATGTTTAATCATATACTATGTTTCAAACTTCGTGTGAATAAAAGTCAAAATTCGTGTTACGTATAATATTTTTCAAAAATCAAAATTCGTAAGTGTTATTAGATTAAGTATTTTATTTTTTTCAATTGTTAAAGTTTGAAATTGTGGTAATTGAGAGGAGACGAGGAGACACTTTAAGGGAAAGCTAACAATTTCTTGAATTGGAAGTTAATCGGCCCTGAATCGTAATTTCTTAAACAAACTGATTTTACAAGCCAGAAACACACCAACCAAAAACCCAAGATGGATTCCTGTTCTTCCGTAACCCAATTGAAGTAGTCAATGCAATTTGTTATTATGACTTCATTAAGATATTCATTGTTATTGAAGTGCTAGGGAATCACTCGGAAAAGCATCCAGCTTGGGCAACACGAATGTCTAATCTTCTCCCGCACAACACTCCCCCATTATTTTATTTTACATTTGGTAAATAATATTGCATGCATATTGTAAAGTACATATTTAAATATCTAAATGTTTTTGTTTTAAATTTTTTTATTTTTTTTAAATATATAATTTTTTATTTATATATTTTATTATTTTTTATTAATTAAATTACCAAAAGAAAATAGTATGAGTTTTATAAGTATTAAATTGAATTTAAATTGGAAGAGCTTTGGTGATGATTAGAAAACTGATTTGTCTAATAATAAGATTAGAGTTAGGATTCTCTTTGAGACTTAATAAAAACTAATGCAACTATATATATTAAATAGGTGATAGGGTTAATAAAGGCTTATTAGCATATTTCCAAACATTTATCAACATTTACTTACAAAACAACTATTTTTCAAAAAACAAATCTTACCAACATTTACTTACAAAGAAACTATGTCTAGGAAAACGCATCTCTCATATCTTGTCACATCGGAAAATTCATCATCTAACACTCTTCTTGAGAGATGGATCAAAACTAACAAACTTATTATCAAACACTTTAAACTAACAAACCTATCATTAAACACTTTGCAAAATTTACTTACATAGCAACCATGTGTTAAAAAACTCATCGTACCCACCTTTATTTACAAAGCAACCATGTCTCAAAAAAACACATCTATCCATATCTCCTTTTGATTATGATTTCGTTTCATATTATACATTGTAAAGTAATGTGCAATAAAATGGATGGGTAAGGATATTGGGCATATGCTCGTGGATCAACAATGTAACAAGATGGGTTGGACTAGAGCATTTACAACACTACCCAAATACACATCACTTATTGATAATTGAGCAAGTTTCTCTAAGTAATCGCATGTTTATGTATACTAGTACACATAAAAGTATAAATATTTTTTAAATAAATTTTAGCATTATTATGCACTTAATAATTAGTTATAATTAAATCAAAATTATAAAAGCTCATAGTGAGACAAATACAAAAAACATACATCTTTTTAAATCGTCGTGACATGTTTATCGAAAAATGTGAATGTCAAATTCCAACCCTTAAAACACAACTTGACTAGTAGCTCTGCCTAGGTACTCCATCAATGATAGTTGGACACACATAAACCATGAATGCATCTAATTGCTTATAACATGACTATTGGAAGGCATGCCACAAACACAACTGACTATACAAGAAGTGAGGACCATCTAGATCTCAAGTATACTAGAGAGGATTTTGCTAAGCACCATTTTCATTTAAAACGAGAGAACCTAGTTTGTAAGAAAGAGAGGCTTGAATGCTTTTGGCTAAGCCATTGGTACCAATCGTTGTCACATATTAAAGAATAAGGACTAGAAAGGATTATGTTAAGCACCATTTTCGTTTAAAACGAGAAAACCTGATTTTAAGAAATAAAGCCTTGAATGCTTTTGGCTAAGCCATTGGTATGAGTCATTGTCACATCTTAAAGAATGAAGGACTAAACAAAGAAAGAAAATTTGTACCGAGGATTCGAGAGGGAATTTTGGCTGTGGATCCAATTTAAGGCATACGTTCAAAAGACCAATATATAGTATTTATTTGCATAAGTGTGGGACTTATCCCACGTAATATTCAAGGCCAATAAGACTGGGATAGGGATTTTCCTAAGTAGCGAGATAAGTTGTGTCAAATTTTCTTAATTGAAGACTCTACAATGTCTAGTTTTTATTGAAGTACTCACAATATCCTTTACACATGCTCTTGGGTGATTTTTCAATGACATCTCCTCACAGGTATACTAGCCTAGCTCTCAACATAATTACTAGTTTCAACAAACAACCTTCAAAACACAATAATGTTGTCATGTTTTAATGAGTAGTAAACTCTACTGAATCTCTTAACTTCTTGTTATTTACATAACTACATATCCTTCTACTCAAATTTCCTCTCATTTTCCCATGATTTTTTTACTCTCACTCTTCCCAAAGATGTTTGCAATCAATCCTAGTTGTCATTTAACTTTTTATTATCAACATAACTTCATGGCCCTCTATTTTAATTTTCTTTTATTTTCCCCATGCTTTGTTGACTCTCACTATTTCCAAAGATGATTACACTCAACCAATGTTGTCATAATTAAGTGAGGTGACTCTCTCACCCACCTCTTACACTAGTGTACTTAACCCCATGGTTTACTAACTAGTTGAGATGACTCTAATATCGATGTCACACATGCATTCAATAATTAACTTTAATAAGTCAAATATGGATTACGAGGTAATGACAGATAATTTAAGAAAAACAATGGGATTATAGGTATGTGGATTTTCGTCTTGGACCCCACTTTCATCCATTCTATTATAAAATCATAAGTTCCTATAACTCTATATTCATTCATTTTAAAAACAATGATGTATTTTATTTTATTAATTTCCTTACATAATATTTACATACTACATATTGAGTTCTTAACTATTTATAATATATACAATTATACATTATCAAAACTCAAATGAATCAAATATGGGCGAAGGCTATGATACCATGTTGAGGTTTTTCATTTCACCAAAATTCACTATCATTCTCTTGAATGGAAAATTAACCAAACCCTTATCATTATCAAAAGTAGAAAATGAATCCCATGTTCCACCGTATATCTGAAATGAATCAAACTTGGGCAAAGGCTATGATACCATGTCCACCTTTTTCATTTCACCAAAATTCACTATCATTATCTTAAGTGGAAAATTAACAGAAAATGAATCCCATGTTCCATGGTATATCTTATCTTGAATGGAAAATTAACCGAAAATGAATCCCATGTTCTAGAGTATATCTCAGTATCTCAGTGTAGTGATTAATCCAAATAATCCATTATCAATGAATTGAGCGTGACAATTACCCCAACATAAATTATGACTATATAATTTGAACCATAACATCAATATAAATAATAATCTAAAATACATTGGATATTGATAATAAAACACAATTGTAGAATTTTTAATAACCTAAAATAGTGGACTGAGATTCATCCAAGGCGAAAACACCACTTTGGATAAGGCTTCATCTCTTAAATGATCAAAATGAAATGTTGGAGATGTTCACGTAGGTTAATATACATCACAGTATTTTTAATCATATCTTATGTTGCAAACTTCTTATTTTTTTGTCAATTTAGTAGTGCCTTGCTATTTTCTATTTATATTTTGAAAGCAGGTTACAAGCAATAGTAATTTTGTGGCCTCAACCTTCCCGGAGGAAACCAGGTCTGTTGGCCACCTTAAAGCGTTGAACACCATCCAAAACTGAAAAAGTTTCATTCTACTACTTTTTGCATGAGCTATCTGACTATTTAATCTATTATCAAAGTAACTGTCAGGACCTATAGTCCTTTGCAAAAAAACAAAATTCATATTATATAAGAAACTAAACTCCTATCCATATGAAGATTCAATTGGGGCAGGGTCCTTTGCAGTGGATCTTGGCATATCAGCTTGTTGCAGTTGTTGGATATTCTTCTCCATTCTTCCAACACAATCGTCAATTCTACCAATACGATCAGTGGCTTGGTACTGGGTGACCTTGATGTGTTGCAGCTGAATGTCAATGTCCTGCAATAATTCTAGCATTTTTGGTTCTGGCTTCTCTCTGGTAGGATGAATACTCTGAATTGCCTTGGCTATCAGGAATTTGAAAATCCAATAAGTGTGGACTATTTGATTGAACAGTGAAAGGCGATCTCGAGTGTTTCCAGGATCAGTAAAAAATTCCATAATTTCTACTTCTACTTCATTGTCTTCCTCATTGCTCTGAATTTCCTTTTCCCATCTGTGGATTTCCTGTCTGACCTGTGATGAATTTCCAAGTGAGTAGGTGGATGAGAGGTTCATTAAAACCTCTTGCTTTGTCTTCCTCCCTCTTTTCCTATTCTTCGCTTCAGGTTGGAGCATCTTCTGTTTCCCTTTGTCAGTAGTATGGGCAAAATATTTTCTTGTTTTCCTCTTAACCCTTGTGAGCTGACTTATAGTAAGACGGTGCTCTGGAATAAGAACAAGAAAATAATAAAAGGAGATAACGATTAAAATTTGAATCTTGTTACCAAGAACAACGTTTGGACAATTCTGATGCTCCTCGATAGTAGTATGAGACATGTTATCATCCTCGATAGTATCATGGATAATCTGTTGAACCCAGACATGACATAGGTTCTACTTATAAAAGGACAGCCTACAAACAAATATGAAGATACATAGACAGGTTTGAAAGCTAAGCTACTGATTATCCAACAAATTTTGACAAGAAAACAGAGTATAGTATACACCGACCCTTAACCTCCTATTTTGATTCCTATTATTTTTAACAATGTAAGGAAGAACCCACCAGCGTTCATACCCGAGACTAAGCAGAACCTTCGTTACCTTCCCTCTACTAAGGATAATAAGAAGGAAGGGACAAAACAACCAGAATTCCTTGATAATTCTAGATTTAAACTTAGATTTCTGCTTACTGCTAAGGTAATCAAAAAGCGTAACATAACAGCAGAGGAAGGATTTCTGACTAGTGACATGTATGCGACAACAAACATTCATGCCCCCACTATTCAAGTTGGTATTACCCGCGAACCAAACACTACTTTTGTTTATTAGATAGAGACGACACTTACTTACATACATATGATTGTTAGACTTACTATGGCAGGGATCTTGAAAGCACGGATCGACCGGCTTTAATTGAACCATCTCATACCAAGAAATTCGGCAACTGAAAAAACTTTCTGAACTTTTCCTAACTAGATGCATTTCCAAGATTTTGGTAATGAAAATGGATTTAAGATGGAAAATAACATACCCCAGCAAAGCTATGAGTCTGGTGTTGATTATGTCCACTTCCGTCCTCACCCGCCTCTGCTCGTTTGCTGTGACGGAGGATTTTCTTGTTTTGTATCCTATATTACAACTCATAAACCCTGCTGGAAAATTGATGTTTCCCCCTCCCAACTCTGACATCACAGGTTTTCTTACCAACTCCGTCATCATACTCTTATCCTTCGCATGCCTCCATGATTTAGATCTGGATGACTTATACATGGCTCATTTAATATGCATGAACAATGGTTGCCACTTGGCTTGTTTCATAGCCGACGACCTCGTTCAATGAGCACCCCAATCGGGGGATCTTATGTTGCAAACTTCGTGTGAAGGAGATATAATACTTCTTAAAAGTCAAAATTTGCCTGAAATGCAATAATTTTCAAAAATAAAAATTGGTTTAGTGTAATTAAATTAGGTAATTTGTTTCGTAAAACCTATGAAAATGGAGAGGAGAAACTTTAAATGAAAGCTAACAATTCCTTGAATTGGTAGATAATCGCGAAGAATTGTAATTTTTTTAAACAAACTAATTTTACACGCGAGAAACCCAAAAATAAAAATAAAATAACTATATTGTATTTAAAGATTATTTTACAATTTAGTGTGAAAGGATGTGTAAGTATATTATGTTTCCAATAAAAAAAATTATTAATGTCTACCCCAAATAAAATTGAAAATAATTATATAAAAAACTACAATATAACTCAACACAAAGAACCTAAAATCTTGCTCCAAAATCTTTCAATATTTCTTTTAACTAAATATTTGTAAAACGAATATTTAAAAGGAAAAACCATATTTTAGGGATATATTAAAATATTTAAAGAAATAAATATGTCCACTTCAAAATTGTAATATTCTTCTATAATTGTGTTCTTGTATGTTGATTCAATTGTAAAATCATGTGCAGAGGAGCATTCTTATTCTTAAGTCTCTTTTTCTAATTTTAAAATAATGATAATGATATGTGTGTTTATATGGTTTTAAGAAAAGGAATGGGACTCAAACCCTTAACCTTGGGTTCCTTAACACCTATGGAATCCTCATTTATCCACAATGTTATGCATAAAATTTATATCAACCATTTAGCATTCATATGATATATTATGTGAACCCCTTTGTCATAATTTCAACCTTTACAGCTTTTATGATTTGTAGTTTGACACTAGGCTATTTCCTGCTACCCCACCCCTCCCCCTACAATATCAACTTGGAATTCATGTTGCATGGGTCCTTTATCTATGTCTCAAAAAAGTGAACCACGACCTTGACAGAGTTACAATTGGACAGTTATGATGATATAAGGTGATCGAACGATCAGATAGCAATCAATCCGGAGACACAAGAAAAAGAGATGCAAGATCCCTTTGAACTCACCCCCACTATTGATCTGAAAGGACTGTATTAGTTTTGTTGTGCTAAGTGTCTTTTCAGTTAATAAACATGTACATACTTGTCTCCATAGTTTTCTTAAGGAATGAGAATTTAACTATGAAATATATATGATTTTAGTCAATTAGAAGCATGAAATAAGATGAAAAAACATTGAACAACCGTCTATAACAGATAAATAAAACACCACATAACATTTACATAGCAGGCATGACGAAGCAGTTCACCCCTCCTGGGCTACATCTGCTGGTCTAGCTCCCAATGGCATGTCCATCTTTCATTATGCTCAAATACATGTAGTTATAGGCCTCTAATGGTTGTTTTCTCTACAACAATGGCTCCAGAATGCTCCAATTAGTCTAGAATGACTCTTCATTCACTCAGGATGGGAGAAAATTGAGCCTCCAACTCATTTTCCTAGTAACACCTAGAAAAGCTCCACTAATTGTGGAGAACTCCACTTAACTAGAGTTAAATTTGGCCAACTTTGCACAAAAATAGTGCGCTATAAATTTTCTGCCAGAGATAACCATTACATTTAATATGGGTGGTTAGGGGTGGCCACATGCCAACCCCCGTTCCGCAGTTACCACAACGGTGGAGTGGAACTATAGCACAAACCTCGGTGGTAAGTTACAACTAGAGTTAAAAGCGGGGTTAAGACCTGGCCGCGTTGAGTTATTTATTGTAACTGCAGCATGTGACAAGGTTTTGACATTACAGTTGCGATGCTCGGTCGGTTAACGTTTTGGTGTTATGTTTTTATGTTGCAATGTGACCAACCTTCCACGAGATCGTCGACGGTCGCAACCCCCAAACGAATATGTATCAAACTTGAAATACAACTCGAGAGCTATAGAGGTTAAGACTCATAGTGTAGTGTAGGCGGTGTGGTGGGTGGTTGTTCTACTGGAGGTCGCGGGGTCGAGCCCTGCGAACCTCCATAAAATTTTAATATGCCTTACTAGGGACATGTGGCGGCCTGAGGGCTGGCCACGTGTCACCCTCCCATTGGCTCTTAAAAAAACACATACAACCCTTGAACAAATCATATAGCGCCACTTATCATCCACTAGTTGGCCCGAAGAAAAGGAATATTCTTCAGAATATTCCTTTTTGCTGACTGTGCATCTTCCATCCTGACTGGGCATCCCAGTCAACCCTGTCGCAAAATTTAGTTGTTTGGGAATTCGATTAGAACATGATATTTCCCTCATACGACATCAGTTTTTTGAACCGTTCATGGCGTCAGAATCAAGAAGACAAGATCTACGTAACCATCCTAGTTTCAACGCAATCCTATAGCTTTCAATTTTGAACAAAATTTATGAACTCCTAATCACTCCTCCCCATTGGGAAGCTTTTGGACCCCAAAAGACTTGATTACCTGTTCAGTAGATGAGGGTACAACTCCCTCACCTTTCCAACCTCCATCCACTTTTCCTTGCTTGGCTTACTGCCTTTGAGCCCAACTTTAAGGTAGTCAACACTTCCCCTCTTGTATGCTCTTGTCCTCTTGTCAAGAATTGTATCTTCCTTTAGCTCATCCAGAAATTCTAGTGAGAAATCTTCAATAGAAGGTAGCTCAACATCACTTCCTTGATCATCGATCAAAGGTGGCTCATAGAAACATAAGTTTTTAACATTAACAACTGAATACATTTGCATATATGAAGGCAAGTCAAGCTGAAATGCATTGTTACCAACTTGCTTTATGATCTTGAATGGACCATAGTGAATGGGTTTGAGATTTTTACCTTCCCCTTGCATCTTTTCTTTGCTAATGTGCAACCATAACTCATCTCCTTCTTAAAACTTGTGATCAACTCTGTGTTTGTCATCCCTCTCCTTGTATTTTCTTTGACTTTTCACAAGTTGTTCTTGAACTTGTTGATGTATAATATGAATTTTCTCAATGAAATTTTGATCCTTGTCAATATCACTATGGCCATCGATTGAAAAATCCTTACCAAAGATGAAGTCTAATGGCGATTTTGGAAAATACCCAAAGCATATTTCAAAAGGTGATGTCTGAGTAGAAGAGTGCTTTTCCCAGTTGTAAGCATGTTGAAGGTAATGCAGTTTCTCATCCCACAACTTAGGATGTTTGCTGCAATATTCTCTCAATAGATGCACAATGGTTCTATTCACCACCTCGGTTTGTCCATCAATTTGCGGATGAAAAGAAATACTCTTTTTCAACTTTGTGTCCATCTCGTACTCCAAATATTGGAGAAAAAATTCCCTATGAACCTATAATTCATGTCACTAACAATAGAAGTTGGAAACCCATAATGAACCCATACATGTTGAAAATAAAGTTTAGCAGTTTGTTCAATAGTAATGGTTTTCTTACATGGCATAAGTATACACATTTTACTGAATCTATCCACAACTATATAAAGATAATCATGATGTTTTCTTGACATAGGTAGACCTCCAAAAAATTCCATGAAGACACTCTCCCATGGCCTTGATGGTACCAGTAGTGGCATGTACAACCCAAGCTTCCTATTACTAAGCTTGCTTGTTGCACACATAGAACAACCTCTTATAAAACATGACATAATATCTACCATGCGAGTGTTAGAAAATTATATATTACAGAGTAATGCAACACATAAAATATGCATAAAAACACAAGCACACAAAACACATAAAGCCAGAGAGACACAGATATACGTGGTTCACCAAGTTTTGGATACGTCCACCCCGAACAGCCAGTTCTTCCTTTCTATTATCCAGTAAAATGAAGAGACACAACCTATAGCATATCCATTGTAATATCCTATATTCTCTCTCACAGTCTCCCTATCAGTTTCTCACTCAGAGAATACACATACAATACACATCCACAATACAATACCCTCATACAAGCGAGGGGTTGCCTTCTAGGAAAAAAAACCCTAAAATAAACAAAACTTCTACCGTCAGATCATCCGCCTAATGAACGGCCCAGATTGACTAGAAATTAATATACCTTTACAAGGAAATTTTACATTTGTTTTTAGCTTCGGGGGCGCTACCCCAGAAACCCCCCACCTAGGGGGTGGGGGTGGGGGGGGGGGCTCCATAAAGTCACAGTCGCACCCCCTGGACCCCCCAGGCAGCGTTTAATTACAGCCAGCGTTGCCGCCCCATTAAGGTACAAGGGTCCAACACTGTGATACAAAATAAACAAGATAATCAGGGTCCACACCCAACAATCTCCCACTTGGAGACTGATTGTAGCAACTCCATCGCTGCTTCATTTGTTGGACAATGACTCCACTTTGGACCTGGTTGTTTCTCATCTTCGTTGTCATTCTTGAAGACCAATTGAAATTGAGCATATTCTAAGTTTCTCCCTCGTTACAACTTTTGTTAGCATATCTGCAGGATTCTGGCTAGTGTGTATCTTTTCCAGCTTCAACTGTCCATCTTCCAACATTGACCGTATGAAATGGTACTTGATATGTATGTGTTTAGTCTTGGAATGAAATGTTGAGTTCTTTACAAGATGCATGACACTTTGGCTATCATTTTATAACGTGCCCATATCCTGCCTCTTACCCTATTCATCCATAAACCTTTGTAACCAAATCATTTCCTTATTAGCCTCTGTAGCAGCAACATACTCTGCTTCTGTTGTTGAAAGTGCAACAACACTTTGGATTTTTGAAACCCAACTAATAGTTGTTCCACCTACAGTAAATACATACCCTGTAGTGCTCCTCCTATTATCTCTGTCATCTGCCATATCTGCATCAAAATATCTCTGTAGAGAAATGTTTGAACCACCAAAGCATAATGTTTGATTTGTGGTACCTCTCAAATATCTGAGAATTCATTTCACAGCCATCGAATGTTCTTTTCCTTTATTGTTCATGTACCTGCTTACAACTCCCACTGCATGTGCACTATCAAGCCTTGTGTAGACCATTGCATACATTAAGCTTCCAACTGCTGATGCATATGGAAATTTCTAAGACATATAGTCCATTTCTTCTTGGTTCTTGGGGCATATCTCCTTACTAAGTTTGAAATGGCTAGAAAAAGGTGTATTAACTGGTTTTGAATTCTGCATATTAAATCTTTTCAATGCCTTTTGTATGTACCCGGGATAGTGTTAATTTGTGATTTTTCCTGTCTCTAGTTATTCTTATACCAAGGATTTGTTTTGCAGCTCCCAAATTCTTCATTGCAAATGAATTTGCCAATTTTTTTTTGAGCACATTTATTTCCTGCATGTTAGACCCTGTAACAAGCATGTCATATACATACAATAACAATATAATATAGCTTCCATCATTTTTCTTTTTCAGATAAACACAATGATTAGAGTGACATCTAGTATAACCTTGTTCAAACATGAACTTGTCAAATTTTAGATACCACTGCCTTGGAGTCTGTTTTAAGCCATACAAAATATTCTTTAGCCTACACACTAATTTTTCCTTCCCTTTGACCTCATATCCTTCTGGTTGCTGCATATAGATCTCTTCCTCCAAATATCCATGGAGAAATGTTGTCTTTACATCTAACTGTTCAAGATGCAAATCTTCCACTGCTACAAGACTTAAAATAGTTCCGATTGAAGTCATCTTAGCAACAGGAGAAAACATTTCATCAAAATCAATACTTTTATTTTGTGCAAACCCCTTCACCACAAGTGTAGCTTTGTACCTCTGTTTTCCTCCATCTTCTTCCTTCAGTCTGTAAACCCATTTATTCTAAAATGTAGTTTTACCTGCAGGTAACCTGACTAAGTCCCAAGTCTAGTTATGTATTAAGGAGTCCATCTCTTCTTCCATGGCTAGCTCCCACTTCTTCCTGGTTTCAACCTAAATTTCTTCTTCATAACATTCGGGTTCACCAGAATCAGTCAACAATAAATAATATAATGAAGGAGAGTATCTTTTAGGGGGTCTACTTATCCTGGTAGATATTCTAACACCACTTTCAGGTGTTTTAGGTGCCTGTTGTTGTTGTGGTGGTTGTTGTTGTTGTGGATGTTGATTATTATTATTTTCAGGCGCCTTTACTTTTCCTGTGATCTCATCAAGAACAATGTATTCTTTATTTTCCTCTTCTTGCTTCCTTTCCTGCAACTGATTCTTATACAAGACCTTTTCATTGAATATTACATCTATGCTCCTAATAAAGGTACATTAACACCATATCCAATAAAGGTACATTTCTTTGATTTTGCCTCAAACTTTGTTCTATTTTCTTTATTAATATGGACAAAGGCCTCATCGCCAAAAGTCTTTAAAAAAGAGTAGTTTACCTTTTTACATGTCCATGCTTCCTCTAGAATACCACCATCCAAGGAACTTGAAGGCCCTTTGTTTATTAGATAAACAACAGTATCTACAACATTTGCCCAAAATTGTAAAGGCAATCCTGCATGCAATCTCATGCACCTTGCACACTCCATGATTGTTTTGTTCATCCTTTCTGACACACCGTTTTCTTGTGGTGTTATTGAAAATCTCTTCTCTCTGTGAATTCCATGCTCTGAAAAACACCTATCAAACTCTTTGCTGCAATATTCACCTCCATTGTCTGATCTGAGACACTTCAACTTCTTTCCTGTCTCAATCTCAACCAAAGCTTTCCATTTCTTGAAAGTATCAAATACATCAAATTTATTCTAAATACAATAAATCCAAGTTTTTTTAGAGTCATCATCAATAAAAGTAACATAATAACGACAGCCACCGAGAGATGATACCTGAGCAGGCCCCCATACATCTATATGCACAAGCTCTAAGTTTTTTCTCTTCTTTTCTTTCCCAACTCTGAGAAATCTGACTCTCTTCTATTTTCCATAAATACAATTCTCATCGAAACCCAAATCAACATTCTTCAAACCCGGCAATAAATTTCTTGAGTGAAGAATCTTCATCCCCTTCTTACTCATGTGTCCGAGCCTATGATGCCTTAATGTTGCATTTGCTCCTTTGGAAGTTAAAGCATTAACAAAGTTAGAAATACCATTGCATAAATACAATGTACCAACATTTTCACCTTTTTCTATTACTAGGGCTCCTTTGGTGACCTTCCAAGTTTTATCTGTGAAATTTGTCACACAACCTTCACCGCCTAACTGCCCTGTTGAAATTATATTTTTCTTTAGATCTGGAACATGCCTTAACTTTTTTAATAGCCATTGGTTTCCATTACGTTGTTTTACAAGAACTTTACCCATTCCAACAATTTTACAGGGTTTATCATCACCCAAATGGACTTGTCCAAAACCTCCTTGAACATAGTCATGAAAATATTTCTTATCAGGTGTGGCATGGAATGAGGCCCCTGAATCTACCACCCAGGAATCAGTAACATTTTCGAAAGAAAGAATCAAAGCATCTTGTAACACATCACCTGTCACATTTGCTTCATGATTGTTTTCTTGATGTGTGTCTCCTTCTTTTCCCTTCCGAGATCTACAGTCTTTCTTCAAGTGTCCTTTCTTTCCGCATTTCCAGCACACTATCCCCGATCTGGACTTGGATATGCCTTTCCATGATTTACTGCAATATCCTGAGCTATTTCCTCTTTCCATTTTTCTTCCCCTAGACTCTGCACTCAAATCATTACCTGATGTCTCACCGGGGATTTTCCATTGCATTTCCTTGCTAAGGATAGCACCAACAACATCGTCAAACTTTAAAGTACTAAATCCAGAGACAGAGTTACTAATGGCCATAACTAAACCATTCCATCTTTCTGGAAATGAGCACAGAAATAAAAGAGCCCTAACTTTATCATCAAATTTTACCCCTACAGAACTTAACTGACTGGTAACTGTATTAAAATCATTTAAATGGTCTGCAACAGATCCACCTTCCGACATCTTCATATTAAATAAACGTTTCATAATAAATACCTTGTTTGAGGCCAACGTTTTTTCATATAGTTTCACCAATGCCTTAATCAAATCCTCTGTTGTTGTTTTCTTCGAAATATTGAAGGCTACCGATGTCGCGAGGCACAATCGTACTGTTCCAAGTGCCTTTCTATCGAGAATCTCCCATTTTTTGTCTGTCATAGTTGTTGGCTGCTTTGTTTTTCTGCTCAATGGTAGGTAGAGATCTTTCTGATACAGATAATCTTCCATCTGCATCTTCCACAGTGGGAAGTTTTGGCCGTTAAATTTCTCAACCCTAAATTTACCATCTTTCATCATTGCTCCCACTCGAACCAGGAACCCTTCTTTCCTGTGAGTTTATTAGCCAAATAGACCTTCGGCTCTGATACCAGTTGTTAGAAAATTATATATTACAGAGTAATGAAATGCATAAAATATGTGGAAAAACACAAGCACACAAAACACATAAAACCAGAGAGACACATATATACGTGGTTCACCTAGTTTAGGCTACGTCCACCCCGAACAACCAATCCTTCCTTTCTATTATCCAGAAAAATGAAGACACACAACCTACAGTAAATCCTTTGTAATATCCTTTGTTCTCTCTCATTGTCTCCCTATCATTTTCTCACTCAGAGAATACACATACATTACATAGCCGCAATACAATACCCTCATACAAGCAAGGGGTTTCCTTCTAGGGTAAAAAACCCTAAACTAAACATAACTTCTACCGCCAGATCATCCAGCTAATGAACGGCCCAAATTGACTAGAAATTACTATACTTTTACAAGGCAATTTTACATTTGTTTTAAGCTTCAGGGGCGCTGCCCTCGAAACCCCCCGCCAGGGGGGGGGGCTCCGTAAAGTCGCAGCTGCACCCCCCTGGACCCCCCAAGCAGCGTTTAATTATGGGTGGCGTTTCCTCCCCATTAAGGTACAGGGGTCCATCGTTGTGATACAAAATAAACAAGATAATTAGGCTCCACACCCAACAACAAGTCCAATAGCAATACCTATGTAGATGCACCACTGTTTTTCTTACCCCAAAGTGTCCAACAATAAGAAATGAATGAGCTTCTCTCATGACACTTAGCCTCTCTCCTTGTGGTATACACAGCTTGCCCAAATGAAACAACAAATTTTTATGCATGTGATCATCTTTTTCTTCAACTTGATTCCTTTCACTCAAACTAGCATACACATCTTGAAAATCAACATCATGTGCATATTGTTCTATGTAACTCTCATGTACAATAGAATCATTTTTGAGTAAAATATATGCACTAATGATTGGTCTTGAAAGCATATCATCAACTTTATTCAAAATACCTTTCTTGTGCCTTATAACCAAGCGAAACTCTTGAAGAAATCCCATTCACCTGAAATGTCTTGATTGCTACAATTTTGTTTGCGACTGCAAGTACTGTAATGGTTGGTGATCGGTATGCAGAATTATCTCTTTACCCATCAATTAGTGTTTCCACTTCTTGACGCTTTGTACCAACACATATAGTACTTTTTCATATGTAGGATAATTAGTTACAACGCCATTGAATGTTTCAGAATGAAAAGCGACAGACTCACCATGTTGCAAAAGAACTGTGCCCACGGCATAATCACTAGCATTGGTTTGTATCTCGAATGGTTGTATCAAATTTGGTAATGCAAGCATTGGAGTAGAACTGATCTTGTCTTTTAAAGCTTCGAAAGCTTGTTTTTTTTTGCCTCACCATTGGAAGCCTTTCTTCACACTTGTCATTGCATGCATAAGAGTTGTGATGGCAGAAACATTAGCAATAAAATTTCTCCAATACTGAGTTGTACCTAAGAAACTTCTTACATCGGTTACTGTTCTAGGTGTGAGCCAATTCACAATGGCTTCCACTTTAGAAGGATCAATTCTCAACTCTCCTCCTCCAACAATGTGTCCCAAATAAACCAAATAAGTCTTTCCAAACTCACACTTTTACATCTTAAGAAAAAATTTATCTTTCTTCAAAACATCAAGCACTCTATTCACATGCAAGACATGTTCTTCTCTTGTTTTGCTAAAAAATAATATGTCATCTAAGTACACAATCAGAAAGTCACCAAGGAATGGACACAAAACACTATCCATAACACGCATGAAAGTTTATGGTGCATTATACAAACCAAATGGCATAACTAACCACTTAACGAGTCCTTGTTTGGTTTTGAATGCAGTTTTCAATGTCATTTTTTGCAATTCTTACTTGATGATATCCACTTCGTATATCTAACTTAGTGAAAAAAATTTCTTCTTTCAGCTAATCAAGCAAATCATCTATCCTTGGGAGAGGTTAATTATTATTTACCGTTATCTTGTTCAAAGCTCTGAAGTCTACACACATGGGCCAAGTCCCATCTTTCTTTGGAATCAATACTATGGGTGAACCGCATGGGGAAGTGCTTGGCCTTATGATTCCTTTGTCCAGCATCTCCTTGATTTTCCACTTTATTTCAAAATTCTCCGTTATCGACATGTGATACATACCAATGTTTGGAAGAGGAAAATCTTGTTGCAACTGAATCTCATGTTGAATCTCCCTTTTTGGAGGCAATCTTGTTGGCTCCTGGAACATCTCATGATGTGCATCAACTACATCATATAAATATGATTTCAACTAAGGATTACATCCCTCAAATTATTCATGATTAATATCAACTTTAGGCTTAATCATTAGAATAACAAAATTCTTACTTGAATTCACCAGCCTCTTTACCTGTCTAGCATTTACCATAGCAATATTCGTCTTCTTGCGATGTGCTCTAACAATGTACTCCTTGCCATATTTGAATAAATTGTATTTGTTCTCATGTCAATGGAAGATCTCTTTCCTGTCATACAAGTAAGGACTCCCCAACACAATACTTGTTATGTCAAGCTTAACCACATCTAATTCAACTGTGTCAACAAAATGTGCAGTTATTGTAAACCGCAATATACACTTCTTTGAAACCTGTAAATTTGCATCATTACAAATCTAACCAAGTTTATATGGTTTTGGATATGGTATGGTCTCAAGGTTAATTTTTTTGACCAAGTATTTAGAGATTAAGTTTTCTTGTGACCCACTTTCAAACAATGTGTCAATCTTAGTATGTTTGGATATGACCCTCACATGAAACAGTTCAATTCTTTCTTCTTCATTTGGAGCATGTATGTGACAGTTTGATGTACTAGTATTGGGTTTAGTTTAAATTTATTTTCCCTTCATGTTATTCAATCTTATGGCTGTAATCTTAGATTTATCACCTGAATCATCTCCTAAATCATGTTGAGTTGTAGCTGCAATTTTCTGTTTCCCTTTGTTGTTGTATTTCTTGGGCCTCTTTTCAGGATGTAATTTCCAACAATGAGTTTCATCATGGAATTCTTTTGAACAATGCTTACAAACAAATTTTTCTCCCTCTTTCTTAACAGATGCATTCTTTTTTCTTTTACCTTTTGAGGTCTTCTCTTTGTTTTTACCCTTAAAAGTTTTGTTCCTACCCTCTTCAGAAATGTTTTTCCCTCTAGCTTCTAGATGTGTGGCCTGAACACATACTTCATCTAGACTTGTGGGGTTAAACATGAGAATAGTATGTTTTAGGTAGCTATGTAAGCCTCCTATGTACTTGAGAAAATTATCTTTGATCTACAAATCTACCCCTAATAAAAGAGCTCTTATCCTAAATTCTTGGGTGTATTCTTGCACATTCAGTCTCTTCAATTTACTAAACTTTTGCTAGTTCATTATGCCTTTCTGCATTTGAGCTAATGGATAAAACTATTGTATTATTGTAGTAATGAAATCAGTCCATGATAGAATAATCTTACCATGCTTCTTGTTCTCCTCCTTTGTCTTGGCTTCCCACCAAACAAGTGTTGCACCTTCCATTCTCAATGAAGCTAATTGGATTTTGGTATCAACATCTTGAAGGTTCTGGATTCTCAAATATACTTCCAATTGCCTAATACAATTATCAAGCTTTTTTGCATTGACTTCACCATTAAACATTGGTAATTCAAACATAACATCAAGTTTTAAGAAAGGAATTTTACTAGTGTTCTTTGACTTGTGTGGTTGATGTACTGAAGATGAAGTAGAGAATGATGATGATGAGGGTGAGGATGGTGACTTTCCACTACCTCCATTTCCTCCATTTCCCTTCTTTGACTTATCTTCATCATTATGACCTCCTGAAGATCCCTATCCTTCCTTGTGAAGTTTGGATCCTTCTCCTTGTAGTTTCTCATTCCTTTCTTGATAAAGGATTCTAACCATCTCAGTCATGTCAAGGAATGCTTTCCTGAACACTCTTTCTTCCTCTTTGGGATCCATCTCCTCATCAATTTCTCCTTCCTCTTGAGGCATGCTTAATGAACCTTCTGCTTCCTTAGGAGATGAACTAGGTGGTGGATATTATGGCAATATTTCTCTCCTTTTCTTTGGCTCTTCTTGAGACCCTTCTGCTCCCACCAATTTTCCTTCTCCTCTCTTTAGCTTGAGCCCTGTAAGCATCTAAAACTTGCAAACAATTAAACACATATTTTGCACAAAACAACACCAGAGAATAAACTCTAGCTTTGATACCAACATGATTTGAAAGGACTGTATTAGTTTTTTTGTGCTAACTGTCTTTTCAGTTAATAAACATGTGCATAATTGTCTCCATGGTTTGCTTAAGGATTGATAATTTTAACCATGAAATATATATGATTTTAGTGAATAAGAAGCATGAAATAAGAGAAAATAACATTGAACAATAGTGTATAATAGAGAAATAAAACACCACATAAAATTTACACATTAGGCATGATGAAGCAGTTCACCCCTCCTGGGCTACATCTGTTGGTCCAACTCCCAATGACATGTCCATCTTTCATTATGCTCAAAATTTTGCAAATACATGTAGTTGAAAGCCTCTAATGGTTTTTTTCTCTGTACCAATGGCTCCAGAATGCTCCAATTAGTCTAGAATGACTCTTCATTCACTCCGAATGGACGAAAATTGAGCCTCCAAGACATTTTCGCAGTAACACCTAGAAAAACTGCGCTAATTGTGGAGAACTTCACTTAACTGGAGTTAAATTTAGCCAAATCCGCACAAAAATAGCATGCTCTAAATTTTCCACCAGAAATAACTGTTACATTTAATATGGGCGGTTAGGGGTGGCCACATGCCAACCCCCGTTTCGCGGTTACCGCAATGGTGGAGCGGAACTATAGCACAAACCCCGGTGGTAAGTTACAACTTGAGTTAAAAGCGGGGTTAAGACCTGACATATATATGCACAAGCTCTAATTTTTTTCTCTTCTTTTCTTTCCCAACTCTAAGAAATCTTACTCTCTTCTTTTTTCCATAAATACAATTCTCACAGAAATCCAAATCAACATTCTTCAAACCCGGCAACAAATTTCTTAAGTGAAGAATCTTCATCCCCTTCTCACTCATGTATCCGAGCCTATGATGTCATAATGTTGCATCTTCTCCTTTGGAAGTTAAAGCATTAACAGATTTAGAAATTCCATTGCATAAATACAATGTACCAACCTTTTCACCTTTTGCTATTACCAGGGCTCCTTTGGTGACCTTCCAAGTTTTATATGTGAAAGTTATCACACAACCTTCACCGCCTAACTACCCTGTTGAAATCAGATTTTTCTTCAGATCTGGAACATGCCTTACCTCCTTTAATAGCCATTGGTTTCCATTCTGCTGTTTTACAAGAAATTTACCCATTCCATCAATTTTACATGGTTTATCATCACCCAAATAGACTTGTCCAAAATCTCCTTGAACATAGTCATGAAAATATTTCTTATTAGGTGTGGCATGGAATGAGGCCCCTGAATATACCAACCATGAATCAGTAACATTTTAGAAAGAAAGAATCAAAGAATCTTGTAACACATCACCTGTCACATTTTCTTCATGATTTTTTTCTTGATGTGTGTCTCCTTCTTTTCCCTTCCGAGATCTACAGTCTTTCTTTAGGTGTCCTTTATTTCTGCATTTCCAGCACACTATCCCTGATCTGTACTTGGATCTGCCTTTCCTTGATTTACTACAATATCCTGATCTCTTTCCTCTTTCCATTTTTCTTCCCCTAGAACTGCACTCAAAGCATTACCCGATGTTTCACTGGAGCTTTTCCGTCGCATTTCCTCGCTAAGGATAGCACCGACAACATCATCAAACTTTAAAGTATTAGATCTAGAGATAGAATTACTAATGGCCATAAATAAACCATTCCAGCTTTCTGGAAATGAGCACAGAAATGAAAGAGACCTAACTTCATCATCAAAGTGTATCCCTACAGAACTTAACAGACTAGTAACTGTATTAAAATAATTTAAATGGTCTGCAATAGATCCACCTTCTGACATCTTCATATTAAATAAACGTTTTATAAGAAATACCCTGTTTGAGGTTGAGGGTTTTTCATATAGTTTCGCCAATGCCTTAATCAAACCCTTTGTTGTTGTTTCCTTCGAAATGTTGAAGGCCACCGATGCCGCGAGGCACAACCGTACTGTTCCAAGTGCCTTTCTATCGAGAATCTCCCATTCTTCGTCTGTCATAATTGTCGGCTGCTTTTTTTTTCCACTCAATGGTAGGTACAAATATTTCTAATAAAGATAATATTCCATCTACATCTTCCACAGTGGGAAGTTTTGGCCGTTAAATTTCTCGACCCTAAATTTACCGTCTTCCGCCATTGCTCCCACTCGGACTAGGAACCTTCTTTCCTGTGATTTTATCAGCCAAATAGACCTTTGGCTCTGATACCAGCTGTTAGAAAATTATATATTACAGAGCAATGAAACACATTAAATATGTAGAAAAACAAAAGCACACAAAAAAGATAAAACCAGAGAGACATAGATATATGTGGTTCACCCAATTTGGGCTACGTCCACCCTAAACAACCAGTCCTTCCTTTCTATTATCCAGTAAAATGAAGAGATAAAACCTATAGCATATCCGTTGTAATATCCTTTGTTCTCTCTCACAGTCTCCCTATCAGATTATTGCTCAGAGAATACACATACAATACACAGCCGCAATACAATACCCTCATACAAGTGAGTGGTTGCCTTCTAGGGAAAAAAACCCTAAAATATACACAACTTCTACCGTCAGATCAACCGCCTAATGAATGGCCCATATTGACTAGAAATTACTATACTTTTATAAGGAAATTTTACATCTATTTTTAGCTTCGGGGGTGCTGCCCCAGAAACCCCTCGCCAGGCGGGGGGGCTCCATAAAGTCACAGCCGCCCCCCCTTAGACCCCCCAGGAAGCATTTAATTACGGGCGGCAACACCAATTTTGTGATACAAAATAAACAATATAATCAGTCTCCACTCCCAACATCGAGGCCAATAGCAATACCTATGTAGATGCGCCACTGTTTTTCTTACCCCAAAGTATCCAACAATAAGAAATGAATGAGCTTCTCTCATGACACTTAGCCTCTCTCCTTGTGGTATACACAACTTTCCCAAATGAAATAGCATATTTTTATGCATGTGATAATATTTTTCTTCAACTTAATTCCTTTCACTCAAACTAGCATACACATCTTGAAAATCAACATCATGTGCATATTGTTCTATGTAACTCTCATGTACAATAGAATCATTTCTGAGTAAAGTAGATGCACTAATGATTGGTCTTGAAAGCATATCAGCAACTTTATTGAAAATATCTTTCTTGTACCTTATAACCAAGTGAAACTGTTGAAGAAATCCCATTCACCTGAAATGTCTTGATTACTACAATTTTGTTTGCGACTGCAAGTACTGTAATGGTTGGTGATCGGTATGCACAATCGTCTCTTTACCCATCAAGTAGTGTTTCCACTTCTTGACGCTTTGTACCATTGCATATAGTTTTTTTTCATAGGTAGGATAATTAGTTACAACACCATTGAATTTTTCAGAATGAAAAGCGACAGGCTCACCATGCTGCAAAAGAATTGTGCCCACGACATAATCACTAGCATCGGTTTGTATCTCGAAAGGATGTCTCAAATTCGGTAATACAAGGACTGGATTTGAACTGATATTGTCTTTTAAAGCTTCAAAAAAATATTTTTGTTTGCCTCCCCATTGGAAGCCTTTCTTCACACTTGTCACTACATGCATAGGAGCTATGATGGCAGAAAAGTTAGCAATAAATTTCTCCAATACTGAGCTGCACCTAAGCAACTTCTTACCTCGGTTACTGTTCTGGGTGTGGGCCAATTCACAATGGCTTCCACTTTAGAAGGATCAATTCTCAACTCTCCTCCTCCTACAATGTGTCCCAAATAAACCAAAGAAGTCTTTCCAAACTCACACTTTGACATCTTAAGAAACAAATTCTCTTTCTTCAAAATATCAAGCACTCTATTCACATGCAAGACATGTTCTTCTCTTGTTTTGGTGAAAATTAATATGTCATCTAAGTACACAATCACAAATTCATAAAGGAATGGATGCAAAACACTACCCATAACATGCATGAAAGTTGCAGGTGCATTACACAAACCAAATGGCATAACTAACCACTCAAAGAGTCCTTGTTTTGTTTTGAATGCATTTTTCCATATGTCACTTTCTGCAATTCTTACTTGATGATATCCACTTCGTAAATCTAACTTAGTGAGAAATAATTCTTCTTTCAGCTGATCAAGAAAATCATCTATCCTTGGGAGCGGGTAATGATTATGTTAGCCACCTATAAAATTTGTCATATCAAATGGTGGCCAAAAAAATTTTGGAGCCTTCAAGGAACAAATTTTATTGCTAAAAAGTGTTATCTCTTGAAGACTCTTGAAGACATCATCTCCTTTGTCCAAATCTTCATTGTTGTTCCCATTTCAAAGCTCAGAAATTCTGCTGATTTCAAAGACAAAATACTGCTTCAAACACCATTTTCTCCTACTTCCACTTCAAAACTAACCTCCATTTTTTACCCCTTTTATTCCCATAAACTTCCTCTATTTTTCCTTTGTTTCATTTCCCCTTCATAAAATCCACCTTACGGAGTTTAAAACTCACTTTTTTCCTCTGCCGAAATCCCCAAATCCATCTAAACATCTTTAAAATATCATAAAAAATAAGTATTTTGACTATGGGTTTAAGCCCCTTTGGGATAAATCCAAACCACTTCCCCACCGTATGCCCATGGTGCTAAGACCAAGCGCTAACCCCTCTCAGCGCTAATCGCATCATAAAATCTCAGCGCGCAAGTTTATTTTCCATGTTTTAAAAATTCTGATGTGATTAAATCCCATATGTATAAACCCCACCCTCCGCTTTTTTACCCCATATAACTTTCACCCAGGACCAAGTGTTAGGAGTACGGAGGCGCTAATCGCATTGCAAGTTTCAAATGGTTAGATTGAAAGACCAGGCCCAACAGTTCTTATGCGATTGGTCATTTATCATATAAATCCTTGGGCCTATTATCATTCCATATAATCAAAGGCCCCACAGTCGGGCGCCTATTCACTTCATATGTATAAAACCCGCCCCGATACATAAAAACTTTGTATCATATGAAAATTATGGGTTTTTCATGTTATAAAGGGTTTTTCTACAGGTGCATAAGTTTAAACAATCTCGACCATTCATCTTAAGCTGATCAACGATCCACGCATCATCGCATCGGCAATATTCAAAAACGCATTTCGTGTATGTCATTTCTCCTCCCCAATTGATCATTCCCTGATCAATTGTGAGCCATCGATCTCCTTTCCGCCTTCCTTTGATCCAACGGTCCACATTTACTCTAATCGTAAGCCATTCCCCCACCTTTGAACCCCTCTAATTCATTTCCCATCGTCGATCTGATCTATAGATCGACGGTCAACGCTAAATTACATCGGCGCATTACAAGGTTCTTTGCCCCACCGATGCCTTGCCCCCAATTGCATATGGACCTTCCACGTGTCCAGATCGGACGGTCTAGATCGCATTTCCCGATCTTGGTTTAATTTCATGTGCCCCCCACTATAATGTTTTAGGCCTAATCTCGACCGTTGATCTCTGCAGATCTAACGGCTCATATTAACCTCGCTAAGCTCGACCCCTATGGGTCCTTCCTCCCTTCAGAGCATCCCAACCGTCGATCTCTACACGATCGATGGATCTAACTTATTTTTTTCCCCTGCTCTTCTTTTAACCTCCTCTAATGGATATACACCGTTGGATGATGCCATCCAACGGCCACGCTCCTCCCCACGCCTTCTAAGCAGTTTTACCCAATAATAGCAGGATTTATTAATTAGTTTTTGTTTTTTAGGTGATTAATGGTTTTTCCATTATATTGAAGAAAAAGCCGAAGACTGGGAATGACGATTCTCACGCCATCGATTCAATTAAGGAAAACATTCGCAGGGTTCAAACTCCACGTCTCGTCAATGCTTCATGGGCATTGATGCCTCACGAGCCCTGCGCAGCACTGCACATCAACAAGACACAGAGTTAAAATGAATCAAAAGACTATCAGTGTCAAAGATTAAAACACAGCAAGACAGAAGTTTGAAGACAAATTTGTGGGGATTACGGCTAAGATTGATTATCAAAAGCCTAATCCTCCAAATTAAAACACAGTAAAAAGAAAATCATAAGTGTTTATCAGACAGAAGGCCTCCACCGCCACATCTGAGGCAAATTGATTCCTCCCAGCTACCACAAAGCCACCTATGCCTCAAAGCATTCAAAAAGAGGTCGAAGTTATTGATCAGAAAGAAGATATTTGCCTCAGCGCAGCCAAATAGTTAATTTTGCTAAAGGAAACTTAATGTCAAAATATCAGCAGATTATTACAACATGACACAGAGCCTCAAAAGTCAACAAAAGCTCCCACCAAGCTTAATCTTAAGTGTAAATCAATTAATACAGATAAACATCTGTAAACTTCTTCATCAAGCCCCTCAAAGGCCGAGAAGTCACTAATCTGTATTAATTATCTTGGGAGATCTTTTATCCTCTCCCACCTCCTCATTCTTCTATAAATACTTATGTAGAAGATGAGAAATTGTTGGTTGCATAACTTTGAAATATACTTGAGCTTGAAACTCCTACTTGTAAATAGTGTTCACTGGCCCCTGAAGCTCTGTTTGTGATCTACTAAGTTAGGCTAAAAAGTGAAGATGATTGTTGAACTGAAACATTGGACCTGAAGACTGTAACTGGTTTGAAATCAATAACAAGTTGTTTCTTGGGATCTTGTTCTATATCACTGGTGAAGTGCTCCTTTCTTTGTTATTTGTTTCTCCTTTCACGTATGTCATATTGTCCATTACTCTCTGATAAAGAACAACAAGCATAGAGTTAGGATTTACTGTTTACAGTACCCTTCTCTGACTGATAAGCTTTATCTCAATGTTTTCCTCTAAATTGTTTATTTAAGAAGGATTCAATACGGTCTAGCAGTTAGGAATGTTGGCATTCCCTCATCCTACTATTTGCCTTAAACATTATTCTTGAATGTTATTTTCATTATTTGCTTATTAAAGTTAGACTAGAAAAGTGATGGTGTGCCCTGTTTTTCTAGCTTTGTTTCTCCAAAGGCAGATTCTAAAGGTTTCCCGTGGTGTTGGCTGAAAACAGACTAGGTTTAAAAGTACCTTATCTGATTTTAAGTTTCACTTTGTTTTCTCTTATGTGTTCTCATACTTTCTAAAGGTAATTATGCAGATCACTGGATTGTTTGTCAATTAAGCTGCTTTAATACAAACTTGCCCAAGAAGTCTATGGTTAGCCCTGGCCTTGGTTGGTTTTAAACAGTTACTTAAGAGGCTTTTCTTGTTTGGACTGACTATAAATCCTTGTTGAAATTATTATCAGTTTCCACCCCTCCAACACTTTATTGTTTCCATTCCATCATTTTAATCTCAATAATCTTGTGATATAGATGAGTTTCCCCTTGGATCACTCTTGATGTCGTTGCTCAATTAAAGCCATGTTATGATTCCATAGCCCAGTGGACTAAAAACTAGTGTTATATCTATATTTTTAGCCAAAGCTTGTTTTGATTGCTTGCAACTTCTCAGCTTTGAAACTCTTTGCATTTAGTACTTTCCACCTCAAATAATATTCATGCTCAACCATCCAAAAAACAAAAAAAACCCTTGGCCTTCATAAGTAGCCTAATATCATTACCCAAAAGCTCTTAAAGATAAATCCAATCTTTACACTTATTGGAGAGATCCCTCTCCGGATTCAGGAGGGCTAGATCCTAGAATCCCAAAGTGGTTGAAATAATGTTGTTTATGTGATTGGACTTTTCCAATCTTGCTAATTACATATTCCTAACATTTTTGGCGACTCCGCTAGGGACCAAACCCAAAATCTCTGGTTCCCTTTAAAATTTCATACAAACATCGTGTGTTAAAAGCAGCCTTTTCAAGCACTGCCAAGCAGTGGTAACCATGATGAAACTTGTTTGAATCAGTGAAAAACTAGGCAAACCCTAGGGTTCTCATGAGAGTTTATCTAACCTTGAAAAATCAACTGGCTTAGTCATATGACTACACTGTCTTTGTCTCATAACCGTAGCTAAGTTTTGAAGAAGATTTAACATACTCTTAAACAACCAATAGGACTGAAAAATATCTCAGAAAACCCAAAAATATTTCAGATTGGTATTCAATAAACATGGTGGTGGACCATAAAACCTTTTATCTCCTTAGGAGCTAAAAACGTCCACTTGGCGACTCCACAATCCTCAACAGACCTTAAGACTCCACTGGGAAGAACCCTTATCATTGTAATATCATTTAAACTCAGTTAGAGGACTGTAGGATTAAAATTTGTGTAAACAAATTAGCTGACCTCTTAAAGACTGTCATATCTGGTTGAACTTTTCTTGTTTAGTAGGGTCTAAAAAACGCAGCATAGTGGCTCCTAGAAAGATCCATACTAGAGCCCTTCCTAACCCGGATCCACCTGAGATAGTTGATAACCCAGAAAGTATCCTTAGGAAGTCTCCTAAGATAAAATTTTCAACTATTTTTAGATCACCCTTGAGAGCTAATTCAGTTCCTGAAAATCTTTCAGCTCTACAACAATCACAAGCTGACTTAGTAAATCCATTTAGAACTAGGTCATTTGATGATATAATTCAGCTAGACTCTGAGTCTTCACTTTCATCCCTAGAAACAAGTGAACATCCTGGTAGTAGAGAAACAATACCTCCTGATTTACATTTCCTTCACAATTTAGGTGTCTCTCATCCAATATCGACTCAGCAATCTACTTTTGTTCCATCCACATCCCTTCATCCTCCATTCACTGTACAAACCACTCCACTTCAACCCACTTTCCCTTTTTTTAATCCACCTCTTGTGAATCCACCCCCTCCACATATCATGGTAGCATGGTATGCTCCCTTAGTCCTTCTTGTACCATTAGTCAATCTTCCACAGGACTATCAGTCCAAAATTCCATTATATGATGCTATTAATGCTACTACTGCATCACAACATGTGGATAAGATGAATGACTACTTTGACAGAAATGAAATTGATGATGATTCTGTCAAACTTAGACTATTTTCTCAGAGCTTAGGGGGAGAAGTAAGAAAATGGTTTAAAGGCATAGCCCCCCATAGTATCAATGATTTCCAAGCCTTCCATCAGACTTTCTTAAACAAATGGGAAGTGAAGAAGAATCCTCTCCAAGTCCTTTCTGATTACAAGAACCTCCATAGAAACACTGGGGAAAGTGTGCAAGCTTACTGCACTAGATTTAATAGTGTGTACAATGCACTTTCCCCAGATCTAAAGCCTCCACAAGGCTCAGCTCTAAACAAGTTTCCTGAAGGTTTTGACCCTGAGATGGCCTATCAGCTGAGAGAGAGAGATCCTGAAACTCTTGAAGAGATGAAAAAAGGTGCTCTTGTTGTGGAAGTCAACTTGATGGGAGAAGAGCAAGAATGAAAAATGAGAAGAGAGTATCCTTCAGGGAAGAAAACACACCTTCTACTTCCAACTCAAAGATGGAGAGAATGATGGAGGATATGATGAAAGAGATGAGCATAATTAAGAGAGCACAAGCAAGCCAAAACCAAAATTCTCCTCAAAATAGAAATTAGAACGAAAATCAGAATTTTAAAAGAAACCAACCTCAAAATAGACCAAGGGAAGATGATCAACAGATCACTCCTCCCTTTCATCAAAACTATGTGAGTGAGGTTGAAGAAATAGATGAGCAAGCAGAGGACTAGGACATAAATATGATGGGAGTAGATAATGATGACTTTGAAGTCCATTATGATAGAAAACAAGGTCTTTATACACCTTATGATGACAAAAGAGATGATGATGAAAGTTATTATCAAGACATGGAAAATGTTATCATAGAGCCTCAAAAGGAGTATGACCTTAGAAGCAAGAAAAATCTAGAAACCCCCAAAAACAAACCTCTGAAAAATCTTCACAAAACATCACTGTAAGTAAACCCAAAATTTTGAAACCAAAAGACAAAACAATAGCTGTTAATTCTGATAAAGGTGTTAGTGTCAGTCTAGTCATACTACCATTAGTGATCAAAACTGCTCTTTAGCCTTTGCATATTTGGTGTCTCATACCGAATAAAATTTCACCATTCCGCTAGGTCATGGATTCATTGAAGGTAGTAATTTCTATCAATTTTCCCTCATGAGGTACTTGCTGATTCTCCCCCTATGGTCTTCAGTCATTAGTCACTTTCATTCTCAAAATCATATCAGTAGGTCATAGGATGGGCCTCATTAGTATCTAAGGTCTCACCACGGTCAGATTAATGAGTCAAGTGTCAATAAAGATCAGCAAGGTCATGAAGAAGTCAATAAATACAAGCGCAGCAAACAGGAAAATCAGAGATATCATTTGCTCAGTTTGATGCAAGCTTCACCTCAAAACCATGTTTTGAGGTGAAAGCATGATACGTTGCCTTTCAGTCACAATTCAGACGCTGTTATCTCCACAAAGTTATGTCCCTGCCTTCAGAGAATTTTTCCACATCATGCTCAGCACTAGATCATCTTCCAAGCAGATCCATCAGAAAGAGCCCGGAAAGATCTTTCCAACGGTATACTACACTCTCAAAACTGACTTCTGGATTGAATTCTATGCCTAAGTGAATTAAAATTCCCATCACAAATTTCCATCACAAAATCCCCGTCGCAAAATTCCCATCGCAAATTCCCATTGCAAAATTCCCATCGTAAATTTCCATCACAAAATCCCCGTCGCAAAATTCCCATCTCAAATTCCCATCGCAAAATTCCCGTCGCAAAATTCCCATCGCAAATTCCGATATTCCAATTGCGATTGATCCCAAGCCCACCTTACTATACATCCGCTCGTTCATATAATAAAGGCATTTTTCCTTTGTTAAACCCGAAAATTTGGTTTTAACATATATGCAAAGGGTTTTCCCCCAATCACATCGCAAATATTATATGCACCATCCCACTCCTCCTCCCATTCCCGATTGCAATTTGCGATGGTGCTATTATATTTTATTATATGACATATATCCCTCCGCCCTTCTCCGAATTCCGATTGCAATTTATGCGGGTCCCACATCCATTTCCCTTCCCTTTTCCCATTCAAAATACACTCTTCCCTTCACAAAAGCATAGATTCAATTCATTTTATTTCAACGGCAGTTTAACAAAAAGTCAGTTTTCTTCAAAGCGGCTAAAGGAAAGCGAAACGTCAGGGGGCCGAGAAACAAAATTGTAACAGTCATATCTTCAGCAATGATTCTAAAAGATCCGTGCTACATGGTTTCACCTCCTTTTTGGATATCCGAAAATTTCAAATGAAAGAATGTAACGCAACTCTCCCTTTACTGAGAAACGGTTGGCTTTTGGCCTTCCATCTTCAGTTGTGATTCCTCCTCTTCTCATCGATTTGTATACCTGCGAAATATGTCTATTTATTATAAATTCTAATTATTTGCAAAGGCTGGAGAGTCTGAGGTCTGAAAACTCAGAAGTAGGGGAATAGTGTAGCAGTGAGCTCTGTGCTCCATTGTAGAGTTTGGCAGGGAATTAATAAAGTGATGCAGCTCTAATTTGTGGGATTCATGTGGTATGAGTTTAGCATATGTCTCTCCTTTGTGTTTCATATGTACTTCGTTATGTTTTACCATTCACTCATAAACATTTCTATTTGAATGTTTTCAAGTTAGAAAGGTAGAATTGATTCTTATATGCTCTGCCTTGGGGAATCATTCACACTCTATGTATTTTCTTCTGTCTGAAAAGGACTCATTTATTATGCCCTTTTCAGCTTTCTCAACAGTCTTTCCACTCCATTCTATTTAAATTTGATTGCTAAATCTACTGCCTATCTTGCCCCATGAAATACTCTGTATCCTTGATTTAATTCCTCAGCTCAGGCTGTCCTTTTGTCCCATACATCCCTGAAATTTCAGTCGTTATTTAAAATCCCTTTTCCCATTTATATATCTAGCCTAAAATTAGTTCATTACCATTTTATTGAATATCTATTCTACATAGAGAGCCCTCTCTTGTCCTTGTAGGGCTAGCTACAAGGCTGAGCGTGGTTTAGTTGTTACCCTGATTTTCCTTTTTCAGCCTGAGGTTCAGATTGGGTGCTAACAAAAGGTAAAGAGAAAGGCACTCAAAACATTGCAAAACAGAGTGCAGACCTTAGTAGTACTAACACTTCAACTAGTACTCCTATTAAAACACTTTTTTTCAAATGTAAATAGAACAAATCAGCAAACACATGTTGCTGACAGAATGGCAGTTAATAAGGCTGAGACCAGCGCTTTAAAGAGTAAAATTCCTTTCATCCAGGAGCAGGAAATTTCCAAAATTAAAATCTTTGTTACCCTTACTGAGCTAGCTGCCCAAATTGTATATAGAACCCAAATTTTGAAGGCTTTAAATATAGAGGAAAATGAGGACACTGTCAATATTAACAATGACCAAGCAGAGCTGATTTTTGGTCCTAAGATTGAAGGTAGATATCAAGAGGGACCTATTCCTCCATTTTATGTAAGTCTAAACGTTCATGACAAGATCTTGCACAACACTATGCATGACTCACGAGCTTCTCACAATTTAATGCCAAAAGCTGTAATGGAGAGCCTCGGTCTCGAAATCACCAGACCTTTTAAAGACCTATACTCTTTTGACTCTAGCAGAGTAAAATGTTTGGGTTTAATTAAAGACCTCTGCGTTAACTTAGCCCAGATTCCAGCCAAATGTTTGGTCATGGATATAGTTGTGGCTGATGTGCCCCCAAAGTATGGAATGTTGTTATCTAGGTCTTGGGGGGCTAAGTTACAGGGGACTATGTAGATGGATATGACCTATGCGACCATCCATGTGTTTAATAAATCAAGAAGACTTTACAGGGAGTCCCATATGCAGTACATGGTTACTAGTCAAGACAGACCGCAAAACTCTCCCCTATATTCTGTAAACACATGCCTTGATTCATTTATCCTTTTTAATGATGAAATATTGGATGAACAAGTAACTTTAACAGAGTTAATGGCTGATATAGAGGAGGAGTAAAACACCATAGAAATGTCTAAATAGTTTTCTAAACTCGTGAACTTTATCAAAGAAAACGTAGGTCTTGAACTACAAATCATACGTCCATCGCTTTTTAAACTTGATGGTCAAGAAAGAATTCCTCAGCTTAACGAGAAACCAGAGGAATTAAAACAAATTAAACTAAGCACTGATATTTAGAAAAAAACCGAAAGCACACTTGTTGAAGAGGATAGTGACCCAACTGTCGAACCCAAAACTAATCCTCTGTGGAGTATGAACTTCAATGAATCCTGCACTAGGAACAATGTTGGTGCAGGGGTCTAGATTCGCAACACTAAGAATAACCACACAAAAATTCTTTCCTGTAGATTAAACTTCTATTGTTCAAATAACATAGCGGAATATGAATCCCTTCTCTTAGGCTTACGAATGTTGAAGAAGTTAGGAGCCAAAAGAATCAATGTGTATGGGGATTCAGAGTTAGTCATTAGGCAAGTCAATGGGGAGTATAACGCAAATCATCCCAGACTTAGGGCCTAGCGAAACAATGTCATGGACCTTTTAAAAATTTTCGAGGAGTCCAAATTGATTTTTGTCCCAAGTAAAAGAAATATTGTGGCCCACAATTTAGCCTTTGCAGCTAGAACATGCTTAACACCATATGAAACAAAAGATTGCACAACTCAGATAAAATTTAGACCAACCGTTCCTGATAACGAAAAATATTGGCAGGTGTTCGACGGAGACAAACAAATAGAAGACTTCATGCAGTTCAGAAATGAATTCGAACTACCAAGTTCAGATTCAGATTATGAAACCGACTGCCCTAGTGAAGAAAATTTTCTTGACGAAGAAGAAAGGTCTCTTGAACTTGCTAAAGTAAACCTATTATCTATCAAACTTGAAAATTAAACAGAGATGAATGTAGAGTTTGAAACAGAGGATTTAGAAACCCTGTAGTCTAATGATGAAAGTTTGCCAAAGGGTCTGGCACCTTTAGAAGAGTTATTTGATTTTAACGATGTGGCCAAGAAGCAAAAACTGGAGCCTGTAGAGACTGAAGTAGAAGAGTGCAATATAGGTAGTGAGAGAAAACAAAAAATGATTAAATTTTCTAAGACTCTACCAGATCACATTAAACTCAAATATATAGACATGTTTAAAGAGTTTTCTGATGTTTTTGCGTGGAACTACGAAGATCTGAAATCCTTTGACACTGAAATAATCCAGCACAAAATCCCTCTCAAGGAGAACCAGAAGCCATTCAAACAGAAACTGCGCAGAATAAACACTGTTCAGTTGCCTTTGGTTTAGAAGGAGATCATGAAAATGTACGAAGCTGGTATTATTGTCCCTATTAGGTATTCTGAGTGGGTATCTAATCTGGTGTCGGTCAAGAAGAAAACGAGAGAGATTAGGCTTTGTATAGACTTTAGAGACTTAAACAAAGCTTCACTCAAGGAAAACTACCCTTTACCTAAGATGGATCACATATTACAAAGGGTAGTTGGTTCAAAAATAATTTCTTTGCTTGATGGTTATTCAGGGTATAATAAAATTTTAGTCCACCCTGATGATCAATTAAAAACAACGTTTACTACACCTTGGGGCACTTTCATGTATGTGAAAATGCCCTTTGGTCTAATGAATGCTGAAGCAAATTTTCAGCGAGCCATGGACATAGCATTCTCGGAAGAATTGGGCTTCTTCATCATTATATACCTTGATGATGTTACTGTGTTTTCAAAAACAGATGAAGAGCACTTAGAACATTTGAGGAAAGTTTTCGAGAAATGCAGAAAGTTTGAGATATATTTGAACCCTAAGAAAACATTATTCGGTCTCCAAGAAGGTAAAATCCTTGGGCACATTATTTCAGAAGAGGGTATTAAGATAGATCCAAAGAGGATTGAGGCCATATTGCAAATCTCTCATCCTTGAAACATCAAAGATTTGTAGTCTTTAATTAGAAAGATTAACTTTTTAAGAAGGTTCATCCCCAACTTGGCTGAGCTCCTTAGGAATATAACAAACATGTTAAAGAAGGAGCAAGGGGTAAAATGGACCTTGGAAGCAAAGAAGTCCTTTGAGCTAATGAAACAAGAGTTAACCAAAACTCCGGTTCTAATAAGCCCTGATTTTTCAAAAGATCTTTATACTTTTTTCGTTTGCATCAGAACATACCATAGCTATTGTCCTTTTACAGAAAAATCCACAAGGACAAGAGCAGCCTATTTCATTCTTTAGCAAGGCATTGAGGGATGCCCCTCTGAAGTATAACATTATGGAGAAGCAAGCTTTTTCTTTGGTTAAATCTTTGAAAGACTTCAGAGTATACATCCTTCACTCACACATCATTCTCTTTGTCCCAAATTTAGTTGTTAAAGACATTCTAAAACAGGACCCAGATGGTAACAGAGGTAAGTGGATTGTTGTTATTCTTGAATATGATTTAGAGATAAGGCCCACTAAACTCATCAAAGGCCAAGGTCTAGCTAGATTAATGGCTGAATCCAATTTTGAGGTTCAAAATATTAATATGATTAATGCTTTGGACGAACAAGAGGAAATCTCAACTCCCATTTTTTAAGACCATTTTATGAATTCCTCTTGGTATGCTGATATTATTTATGTTTTGCTTAATTTAAGTACACCTCTCGGTTTATCAAAAACAATGGAAAGGTTTTTGAAATTGAAAGCTGTAAAATATTGCATTATAGATATATGTATTTATTGGAAAAATGCAAGCGGTGTATTTCTTAAATGTTTGCCTGAGTATGATGCAGAGAAGGTTAAGCACGAGTTCCATGAAGGAGAGTGTGGAGGTCATTTATACTGGAAGACAATAGCCAACAAAATTTTGAGGGCTAGTTTCTATTGGCCTACTCTTTTTCCTGATATACACAAGATGATCATTGCCTGCCATAAATGTCAACTTTTTGAAGGAAAAAGAAAACTTCTACCCCTACCTCTGCATCCAATCACTGTTGAAGCTCCTTTTCAACAGCGGGGACTTGACTTCATAGGAGAAATCCATCCACCATCTTCTGCTCAGCATAAATGGATTCTCACTACCACAGACTATTTCACTAAGTGGATACAAGCCATACCTTGTAGGAAAGCCAATGATTCTATTATTATAAAATTTATAGAGAATAATATTCTCTCTAGATTTGGTTGTCCTACCAAGATCATCACTGACAATGCAGCAGAATTTGGATCAAATAAGATGATTGAGTTTTGTCGCAAGTATCAGATAACATTGCGGCATTCCATAGCCTATTACCCTCAAGGTAATGGACTTGTAGAATCCTCAAACAAGATTTTAGTGAACATAATCAAGAAATTGTTGGAGGACAACAAGAAGACTTGGCACACAAAGCTTGTGCATGCACTTTGGGCTGACAGATTGACATTGAAGAAATCAATTGGAATGTCACCCCACCAACTTGTGTATGGCACTGATGCAATTTTTCCAACCAGCCTTGGTGTGCCAGTTATGAATTTGATTCAAGAGTTTCAAACTGAAGATAATGACATGATCAGAAGGATCAATCAAACAATTCATCTTCATCAAACCAAAGAAGAGGTTTATAACAAAGCATTACAAAAGCAGAACAGCATCAAGAAGCTTTTTGACAGAAGGACAAAGGCTAGCAATTTCAATATTGGGGACAAAGTTTTGAAGTGGGACTCAAGGAGGGAAGACAAGGGCAAGCATGGAAAATTTTACAACTTATGGCTTGGCCCTTACTCTATTCATTCAGCGACTGGTAACAATGCCTATTTCTTACAAGAGTTGAATGGAGCAGAATTGTTTGGGGGTCCTGTCAATTGTAGAATGCTTAAACATTACTTCTCTTGATCCATGTCATGTTATGAAAGCCTTTTTTTCTTTTTTCTCATTATAAATATCTCATCCACCATTACATTCAAAGTTAGAAAAATAAAAAATACAAAAACAGTGAAAGAAAGAAAAGAGGGCAGATTGTAAAAACAAGAAAGGTACAGCCCCATACCAAAAAGAGAAACAAAGTCTGAAAGTGTGCAAGCTTAAATGCCACTCCTGGAAAACACACTTCTAATTAGTCATACAACCTAATCTTGACTAATTAACTTTAAATTTTCTGCTGATGGGATAGTGAATTCGATTTGCCAAATTGCTTATTATTGGCTTATCAGTAGATAGATTAGGTTATAAATTAAAGGTTCAAACATGCTCAAAATCTGAACCTAAGTTTCCAAAGAGAATGACTCAATCTATTTTAATCTCCGAGTCAAAAAAGATGTAAATCTGGTTCTAATTAGCTCAAAATCTGAACCAGACGACAAGCAAAGAACAGCTCAAGTAAGAGTCAAAACAGAGCTGTAAAAGATGAATGAAGTGCTTGAACTTTCAGATCCTAAGCCTTCCATTTTGTTTTAATTTTCTGCAAAATAAGATCTATGTCCAGCTTGTTTTTTATGCCATATATCAGCAACAAGTTGGACTGTTCAATCCTAGCTTGTATGCTTTTAAATTTCTGTTTTAGAATTTAGTGAATAAAATCTGTTGGACAGTTTAATCCCACCAGATGGTAGACTAGGTAGAGAAGCATATGGACTCAACTGTTTAATCTGAGTTCATGGAGAGATAAGGAGTAGAAATGGATTAGATTTTATAATTTCAAAAGAATAAAATGTTGTGAAAAGAGTTTCACAATCCAAGTGCACTCTAATGAAGAAAAAAATGTTAGATCAGTAGGATTGGGTAGGTAGAAAGCTTGTATTGATGAAGTTCCATTGTTTTCCATGGCTGCTAATATGTTTTCATACCAAAAGAAGATCATTCAAGTAACGAAAGGCAACCCAATGGATGAGGCACTAATCATCCTCCCAGAGAATGCAAGTCTGAAGTTCTTGATGCCTTCAAGAAGGCACCATCCCCAAGTGGAGCCACTGTTAGCCACCTATAAAATTTGTCATATCAAACGGTGGCTAAAACATTTTTGGAGCCTTCCAGGAACAAATTTTATTGCTAAACAATGTTATCTCTTGAAGACTCTTGAAGACATCATCTCCTCTATCCAAATCTTCATTGTTGTTCCCATTTCAAAGCTCAGAAATTCTGCTAATTTCAAAGAAAAAATACTACTTCAAACACCATTTTCTCCTACTTCCACTTCAAAACTAACCTCCATTTTTTACCCCTTTTATTCCCATAAACTTCCTCTATTTTTCAATTGTTTCATTTCCCCCTTCATAATATCCACCTTACAGAGTTTAAAACTCACTTTTTTACTCTGCTGAAATCCCCAAATCCATCTAAACATCTTTAAAATATCATAAAAAAAAAGTATTTTGGCTATGGGTTTAAGCCCCTTTGGGCTAGATCCAAACCACTTCCCACCGTATGCCCATGGTGCTAAGACCAAGCGCTAACCCCTCTCAGCATTAATCGCATCGCAAAATCGCAGCATGCAAGTTTATTTTCCATGTTTTAAAAATCTCGATGCGATTAAATTCCATATGTATAAACCCCGCCCTCCACTTTTTTACCCCATATAACTTTCACCCAGGACCAAGTGTTAGGAGTCTGGAGGTGCTAATCACATCGCAAGTTTCAAATGGTTAGATTGAAAGACCAGGCCCGATATTTCCGATGCGATTGGTCCTTTATCATATAAAGCCCTGGGCCTATTATCATTCCATATAATCAAAGGCCCCGCAGTCGGGTGCCTATTCACTTCATATGTATAAAACCCGCCCCGATACATAAAAACTTTGTATTATATGAAAATTATGGGTTTTTTCATGTTATAAAGGGTTTTTCCACTGGTGCATAAGTTTAAACAATCTCGACCATTGATCTTAAGACGATCAACGATCCGCACATCATCACATCGGAAATATTCAAAAACGCATTTCGCGTATGTCATTTCTCCTCCCTGATTGATCATTCCCCGATCAATTGTGAGTCGTTGATCTCCTTTCTGCCTTCCTTTGATCCGACGGCCCACATTTCCTCTGATCGTAAGCCATTACCCCACCTTTGAACCCTCCGATTCATTTCCCACCGTCGATCTAATCTACAGCTCGACGGTTAGTGCTAAATCACATCGGCGCATTACAAAGTTCTTTTCCCCACCGATGCCTTACCCCTAATTGCATCTGAACCATCCACGTGTCCAGATCGGACGGTCCAGATCACATTTCTCGATCTTGGTTTAATTTCATGCACCGCCCGCTATAATGTTTTAGGCCTAATCCCTACCATTAATCTCTGCAGATCTAACGGCTCATATTAACCCCGCTAAGCTTGACCCCTGTGGGTCCTTCCTCCCTTCAGAGCATCCCAACTATCGATAACTACATGATCGATGGATCTAACTTATTTTCTCCCCCTGCTCTTCTTTTAACCTCCTCTAATGGATCTACACCGTTGGATGATGCCATCCAATGGCCACACTCCTCCCCACGCCTTCTAAGCAGTTTTACCCAATAATCACAGGATTTCTTAATTAGTTTGTGTTTTGCAGGTGATTAATGTTTTTTCCATTATATTGAAGAAAAATCTGAAGGCTAGGAATGATGATTCTCACGCCTTCGATTCATTTAAGGAAAACATTCGCAGGGTTCAAACTCCATGTCTCGTCAATCATTCATGGGAATTGATGCCTCACGAGCCCTGCGCAGAACTACACATCAACAAGACACAGAGTTAAAATGAATCAAAAGAGTATCAGTGTCAAAGATTAAAACATGGCAAGACAGAAGATTGAAGACAGATTTGTGGGGATTACGGCTAAGATTGATTATCAAAAGCCTAATCCTCCAAATTAAAACACAGTAAAAGGAAAATCATAAGTGTTTATTAGACAGAAGGCCTCCACTGCCACATCTGAGGCAAATTGATTCCTTCCAGCTACCACAAAGCCACCTGAGCCTCAAAGCATTCAAACAGAGGCCGAAGTTATTGATCAGAAATAATATATTTGCCTGAGCGCAGCCAAATAGTTAATTTTTCTAAAGGAAACTTAATGTCAAAATATCATCAGAGTTATTACAACATGACACCGAGCCTCAGAAGTCAACAAAAGCTCCCGCCGAGCTTAATCTTAAGGGTAAATCAATTAATACAGATAAACATCTGTAAACTTCTTCATCCAGCCCCTCAAAGGCCGAGAAGTCATTAATCTGTATTAATTATTTTGGGAGATCTTTTATCCTCTCCCACCTCCTCATTCTTCTATAAATACTTCTGTAGAAGATGAGAAATTGTTGGTTGCAGAACTTTGAAATATACTTGAGCTTGAAACTCCTACTTGTAAATAGTGTTCATTGGCTCTTGAAGCTCTGTTTGTGATCTAATAAGTTAGGTTGAAAAGTGAAGATGATTGTTGAACTGAAACATTGGACCTGAAGACTGTAACTGGTTTGACATCAATAACAAGCTGTTTCTTGGGATCCTGGTCTATATCACTGGTGAAGTGCTCCTTTGTTTGTTATTTGTTTCTCTTTTCACGTAATTCATATTATCCATTATTCTCTGATAAAGAATAGAAAGCATAGAGTTAGGATTTACTGTTTACAGTACCCTTCTCTGACTGATAAGCTTTATCTCAATGTTTTCCTCTAAATTGTTTATTTAATAAGGATTCAATATGGTCTAAGCAGTTAGGAATGTTGGCATTCCCTCGTCCTACTGTTTTCTTTAAACATTATTCTTGAATGTTATTTTCATTATTTTCTTATTAAAGTTAGACTAGAAAAGCGATGGCGTGCCCTGTTTTCTAGCTTTATTTCTCCAAAGGCAGATTCTAAAGGTTTCCCTTGGTGTTGGCTGAAAACAGACTAGGTTTAAAAGTACCTTATCTCATTTTAAATTGCACTTTGTTTTCTTTTATGTGTTTTCATACTTTCTGAAGGTAATTATGCGGATTACTGGATTGTTTGTCAATTAAGCTGCTTTAATACAAACTTGCCCAAAAATTCTATGGTTAGCCCTGGCCTTGGTTGGTTTTAAACAGTTACTTAAGAGGCTTTTCTTGTTTGGACTGACTATAAATCCTTCTTGAAATTATTATCAGTTTCCACCCCTCCAACACTTTATTGTTTCCATTCCATCATTTTAATCTCAATAATATTGTGATATAGATGACTTTCCCCTTGGATCACTCTTGATGTTGTTGCTCAATTAAAGCCCTGTTATGACTCCATAGCCCAATGGACTAAAAACCAGCGTCATATCTATCTTTTTAGCCAAAGCTTGTTTTGATTTCTTGCAACTTCTCACCTTTGAAACTCTTTGCATTTAGGACTTTCCACCTCAAATAATATTCATGCTCATCCATCCAAAAAACAAACAAAACCCTTGGCCTTCATAACTAGCCTAATATCATTACCCAAAAGCTCTTAAAGATAAATCCAATCTTTACACTTATTGGAGAGATACCTCTCCGGATTCAGGAGGGCTAGATCCTAGAATCCCAAAGTGGTTGAAATAATGTTGTTTCTATGATTGTACTTTTCCAATATTTCTAATTACATATTCCTAACAGATTCTTTACCGTTATCTTGTTCAAAGCTCTGAAGTCTACACACATGGGCCAAGTCCCATCTTTCTTTAGAATCAAGACTATGGGTGAACCGCATGGAGAAGTGCTTGGCCTTATGATTCCTTTGTCTAGTATCTCCTTGATTTTCCTCTTTATTTCAACATTCTCCATTATCGACATGCGATACATACCGATGTTTGGAAGAGGACAATCTTGCTGCAACTGAATCTCATGTTGAATCTCCCTTTTTGGAGGCAATACTATTGGCTCTTGAAACATCCATTTACCATAGCAATATTTTTCTTCTTGCGATGTGCTCTAACAATGTACTCCTTGCCATATTTCAATAAATTTTATTTGTTCTCATGTCGATGGAAGATCTCTCTCCTATCATACAAGTAACGACTCCCCAACACAATACTTTTTATGTCAAGCTAAACCACATCTAATTCAACTATGTTAATAAAATGTGTAGTTATTTCAAACCACAATATACACTTCTTTGAAACCTGTAAATTTGAATCCTTACAAATCCAACCAAGTGGATATGGTTTTGGATGTGGTATGGTCTCAAGGTTAAGCTTTTTGACCAAGTCTTCAGAGTTTAAGCTTGCTTGTGACACACTTTCAAACAATGTGTCACTCTTAGTATGTTTGGATATGACCCTCACATGAAACAGTTCAATTATTTCTTCTTCATTTGGAGCATGTATGTGACAGTTTGATGTACTAGTACTGGGTTTAGTTTCAATTTATCTTCCCTTCATGTTCTTAAATTCCATGGTTGTAATATTAAATTCATCACCTAAATCATCTCCTAAATCATGTTGAGTTTAGGTGCAGTTTTTTGTTTCCCTTTGTTGTTGTATTTCTTGGGCCTCTTTTCAGGATGTAGTTTCCAACAATGAGTTTCATCATGGCATTATTTTGAACAATCTTTACAAACCAATTTTTCTCCCTCTTTCTTAACAAATGCATTCTTTTTTCTTTTACCTTTTGAGGTCTTCTCTTTGTTTTTAACCTTAAAAGGTTTGTTCCTACCCTCTTCAGAAAATGTTTTCCCTCTAACTTCTAGATGTGTGGCCTAAACACATACTTCATCTAGACTTGTGGGGTTAAACATGAGAATAGTATGTTTTAGGTAGTTATGTAAGCCTCCTATGTACTTGAGAAAAGTATCTTGGCTCTGCAAATCTACCCCTAATAAGAGAGCTCTTCTCCTAAATTCTTGGGTGTATTCTTGCACATTCTATTCCTTCAATTGCCGAAAGTTTTTCTAGTTCATTATGCCTTTCTGCATATGAGCTAATGGATAAAACTATTTTTATATTGCAGTAATGAAATCAGACCATGATAGAATAATCTTACCATGCTTCTTGATATCCTCCTTTGTCTCGACTTCCCACCAAACAAGTGTTGCACCTTCCATTCTCAATGAAGCTAATTGGATTTTGGTATCATCATCTTGAAAGTTCTAGATTCTCAAATAGACTTCCAATTTCCTGATACAATTATCAAGATTTTATGCATTGACTTCACCATTAAACATTTCCAATTCAAACTTAACATCAAGTTTTAAGAAAGGAATTTTACCAATGTTCTTTGAATTGTGTGGCTAACGTACTGAAGATGAAGTAGAGGATGATGATGATGAGGGTGAGGATGGTGACTTTCCACTGCCTCCATTTCCTCCATTTCCCTTCTTTGACTTATCTTCATCATTGTGACCTCCTGAAGATCCCTGTCCTTCCTTGTGAACTTTGGATCCTTCTCCTTATAGTTTCTCATTCCTTTCTTGATAAAGGATTCTAACCATCTCAGTCATGTCAATGAATGATTTCCTGAACACTCTTTCTTCCTCTTTAGGATCCATCTCCTCATGGATTTCTCCTTCCTCTCGAGGCATTCTTAATGCAACTTCTGCTTCCTTAGGAGGTGAACTAAGTGGTGGAGATTGTGGAAATATTTCTCTCCTTTTCTTTGGCTCTTCTTGAGACCCTTCTCCTCCCACCAATTTTCCTTCTCCTCTCTTGAGCTTGATCTTTGTAAGCATATAAAACTTGCAAACAATTAAACAAATATTTTGCACAAAACAACACCAGAAAATAAACTCTAGCTTTGATACCAACCTGATCTGAAAGGACTATATTAGTTTTGTTGTGCTAAGTGTCTTTTCAGTTAATAAAGATGTGCATAATTGTCTCCATAGTTTTCTTAAGGATTGAGAATTTTAACCATGAAATATATATGATTTTATTGAATAACAAACATGAAATAAGAGCAAATAACATTGAATAACAGTGTATAACACAGAAATAAAACACCACATAAAATTTACACAGCAGGCATGATGAAGCAGTTCACCCCTCGTGGGCTACATCTGATGGTCCAGCTCCCAATGACATGTCCATCTTTCATTATGCTCAAAATTTTGCAAATACATGTAGTTATTGTTGTGTATGTGTTATATTCTTTTCACGACTAGTCACGCGCTGACCCGCCCATGGTTTTTTGCATAGGTTTGCACATGGTTTTGAGGCATGATGGTTTTTGACCCCTGGTATTTTGTAGATCTGGTCAAGGGAACTACGGTTATGTTCTAATTCAGGGTTAACGGAATGGGATTTATGTATGCTTCGACATATATATATATGTGTTGTAACACTAAAAGGAATATAATAATGAAAAATCAAGTTGGTCGTCCTGATTTGGGATCCAGGGGAAAATCTCTGTGTTTATCTGCTTTATGTTTTATGCTCTTGCTATTGTTTATTTTATGTTTTACGATTCGTTTGTAGATAATTTCTGTACAGGGTTAAAACCTACAGTTACAAACCTGTAATGGTTGTTTTCTCTACACCAATGGCTCCATAATGCTCCAATTCGTCTAGAATGACTCTTAATTCACTTAGAATGGGTGAAAATTGAGCCTCCAACTCATTTGCCCAGTAACACCTAGAAAAACTCCACTAATTGTGGAGAAATCCACTTAACTGGAGTTAAATTTGGCCAACTCTGCACAAAAATAACATGCTCTAAATTTTCCACCAGAGATAACCGTTACATTTAATATGGGTAGTTAGGGGTGGCCACATGCCAACCCCCATTCCACGGTTACCGCAACGGTGGAGCGGCACTGTAGCACAAACCCTGGTGGTAAGTTACAACTGGAGTTAAAAGCGGTGTTAAGACCTGGCCACGCGGAGCTATTTATTGTAACTACATCATGTGATAAGGTTTCAACATTATAATTGCGATGAACCAAAACGGTTAATGTTTTGATCATTAGGGGAATTTTTAGGTCTAAAATGAGTCTCCTAATGAAAATGTACAATCAAAATTTACTTTATGACAACCAATCACATTTTAGGGGATGACATCATCCCCAATGGTTGAGGTGGCATTGCTTGAGTTAAAGGTACTTACTTGTTACATTCTCAATGGTGGATAAAAACTCATGGTTAACCATGGTAGTGCTTTAAGTACTTTTAAAGTCATAAAGTAAAGTACTAATAATAAATGTCATTTCACACTTTTTGAATAGAATATTATTATTTTCATTTCATATTTTTTGAAAGAAACAATGCATATCCTTACATAATCTTCATGTTTTTACACATTTTGTAATAAATATTATATTTGTATATTTTCATATATTTATTTTTGAATTATATATTCATATCATTTTATTTAATATTATAATTTCAAATTAATTATAATTTATTTTAACTTATTTAAGTACAAAGGAAAAATGCATTAAAGTTGTTCAATGATAATGACATTTTATTGAAAATGTTATTCTTATTTATAGTCACATCAATACAATTTTTTTATTAATTTTATTTTGGTACACCTTTTCAATTGAATTTAACCATAGTTACATGGATTGTGGTGAAAAAAGTAAAATGCAAATTCATAAATATTATTTTATTGGTTTAGCTATTATTTTATTATTTCCTCAGGAGGCCCATTTTAGACCTCAAAATTCCCCTAATGGTTACGTTTTTATGTTGCAATGTGACCAACCTTCCACGGGACCGCTGACGGTCCCAACCCCTAAACAAATATGTATCAAAATTGAAATACAACTCGAGAGCTATAGAGGTTAAGGCTCATAGCGTAGCGCGAGCAATGTGGCAGGTGGTTGTTCTACCGAAGGTCGCGGGGTCCAGCCCCGCCCGAACCTCCATAAAATTTTAATACACCTTCCTGGGGACACGTGACGACCTTAGGGCGGCCACGTGTCACCCTCCCATTGGCTCTTAAAAATCACATACAACCCTTAAACACATCATATAGTGCCACTTGTCATCCACTGGTTGGCCCGGAGAAAAGGAATATTCTTCAGAATATTCCTTTGTGTTGACTATGCATCCTCCATGGACTGGGCATCCCAGTCAACCCTGTCGTAAAATTTAGTTGTTTGTGAATTCGATCAGAATGCGATATCTCCTCATACAACATTGGTTTTTCAAACTGTTTACGGTGTCGGAATCAGGAAGATGAGATCTATGCAACCATCCTAGTTTTAACCCAATCCCGTAACTTTCAATTTTGAGCAAAATTTATGAACTCCTGATCAACTATTCAGATGGAAAAGGGCAGTGGGGCTCTGGATAGTGGAGGAATCAAAAGACAACACAACTCAGACACCTCAGACAATGGAGCAATCACAAATGATACCCAACTTTCCCTTATCTCCGCCATGCCAGCACAAGGTGCTTGGTGAAAGGTCGAAACGAAGAAAGGGAGAAAATATTGATTTTCTCCCCTTGTATTATAGGTTCTTATTTGCAACTTGATATCCTGTCTTGATTGAAAATTACCAGCACATGTAACATGTTATTTTGTTTTCATTAATAAAATTAAGATGGTTATATGGTGAGGTCACGTGGGGAGGAGGGTTGGTCCCCTCCCTTCCACCATTAGAGATCCGCATAACATTGAAATATATGTTGGGTGTGTTGTTTTACAAGGAGCAATCTCGTGGCCCATTGGTATGGGTGGAGAGTTGTATGGGGAAGGTCGTGGGGTTGAGCCCCGACCTTGCCCCTCTATACATGTTTTTCAAATGTATTATCGAGCCATTTGTATCAAACTTGAACTATGTGAACCGATTTATTACACGCCATAAACCTTTGACTTTGGACTTTGTGATATACGTGCTCCACCATTAAACTTTAATTGGACTTTAAATATAGACTTCAAACTATGGTCTGCGGCATTTAATATAACACACACACACACACACACATATATATATCAAATTGCCACCATATAGTTCGACCACCGTTGAAGTTTGGATATAAAAATAATGTGGAATATATATGTGCGGAATTTAATACTTATATAAAATACAATATAATATATGATATTCAACCATATATATATATATATATCCAACCTTAAAAATAAAAATAATTCCAACACGTGAATTCATTATGAACCCAAATTCAACCTTTGAGGACATTGGATAATTTCACCTTCTTAAACCAAAATTGTGAATCCTGCATTGACACTTGTCATAGTATAATTAGGCAAAACCTGAAGAAGATTCCCTACATGCTGACTGGGTTGCCATGTCATCAGCCTATACCTTATCTGCAATTTTTTTTATAAATTTGCTTGTCCTAAACGGCGATCAGCAAGCTATAACTTCTTCAGCCGAACTTGATTTTTGACGAAACAAATTGCGTTGGATTCCTGGTAATGGGCAATTCACTAGTGTTTTATTTTGGTGCAATTCTAAGCACTTTGAATTTTTGGCGAATGCCCCTAATCTAGGTTCCAATCAAAAGTATCATCGTCCCACGTGATCATTCGAGTCTTGAGATTCTTGTTAATCAGCTAATAGTACCGAGCTTTAGGTGGGTCAGGTAGCCCCAAAAATTACCGCATGCACTGGGCCTAAGCTTAACCCCCTCTGAAACGGGTCTCTGGTAACGCTCAGGTATTCATTCCGTGGGTGGATATGCGGATTTGAAGCTCCCTAAAAAGTCAACATCTATGTTTCAAAATGTATTATGACCACGATGGCTCATTGGATGCCTACCCCCAATGATCCTAACCTGGACTATAATTTCTTTTGTGGCCCCTGTGGGGAGAATTTAGTGAGTTCGATTAACGATTATTTTTAAAGAGTCTCAATTTTTCTTAGGGTGTGCTTTAGTGAAGTAATTGTAAGAGGAGGATAAAGGTCTCAACATACTAGGTGCCTTTTTGTCCAATTCTTACCGATGCTTCATGTGTGCTTTGGAGTGAACAATCACAAGTTTTATTCGACGTGGATATGCATTGATCGTTTACAATCCTTTTCTAATTACTCTATATGTGATTGTTCATTGCAAAAATTTAAAATGATGTGTAGATTATGGGTCGCTTACACTTTTCCTAGTTAGATTATGTTTACACTATACAGAGATGGCAAATTGTCTTAGGAAAGCTTTCATAAGCATACCCAAACTCACCGTGAGGTGCAAGGGTGGCAGATATTACTTGCTTTATTTTTGATAGTTTGGTCCTAGTCTTAATTCCTAATGAAAAATTGAACTATCCTAATGTAAAAATTTGACAAACTTGAATTAGCAAAATATATGTGGATATATGGGCCACTTACTCTTTACTAATTAAGCTACGTTTTTTTATCTTTTATCAGCAAATAGTTTTTTCGATAAACATACATGGATTTAAGGCCACTTACTTGTCCCCTATTTAAACTATGTTTAATTTTCGAAATAAAACACTAAAATTAAAACTACCTAGTTGTTAATGTAATTCAAGGTCCTATTTAAACTATGTTTAATTTTTGAAATAAAACACTAGAATTAATACTACCTAGTTGTTAAGGTAATTCAAGGTTACACATAGCACTTGGGTGTACTAATAGTAGTGAAATACAGAGAAAAATTGATGGAAATTTATTAGGGGTTGCCAGTCATCTTAAAAATAGGAAAAAGTAGCAAATTTTTGCTTGTTGGTCTATCACGTGGGTTATCTTCCCACAGGCACAGAGCACACGTCTGTCAAAGAAAAAAGCGTGCTGTCAGGCATGATGAATCAAAATTTCTTCCTCTGTTGTGCAAAATTTTTCACTCAGTTTGATTGGAGACGCTGAGATGATGTAAGGGTGGTTTGCAGCAAACTGAGTAGGAAGAAGGACCTGCATCAACAACCATTAAGTCAAAAAGAAAGAATCCAATGGACTCTCCATTGTTGTGGTAGTGTATTTGGCACAAGGGCGGAAAAAATACACTTATTTAGCAAGCTGGTTGCTACTTGCATAAGGTCACAGAGAAAAATGATTGCCTACTGTTAGTGGAACAGATTCGACACAATGTAAACTAAGTTTGAGGGAAAACTAAGCATACAACACTAAGAAAAAATCAAAACACAAGATACAAAATACAAAATTTCGATGGAGCAAACAGCCTAATAACACAAGTGAAGAGTTCTCCCTTTATTAGGTGATGGTAGTAAAAAAGATACAATGCTAAACACTTGAAGAGAGTCCTTTGAGCTATGGAGCTAAAATACCCAAAACAAGGAGGTCTCCTTCCCTCGAGTTCTTGCAAGCATCTCTTCCCTCTCTCAAATGATGGTAGATCAAGATCAAGTGGTGAACATCGCTCTCTTGGACTAAGATGTTGGTTGGCCAACATATGATTCCTTCCAATCCCTCTTCTGCTAGACTATGCAAGTTGTTTTTCTTATGAAGCAATTTGGCCAGCATAACAATATGTCTCCAATTCTTCTTCCAAACACTGGCTTATATAGACATTTTTGGAATTCTTTCATCTTCTCTTGGCCCAAGATGGATAATGACACAAAAGTGGAGGAGGGATTCCTTTGTGCGTTACATTTAATCCACAAGGTGGCTCAAATTTGGCTATCATTAACAGTATTGGGCAGAGAATCATCTTAACCAAGCATGCCAAGTGGTCCCGGATGATGACATTTCACCATCTCTAGGACCGCGCGGCTATCGAAGGAATAACCACGTTGTGTGCAAAATTCCTTTGATGCAGGTGCGCTGTCATTTAATTGCCATCTAAACCTTATGAAAAAAATAAATTTTAGTCTTCTCTAATGTATTTCTTCTCTGAAAATCTTCATCTGTAACTCATTCTTGACATTTTTAATGTCTTTTGCCTATACGATTTTCTAGTGTTACACAACATGGGAGATGTGGTTGTGGTGCTTGGTTGAAGATAGACAATAATACACAATATAAGATCTCATGGTTTGTAGGTGTGGACACAAATACAAAGGCAGAGATTGTGGCACTCTCAAGATCGCTGTGGTTCGCCAGAAAACAAGATATAAACATTATTGATATCTATGGAAACACTAAAACCATCATTGATGGTTTCATAGAAAACACTTCCTTTGCACCTCTTCTACTTGATGATTGGATTGCTCACATAAAATCTCTCATTCAAACCTTCAAACATATCTCTTTTGAGCATATATATATATATATATATATATATATATATATATATAAAGAAGCAAACACACTTGTGGACTCTGTCAAAGAATGCTCTAAAGGAGACGCCGAGACATGCACTTTTTGCACATGGAAAACAACATTATTAGGGAAGATGGCTTTATAAAATTGTCTTCATTTATCGTTTGCTGGAGTGTTGTGGGAAAAGTGTGCCTTCACTTTTGTTTTTTTTTCCCTCTGGATTATATTTTGAACATGTACATATGGATGATTATTATATGTCTACAGCACGAAGTAACTATATTTGTACATGGACGGACTACACATACAGGTATACTAATATCATATTTTGGTAGAATTTTTGTCCAAAGTTTATAATGTTGAATGATATAGTTTATGGATAAATATAAATTTAATTGTCTTTAATATATAATATAAACCACCTATTTTTTTCGTCAAAAAAATATATTTCTAAATTTTTTGATTTAATAGAATTTTTTTTAATTGAAAATTTAGAATACATAATATAAACTACCTATTTTTTTTTATCTCAAAAAAATTATTTCTGAATTGTTTGATTTAATAGATTTTTTTTTTTTAACTGAAAATTTAGAATAGTTTAAAAAAAAAAAAAAAAAACCACACTTAACTAAATTAATTGGAATTGAACCTTAAAAACATCCAGGAAAATTGAACCCTTAAATTCCCATTAACAAAGTGTGACGTTCCAATAAGAAAACCTAGACCGATTAGTTTCGGGACTTAATTACCAAAATGTTAAATATGCTGGCGTCGTAATACTCATTTCATAAATCTTCAAAATATTGGAATAACTTGCAGAACTGAGGCAAGTAAGAGTAGATGATGTTCCATTTCTTTGGACGCGTTCCTTGTTGGTCATCCTGCTATAAACATGGCGACAGAGAATAGGTGTTGGACTCAGCGATGGACACATCGCTGGTTATCCATGGGAGGTCGCCTCATACTGATTCAATCGGTATTATCGCAAATGGTAGTTTTCTGGGCTCACTTGCTTTATCTTCCTTCTGCTATCATTTCCAAAATCAATTGCATCATTACACAATTTCTTTGGGGAGGTGCTAATTTACGCAGGAAATTCCCCCTTTGTAAGTTATCTGCAATATCTATTCCTAAGGACATGGATGGATGGGGAATTCTCTGTATTCGGGATTTCAATAGAGCTCTACTTGTTAAGTCCTTTTGGCGGGCTGTTAACTGCACAGGTATATGGTACAATATTAACAAGGCCAAATATTATAGTGGGGACGCGTTGATGAAGATTAGCTGTGATGACTTCACTTTTCCGCCAATAATATCTTGCATTTGGCGCAGTTTTAAATTGATATTGCATATCGTTGCTCCACGCTTATATTGGCTATTTCGGAACGGCTGTGACATTCCAATTGGCTCACAAAACTTCATGCCACTGACGCCTCTTTCAGCACCCTCTCAACGTTTGATTGTTTCTTTGGCACGCAGAGGTATTATGTTTTATTCCCAGGTTATTCATTATTGGTCTTATTGTGCTCCCATCTTCAAATCGGCCGAGCAACTTGATCTACATGGCCCGGACGCTGACGAATGGGTTCTGTTTCGAAATACTCTTCGTTGTGCTGGGCTGTGTTATGCTCTAGGGGGTGATAAAATTGTATGGAATGGGCCCCTCAAAAACAACATGGTTGTGGTGAAGGATGTATATCGTATGATTGTATCTGATCTTCCTCAGCAGCCAACAAAAATTTTCTTTCCATTTTGGAAGAGGAATATCCCTACGAAAGTCACTATTTTCAGATGGTTGGTATGGAAAGGTAAAGTGCTTACATGGGATAATCTTAGGAAGCACAATTTTCATGGCCCTAGCCACTGTGTCCTTTGCCTCATGGCTGAGGAATCCATTGATCATCTATTTTTCTCATGCCCTTCCATTATAAAGTTATGGAAATTATTCAGTTCGTTTATTATGGACCCATCCTGGTTGCCGATGGACTTTATCTCTGCGGCATATGATTGGGACTCTTTGAACAATGCTCACCGATCCCTTCCCTTCTACTTCATATGGGAAGTTTGGCTCAGAAGAAACAATATTATTTTTGAGCAGAAATCATTCCAGATCCACTGTACATATATGGCTATTAAAAATTGGATGGCGGATAATCCTCCTTTGATTGTTGATGTATTTGATGCTTCTCATCGTCTCAGACCCCATGAAATTTTTCTCCCTGCCTTATACTTTGATGGAGCTTCTGCTGATGGTAACATTGGTTGTGGGGCATGGATTAAGATTTCGGATCGGGATCACATTCTCCTCTATTGGAATGGTGGTCCAGGTTCAAACAACAAAGCCGAGATTATGGCACTTTGGGTTGGCCTACTCATTGCTATTGATTACCAAATTCAGGTGGCCGGTATATATGGGGATTCTCAGTTGGTTATAGGCTGGATGTCTAACAGGTTTAACATGTACAATCAACTTTTGTAGGGCTGGATTGACCGTGCTCAGTATCTGTGGAGTAGAATGGATTTCTCCCCTATGTTCCATATTTTCCGAGAGAACAACACCCAGGCTGATCGTTTATCTAAAAAGGGACTCTCTGCTGAGTTTGGCCTGATGTTTATTTCTCGTTATCATGATGGCAGACAGACTGCCAAATTTTCAATCCCTCTCTCTTGATTTCCTTCTGTTTTAAGATTTTGACATAAATTTTGTTAAATTTCGAGCATCTCTGATCTTTCTCATAGGCCCTTTCTACTGATTTCCAAAAGTATCCTTGTCAAGCGAGCGGGTTATCTTACAAGCGAGCCTGTGACTCATGACCCAAGCGAGCGTGTTCAATATGTTTTCAAGCGAGCGTGTTCAATATGTTTTCAAGCGAGCGTGTATAAATTTGTTTCAAGCGAGCGCGCTTATTATGTTTTCTCGCGGGCAATAGCAACAGCAATTCATACTAGTACTCAGGTCCTCCCACCAAGCTGAAATGTTTACTCTTTAATCAGGTGAGCATGACAACTCATACAATCAAGCGTGCCTGAACTTCTATTCATTGAATTCTGTTATATCAAGCGAGCGGGCACACTTCTCGGGTACATGGTTATCCACATTTTCTGTTGCATATCTTTTTGCACACTACCAGGTTCTTCATCACAAGAGACAGTACAATCATCGGGTTCATCTTTCCAATCTACCGAGAATGTCTCTTTATTTTTAAATCATGACTCATAATCTATAACAATCCTGGAATCTTGATGCTCAAATGCCTTCTTGTACAATCTCTCTGATTTTCTAATACTTTATAGTCAACACAGTTCTGGGTGAGGATCGAGATGAACCCTTTCATCTCTGCTCTTACTTCTCTGTTAACTTTCTTCTTATATATCAGGAAAGATATCTGTAAGGGAAGGATCTTTTCCTCGGTTATGTGGATGCCTACTATTTTCTCTGCTCGGTATTCTGATTGAGCATTTCATTGTGGCATTATATGTTGATTTCTCGCTGCAATACTTACGCAGCTGAGACATATTTCATCAATGTACTGGTTATATTTTAATATAATACAGCTTTTTTTTCTTTCTAAAAAAACATAACTCATTTCCAGTTATTTGCAATAATTAGCAAAACAAAAGTAAATGTTATGTGCCATTTTATTAGATATTTTATATTATTTTATTTTTAAATATATAATTTTATCTATTTCAGTTATTTTTATTAAAAAACAAAAAAAAATTAATATTTACATAAATAATATGAAAGAAAAATCAATTTCAATATTTAATATAATAATTTAATATCCAATAATAATAATAATTTTATTTATTTATTTATAAAATAAAGTAATCAACAACCAACTCATTAGATGTACCATGCCTCTCAGGAGTCAGAATTTGAAATTTAAAAAACAAAACATTAAATATGTGGGTGATTACAGCCTGCATTTTTATATGGAACTGAACTAATCAACAACCAAATCATGAGATGTACGATGTCTGTCCGGCGTTGAATTTGAAATTAAAAATAAAACATTGAAATACCTGCGTGATTACAGGTTGCATTTTACATAGATTGTGAATTTTTGGAATATTTGAATTCCCAGAATATTCAAAAATATTGGATATTTTTAGGAATCGGCAATTTACTTAATTAAGAAGTTGTTTATTTAGGTAGTGGAATAGTTTGGATGGCAGTTTTTTGTCGAAATCTGGTCAATTAAAATTCAAAAAATCAGATAGTTAGTGTTTGGAATCTATTTTTGATAATGGAAATGGATTCAGCACTATCAAAAACTCTTATGACACTCAAAATACTAAAATTTAACAACTGTAAACAAGATTCTGATAAAATCTTTGTGAAATTCTAAACCAAAAGGAGTTGTCTTTAGTGCGACTTTTTTAAGTTTCCGGTGCTTAAATTCGATAAAAATTTTGAGCTAAAATCTTGGTTTTTGTTATTCAAACTGGTTTTTTGACTCTATATATGGATTCAGCACCCTCAAAAACCTCTAAGACACTTCGATTGTGCAAAATTAGCAATCAAACTTCTCTTTTCAAAAAATTCCTACCGAAATTTAGAGAGATTACACCGTAAAAAATCACGATAAAAGCCTTCAAAAAGTAACACTAAAAACTACTCAAAACCAAAATACTGCTTTTTTAGACTACGCGCTTAATTAATCTCAAGGATCAGAACATCACTATGCTAAGTACATCATGCTCGCTTAAATGAAATTCCTTCATTTCAGCTTTACAGGCCACCATGCTTAATTACATAAAACTCATTTACAGGTCACCAACCCCTGCCTTTATAAATAAAAATTTCAAACTTTTAGCACTATAGGTCACCATCCTCGGTGTTGCTTCTAAATAAAGCTGATAATAGTGCCAGAACGTGAACGCTAATACCTAAGGTGTGGACAAAAGACGCCGTATTTGGATGTGTTTATTGTCTATGGATGCGAGATAGTCTTTCAACCTTTTTTCATTTTTTCGTTAAGTGCCATGTGTTTTCTCGCAAACAGTATTAATTAACAAAATCAAAGAAAAAACCACATGGTTTTGAAGTTTCCATCTGACCGTCCACAAAACAAACAGTCAAATAATACCTACCTTTTCTGTATATTTTAGGTACCCTTATACAGCTTCCAAATAACTCTGAGAGCCTCAAGCCTCCATATTCTCACATCGCTATTTGATTGTTTAACAGAGCGAAACAGCACAAGTTTTCTATCTCCATGTCGTCATCGTCTTATTCTTCTTCGGCCTGGCCAGTTACAGCCGCTCGATCACCTCGGGAAGATACAATATGTAATGTAAAAAAGAAAAGGAATACAGAGGAAGCAGCCGATGAATTTATTCCAACATTTGGGGGCGATTTGAAGATGCAGAGACTCAAACTCCTTGCCGATGCGTCTGCCCCTGCCGTTGATGAACTCAAACGGAAGACCAGCAGCTCCGAAATCAGAAGTAGTCGCAAATATAATCTGTCGAATATTCAGGATTTCGAAAGAATAAAGGATGTTGACAAATCGGCTGCCGATTCCATCAGTAAATTTCGAAAGAATTTGGCTATTGAGAGACGGGACTCTCTCGATAATTATAAACAGATGCTTGACAGAGGTGTTTGAAGATGTCTGTCTATATGTATGAAGTATAGTTTCTTTTTCCTGTTTTAATTGTGTTTTTTTTTTTTTTTAAACTATCCGGAAAAGTCTGAGAAAGAAGAAGATGATTAGAATTTGTAAAGAGCGCCCAGATGATATTTGGCATCCTGGATTTTTATGGTTCGATATTAGTGTGTGGCCAAGCCAACATGATGGGTACGGATTTACAAAATAAGTTGATCCAGTTAAGCCTGGGGTAAATATTGGGGTTTTTTTGAGAAATGGCAAGCAAATCTGCGTTCAGATAATCCTCTGCATTAATAAACACAGGCTGGGTCAGTGATCCATTCAAAACTGGATTCTTATGTTTTACATATAAATATAAATAATAGATTCTTGTCAATTACTTCAATCAGAGCTCATATTCGATCCACTATTATTTTAGTTAAAAAATTAGATAAAGAAATAGAGATTAAATCTATTTTTGCTCCTGATCATGCCTGTTGTCAGGCTCTGTTTCTCGCTTCTAACTTCCACAGCTGCAGCCTTGCAGGCACTAACAGACACTTGCATCTCAGTGAATCCTTCACGAATAGCGCACAAGAAGTGGCATTCTTCACATACACTGCTCAAGCCAATGGGAAAACTGTTTTTAACATCGAGAGATACATCTCTAATGCCTCAGAAGTCATGTAAAATGTTTATTCTTGCCATTTTATGCTTTTTTTGGTTAATTTCCCAACTCAAAAAATAAAATAATTGTACGGCTAATTATTGCTGTGATATATAGGTGAATTTCTCTGATTTTGTGATTTTTTTTTCAGGTTAATTCCACATCCTATAAGAATTCGGACATTTTCTTTATGGTGAATTACTATGATATTTAGGGTTAATTGCTATGAATTTCTGGTTTTTATATTAATTCCCAATTTTATAAGATCTCTCTTATTTTTTGAAGGGAAAATTATTTTAGAATGCTGAATTCCATTTGATGATTTCAATTAGGCTTTCACTGTATTATGGATTGCATTGATAGATATTGAACGAAACCAAACCCTCAAAAAATAGGGCGCACTGTATTGGTGCTAGAATTTTTGTACTGGCTAAATATGGCGCACTGTATTGGTGCTAGAATTTTTGTACTCGCTAAATATGGGGTAGTCAGGTAAACCGGATATGGTAATTATGGCCTCATGTAACTATCTCAATGGTGTTGGAATACTCTTCGATTAATTACAAATTTAAGATACGAATTACAAATTCAATATATTCATTGGTTGGAGTCTATTTCATGTTTTGGAATTTTTGGGTATATGCTTAATCCTTTTGAAAATTTCATAATAAATAGATTTCTTAAAAAATTTATTGGAATACTTGTGAACTTTTCATAATTCATAATTTTAAAGTTTGTAAAGATGTTAAATCCATCTAAATCTATATCAAATTAAAATTATATTTTAAATAATAGCACATTATTATTTAGCTAAATAAAAAATTTTAAATATATAATAATTAAAAAGCACTTATTTAGTGTCAAAGTATGCCTTTCCCTAATCTCATTGTGCTTGTCGTATTCATTGTCAAATTTATTTAACTAAATAAAAAAATATCAAAACACATAATAATTAAAAAAATACTTATTCATTCTTGATGAGCTCTTGAATAAAAGTAAATTTTTTGATGTAAATAATGTGAAGTCCCTCTCAATTTTCTGCTCTCATCTCATCTAAATGATATATTGAACATGATAAAAATATAATCATGTTAAACCTATAAAAAAACACTTATTCATTATTATTAAAGTAAATATCTTAATAATAAATTATTACAAACTCTAGAAAATAGATTGTCATTGTACTTAGCATATCCATTATTAAATATATACTTTTTAATATCTTATATGGACTAGATTAAGTTACATTAAAGAAAAACATCTTGTCTTAACAAAAAAATACATTTTATTGTGAATTTATTACATTTTTAAAACAAATTTAAATAAATATTAAAATATTAAAATTTATCTTTTAATTTTAATAATTTATTAAATTTTAAAACAAATTTAAATAAATATTAAAATTTTAAATTTATATTTTAATTTTAATTTTAATTTTTTATTCGTTATCAATTTTATGCTTAAAAAAATTATGATCGAGAATCATTAGATTGGGTGGTTGTATTTCTGTGTTACGGTCAAATTACTTTATAAAACAACTCTCAAGCCAATGGAAACAACTCTCAAGCCAATGGAAATATGTGTAACATGACATATACAATGGCTCAAAGTGGGCTCAAACAACTAACATAATTTTTAATAATGTGAATGTAGTAAATTTAATAAAGTGAATGTAGTGTAATATTTAAATACAAAAATCATAAATTAAACATAGCATTCAAATGTTTTAAGTCAATTAAAATAATAAAACATTTTTTTTTTATATAACATGTTATAAATATTGGATATTCAATCTAATCATAGATTTTTGCTCCAATTTTTTTAATAAAAAGTCTTTTTTGAGATGGAGTTATGAGTCCATAAGGATGAGAAAGTTCTTATGAGTCTCGAAAGTGTACTTACACAACAAAACACCTAATAAAAACATAGTGACATTTAATTCTACACTAACTCAACCACCCAATTGTATTCCCCACAAGTCTGCAAAACTTAATGGATGTGATTTCCTTCTCTATATTGTAGTTTTTTAGACAATTTCCTCCCCCTCTAGGGATCTATTATACAAATGGCTAGGATTTTCTTAATTGGGAACTCCACAAAATCGAGTTTTTATTTGAGTGCTCACAATAGCCTTTACACATGCTCTTGGGTGATTCTTCAATAAAAGCTCCTCATAGGCCTATGAACTTGGCTCTTAGAAAAAATTCTAACTTCAATAGAGTGTCTTCAAAATACAATAATGACATCATGTTTTAATGAGTACTAAACTCTATTGAATCTCTTCACTTCTTTCTGTCTACATAATTGCATATCCTTCTACTCAAATTCCATCTCATTTTTCCCATGATTTTTTGAATCAAGCTCTCCCCAAAAATTATTGCACTAAACCCATGTTGTGCTTTCACTTCTTATTGTCTACATAATCCCATGTCCCTCTACTTGAATTGTCACTTATTTTCCCATGATTTCTTGACTCTCACTCTTTCCAAAGATGATTTCACTAAACCCAAGTTGCCATAATTAAGTGACATTACTCTCTCACCCACCTCTTACACGAGTGTACTTAAACTTACATCGGTGCACTTAACCCCATGATTTAGTAACTAGTTGAGGTGACTCTAATATCAGCCTCACGCATGGAGTCAATGGTTTTAACTTTAATAATTCAAATATAGATTACTTGGTAATGAAAAATAATTTAACGATGTGGGATTATAGGTATGTGGCTTTTCCCCTTCAACCCCAATTTCATCACCTCATAAAATCATAACCTCCTATAAATAATTTTAGAAACAATGATATATTTTGTTTAATTAATTTCCATACATAATTGTTACATATTAGGGTGAACTCATGAAGATGGGCTATACTTTTGGGCCGGCAATGAAATTTCAAGTTTTTTCTCTTTTATTGAATTGAATCCCTCAAAACTCATATAAGCATTCTGAAATTTGATTTGGAGTAAAAAGACAAATTGTGGAGATTTTGTTGTTGTCCTAATGATAATTGTTGCAAAAATACTTAGTATCTTATAATGTGTCAATTTTCCATTAAATGAAATGCTTGTCGTTGCAAATTTTCACACATCCTAAGATATATATATATATATAATTTTCTAATGCAAAGATATATTTTCTATTATTTTTTGAAATTGGAGAAGTAATATTTCAATTGCATTTTGCATACACATGTGTTCACATAAGGTTCTTTTCAAGTATTTAAATAAATTGAAAAAACCAAAAGTACCCTTTTGAAGAGGACAAGTAAACCAAGATAGTGGTATTTTTGAAATTTTTTAATTGTGTATATTTTAGGATATGGATTTTGTTCAACCTCTTTAAAACAATTTAAAAAAAAATCAAGCATTATGTTTAGAAGAAATTAGATAAAAAAATATCATATGAATTCAAAAATTTCAAACTCATATGCCGTTAGATAGAGGATTCCTTCATGAATCCAACATGATCAACTTCACCACTTGAGGACAAATTTAGCCCTAAATCCGCTAGGGTATAAAGTGGAGATGTAGAAAAAATTGCAGAAGAGTGTTGAATTTTTTTATTTTAGGACTTAAGAGGCTCGATTTAGCGCTTAAAGCGCTTGATCAAGCACCTAAATTTCAAGTTTAAATAGATCAATGAGGGTTCTATAAACCATCGACCAATCTATTTACATGGTTAATAGGAGTTAGATCAAGTCGATCAATCCATTTACATTGTTAATAGGAGTTAGATCAAGTCTTATGGCTCGATTGAGCCTCTATAAAGAAGTTTTGAATAATCTAAAATTAAACTTTTACCTCATTTTCAAATTCCAAATCTTATTAGATTTTGTGTTATAATGTTATGTAAAAGCCTTATTAAAATTAATATTAATATTAAAAACATATTATTTCTATTATTAAATTAAATGATGAAATAATACTAATATAAAAATAATAATAATAATAATATATTTTAATGCTAATATAAAATTTATTAATTTTGGATTAGTATAATATTATTAGCTTTAATATAATATAACATTTCTTATATTATAATATATAATAGCACAAGCACATTGATAAATGTGGCTGACATACACCACTCATCAACAAAAGAGTCATTAACATCTTGAAGTAATCATAACCTAAAGCTACATTTAAGGAAATAAAACCTAAATAGTTTCAATTGGAAGGCATGAAGCGCTCTATGTATCTTTGATGGAGGTAACTGGAACATTAATATTTTGGAAAATTTTAGATATATTTCCATGGAAAATTTATATTTCCCCTCTAGGTGAATGTACTACACACATTTGAAATCTTGAATTTTAAATATGTATTATATTAAAATAAAAATTGTTGTAGTACATAAAAAAAAAAATTAAAAAAAAAAAAAAATAAATAAAAATTAAAAAAATTAAAAAACATATATATTTAAACATAATATTTTAACTATCAAAGTATTTTAAAATTTTTGAAATATAGAGTGAGATAGAGTGGGAGAGAAGGGTAAGAGAGAGAGGGGGACACAAAGATGGAGATTGGGAGAGGAGAAGAGAGTCTCTGAGAAAGAGAGGAAGCTCGAGAGATAGAGTTGTAGGAAAAGATAAGGAGGGAAGAAGTTCAAGACATATAGATAGAGAAAACTGGAGAGAGAGAGAGAGGGAGGGAGAAGGATAAGTGAGAGATGGAGAGAGAGTGTGTATGTTTGGGGGTGAGACAAAAAGGCAAATAAGAACTCTAGATGGAGAGAAGGGGGAGAGGGAGGGAGATAGTCAACAAAGTTGTAGGATGAAGCTCAAGAGAGAGAGAGTGAATGAGTAAGTGATGTGGGGGATAGACAGAGGGAGGTGGGAGAGAAGGAAGACATAGGGGAGTTAAGAGGGAGGGGGAGAGAGAGGGATTTAAGAAGAAATACATATAGAGAGAGAAAGGTGGAGATAGAGAGAGAGAGGGAATGGCAAGGGAGATGGAGAGAGAGAGATGGAGTGACAAGGGAGATGGAGAGAGGGGGACAGAGGAGAGTAGGAGGGAAGAGAGATAAAAGGGGAGATAGAGGGGGTGAAGGGGAAGAGAGATAGAAGGGGAGACAGAGGGAGATAAGGGGAAGAGAGATAGGGAGGGAGTGGGAGATATATAGATATGGAGAAACAATGTGTATGTTTGTGGGGTGATATAGAGAAATGAAGAAGGAGAGACAGAGGGAGATAGAGATATATATGGAAGGGGAAGAAAGGGAAGAAGAGAAACTTCAATCATATTTAAGTTTTTAGAAATTGAAAGAAACTTAAATTTCCATCATAAGGAATTGATTGAAATACTTGGATAAGTATTTGTAAATTTAGGAAAGTTGATACCATTATAAAAAATTATATAAATGTTGTCATCCATTGTTGTTTAATGTTTATATTAAATTTCAATATGATTGACTTATATCATGTTATGACTAAGCTCTTACATATAATCTCAAAATAAATAATGTTGAATAAAACCTATTTTTTGTTTACATGACATGTTTTAATATTAAAATTGAATAAAACTTGTTTCAATGTGTAATATTCCATTTTCTGGATATGGTAAAAATGAACGAAATTCCTTCATTTTTCGAAGGAAAATAATAAAATAAGGTTTCTTAGAGGGTCCGTCAAGCCTATAAAAGGGGATAGGAGCTAAGCATTAAGATCATCATGAATTATTTATCTATTTTACCTTTGCTGAGAACTTTGCAAGACTAGTTCTAGTTTGATCCTAGGGACGAAAACCTCATGGGATAAATTTGTTTGGTGGATCCATCTAGGGTCTACGATTGTGCTTCAGTGTTGTTATTTCTCATTTGATGAGCATCCTTTCATGCCATGGGTGAGGGTTTCTTGTGTTAATTATTCAGGCTAGTCTCATTTTTGTTAAATGTTTATGTTAATTAGAACACTATAGTGTGCTAGATATGTCAATTATTTTAAGGTTTGGGATATTACAGTGGTATCAGAGTTGGTTTTCCTACCAACCTAAAGTTTTTATTGCAAATCAATTTTATGGAAGATTGATGGTTTCAGAGAAACTAGTATTTGGTGATCCTCCATAATAACCTTACCTAGGATCTCAACAATTTAGATGGTTCTCTAGAGCCACACTAATTTGCTCATTATGAAATTTTATGGGGTTTATGATTTTGTCACAGATCCTTGAGGAAACTCAAATTCATTGCCTATTGTGGAAGAAGTTTTTTATAAGGCGGGATTATTTTCCAAATTTCCATTGCTCGGCTAAAATGATCAAAAGGGGCATAAATTAAAATTTTAAAAGCAAAATTGTTTATGGCTGAATTTATTAAGTGAAATGTTTTTTTCGTTGAAGTGATGAATTATTATTTTCCTAGAAAAGTAAAATTATTAGAGGAAGGGGCCAATGATGAATTATTGTTTTCCTGGAAAAGTAAAATTATTAGAGGAAGGGGCCAAGGTTTCTAAAAATGTAAAATTATTAGAAGAAGGAGCCAAGGTCAATTTCGTGTTGGATATGGATATGGGATAGAAATATATTAGATATTTTCACTCGTGTTCATGAGTTCATGTTGTACTCGGAAACAAGATTGAAGAAATAAATACAAATTTATAACTGAATGAAATTGAAAGATAAATACACATAAGTAAATACACATAATTTACGTGGTAAAACCTTGACAGGGTATCAAGGAAACCTCCACAGGGCAAGGGATTGGAAACTCTATTAATCAACAAATTATTCTCCTCTCTTACAAGCCTCTCCGGCCATCCAATTTAACTTGAGCTATTTCGTTATTCTAACTTTATTTCGTTACTTAACCAATTTACGGGTAATAAGTAATTTTCCCAAAATTAAATTATTTACATTTGCTGTCATATTTTTAAAAAACTCCACCTTGAAAACAATTTTCCTAATCCCTTGCCCATGCCCATTCATCATCTCTTCTGCAAGCCAAGAGAAGCGAGACACCATCTCAGATTCTCTACTGTAACTGGCTTCATTAATATATCTGCATGATTCTCCTGTGTATGGACCTTCTTGAGAACTACTTTGCCGCCTTCGATTACTTGTCTCACAAAGTGATACCTCACATCGATGTGCTTGGTCTTGTTGTGATAGGCTGGATTTGTAGCCAAATGAATAGCACTCTGACTGTCACATAATACATTCACTTTCTCCTGCGTCCTTCCAATCTCATCAAGCAGACCTTTTAACCATATTGCCTCTTTACAGGCATCTGAAGAAACTATATGCTCTGCTTCAGTAGTGGACAAAGCAACTGTCTCTTGAAGTTTTTACATCCAACTGATTGCTCCACCTGCAAGAGTAAACACATAACCTGTAGTAGATCTCCTTTTGTCCAAATCACCTACATAATCAGCATCCACATATTCGCAGACTAAACCTTCACGACCATCAAACCTGATGCAATGGTCACTTGTGCATCTCAAACACCGAAGCACCCATTTCACTGCTCGCCAATGTTCTTCTTCTGTATTTTCCATGAACCTACTGGCAACTCCAACTGCATGTGAAATATCAGGTCTTGTAGATACCATCACATATATTAAGTTTCCAACCATATTTGCATATGGTACACGAGACATATACTTATTTTCTTCATTAGTTCTAGGACTTAAATCTGAAGAAAGCTTAAAATGGGAAGCTAATGGAACATTAATAGGTTTCACATTGTTCATACTGAACTTTTCAAGTACTTTCTCCACATACTTTCTTTGTGATAACCAAATCTTACCATTCTTCTTGTCTCTGTGTATCTCCATTCCTAAGATATGTTTTGCTGCTCCAATATACTTCATATCAAACATCCTAGAGAGCTGAACCTTTAACCTGTTGATTTCTTCCATGCTTTTGCTTGCAATAAGCATATCGTCAACATACAACACCAAGATAATGATTATGTCATTGAAACTTTTGAAGTGTACACAATGATCATACTCACTTCTGATAAAATTCTGGCTCATTATGAAGGAATCAAACTTCTTGTACCATTGCATGGGTGACTGCCTCAGGCCATATAATGATTTCCTGAGCTTGCAAACTAATCTTGTATTGCGACCTTGTACAAAACCTTTTGGCTAATCCATATATATCTCTTCATCCAAATCACCATGAAGAAAGGTTTTTTTAACATCTAACTATTCTAACTCAAGGTCAACTAATGCAGTTAGTTCTAACATAGTGTGAATAGAAACAATTTTAACGACTCGTGAAAAAATCTCATGAAAATCAATACCTTCAACCTGAGAATATCCTTTTGCAACCAACCTTACCTTATACCTCTCAATAATTCCATAAACTTTTCTCTTCAATTTGAAGACCCATTTTCACCCAACAACACTTCTCCCTTCAGGAAGTTCTACAAGATCCCAGGTATTATTCTTGGCTAAGAAATCCACTTCTTCTTCCATGGCCTTTTTCCATATCTTTCTATTTGCATCATCTACTGCTTCCTAATAACAAGAAGGTTCCCCATATTCAGTAATCAATGCAAAAGATGAAGTAGAGTCTTCATACCTTTTTGGTATTTTTCTTTCCCTTGTAGACCTTCTTAGAGTGACTAGTTGCTGAATTGGTTCTGGAATTTCTCCAGTTTCCTTTGCTTCTCCACATTTTTCATAAGAAGTCTCTCCTTCCTTTCGACTTTCTGGAAAAGGTTTAGTCTCCAATTGAATCTATTGATTTGGCGATACCTGCTCATGTTCAAATTTTCCAACATCTGATTTTAGAAGAGAAGATTCATCAAATGTTACATCTCTACTAATGACTATCTTCCATGAAGAAGGATCCCACAACCTATATCCTTTCATTGCATAATCATATTCAATAAAGACACAACATTTAAATTTTGGATCTAACTTTGAACGTTGATTTCTAGGAATAAGAGCATAGTCATCACAACCAAAAATATCCTAATGCGAATAATCACAATACTGACCCGACCAATCTTCTTCAGGAATTTTACAGTTTATTGCAACCGAAGGTGATCTATTAACTAAATAACAAGAAATAGATATTGCTTCTGCCCACAACTCCTTTTGCAGGTTAGCATTACTGATCATGCTTCTGGCTCTTTCCATAAGAGTCTGATTCATCCGTTCAGCAACACCATTTTGCTGAGGAGTGTAAACAGTAGTTTTGTGTCTAACAATCCCTTCATCCTTACAAACTTGTTCAAATTCTGAAGGAGTAAATTCACCACCATTGTCAGTTCTTAAACATTTTATTGATTTTCCTGTTTTCTTTTCCACCATTGTTTTAAATTGTTTAAAAACATTAAATACATCAGCTTTCTTTTTCAGCATATAGACCCGAAATTTCCAGGAGAAATCATCAATAAATGTTAAGAAATATAATGCACCTCCATAAGACACAGTAGGATATGGTCCCCACAGATCTGAATGAATGTAGTCTAAAATTTGTTTACTATTATGATTTCTAGCCTTGAACCTTTGTTTACATTGTTTTCCAAACATGCAGTATTTACAAAAATCCAACTTCAAGGATTTCAAATTAGGAAGAAATTTGTGGTTCATCAGTACTTGAAGACCTTTCTTGCTCATGTGACCCAACCTCTGATGCCATAGATGAGAACCTTCTTCTATTTTTTCTGATACGATCACTCCTTCACTAACTTGAGTGCTTCCTTTGAGTTGTACAGATTTCTGACCTTTTCAGCCTTCATAACAACCAAGGCTCCTTTTGAGACTTTCAACACTCCATTCTGACCTGTAAATTTATACCCATTCGAATACAAAACTCCCAAGGAAAACAAGTTTTTCTTTAGTTTAGGTACATGCCTAACATCAGATAATTTTTTAATTGTATCATCATACATTTTAATTTTTACATTACCAATCCCAACAGTCTGTCAAGATGCATTATTTCCCATGAATACAGAACTACCATTTACAGTTTCATATGAAGTAAACTAACTTCGCTGCGGACTCATATGATGAGAAGCACTACAGTTTAATAGCCAATTTTCAGCATCTTGAGAGATATTACAAACAGGGAGAGCTTCAACAATCAAAACCTCATCAACCTGTTGTACTATACAAAAAAAACCCATTTATTTTTATAAATAGGGACCCTTTAGAAGTAAATAGGAAGATCCTTTAAAAAAAAAATGTCTTTCAAAAAACACTTCAAATTTTTTTTTGCTCAAAACGCATCACTTATCACATATTTTTCAAGAAGAAATCATAAATATTGCGAATTTCGAAATGCACCTTTTAGAAAGCATTATTTTCCTGTTTTTCGCATCACATTTGATTTAATTAAGACTTAGAACAAAGTAATATAAGTTGTGATGGCCGTGAACCCGACGAAGCGAATAAACTCAAAAATATAAATCTTTTTCGCATCACATCCACTTTATGATTTCGCAATTCGCATCACGCGCGAATTATAATATAAAATTAAAGTGTATCTTTTAGATTTTGCAATATACAATTTTCACAGATCTCATTTCGCAATTTTTACGAGATAATCATGAAATATTATAAGATATCATTGCAATTTGCACATTAAATGATCGCTGCGTGTGAAAATAAACTTATGTCATATCAAATTGAATTCTGGATCTTAACGGATTTAAATGATTGATAAGTATTGCATGTGAAGCTATGTCAAGCCATGTCTAGCATTAAATTTTGAAATCATAAAGGAATTATGAAGAAATGACTGATTAGATTGACAACCTTTCGCGTGAGTTTGAATTAAAACTCTGATACATCTTTGCAATTCTCATTATACGATATATTTCATTTCACTTTCGAGAAATTAGTTATCGAGTTAAGAAAGCAAGAGATGAGTAAGAAGGGTAAAGAGGTGTCTCAAAAATCATCCTCAAAAGATTCAGATATTCCTTCGTTGTTTTCAGACACTGTCTGTAACACGGATTGTGGTGTCTCATCATGGGAAGCTATGTAGAAGCTCTTTGAGGATGAAGAACCAAAGGTAATAACAAATATCTCTGCAATAGGCACTGATTCCACTTCCGATGCAACTCTTTTGGACGTTGCATGCTCGTTTATTCATAAGATAGCCACAAGACCAAAGATTATGCCTTACATAGATATGATTAAATGGGCAGTTGAGAATCTGAATATTGAAGAGAGAATTTTTAAGAATTCTAGAGGAGAGATTATGGGCTCTTTTAAATCTGAAAATTTGGTAGCTATGTATCATTTACCAGCTCCACAACAAAAATATGACAATAGATATGTGCAAATGTTCAGAGCTAAAAATCTAGATCTTATCAAAGTCATCCATGAGTGGAAAGACAATGAAGGAAAACTAAAGCATGACAAATCTGGTACGTACCCCATTGCACAAATCCCTCATCCCTATTGCTTTGTTGTTGGTATGTTATGTAGGTTATTTGCTAAACCTGACAGTACTAGGTTTGTTAGAGACTGGGTTCCTTTAATTGACGCAATCATCAATTCATCCATTTTGAATTAAGCATACCTAGTATCCAATTACTTAGCTAAACACATTGTTGAATATAGGAATAAAAGAAGTGCTTCATCACAAGAAAATTCACCCTTTTATATGTCTGCTTATGTTATGGATGCCATTTGTTTTAATTCTACATTTCCAATCATGGGTTCGAAATGGACTTCTAAAGGTCCTACCCCAATCCATATATACCATGAAGAACTCTGGGACTCCAAATACCACTTTCATTTCTATAAAGTCTGTTATGGATTTATGCTGCCTATGTATCAAATTATTTCTGATAAAAATATCCCTAGGGTTTCCAAGGAGGTCAATAGAGATATTGTTCCTACAGCCCGATGGTTTGCTAAAGAGAAATTTACATATGTTCGAGTATTTGGAAGTTCTGCTCTTCCACATGTTTTGCCATATTATGTTCCGGATAGATTGTGTGGGAGAGAAATATCTTATCAACTTATTAATGGTGTCACCAAATAGTTAAAGGATGAAAAAAATACTATTTGGCCTTCTTTCCCTGTACAGTGCGGTACTTTTGCCTTGGCCAATATTGACCATGCATACAAAGAAGTTCCTAGTATTCAGATGTTAAATCTAGCATTTATGCCCGAGAGACTGTATGATCCCAATGATGAAAATAAGAATTACATGGAAAGACTTAAGACAAAGCCTTTTATAAAAGAAGAAGATTAGTTTGATGACTTCTTTCAAGGAGTTAAAGATTTTTCAGATTTTATTAAAAGGGTTTCCAATAAATCAAGTCAAGAAGATTCTGAAGCCTTTCAGGAATACAGAAATGACATATTAAAGAATGTCCCTTTGAATTTTCTAGTCATGGAAGAAGAAAAACACACTCCAAGTGTTAGTCTTGATGAAGAAATGAAGGATGATTCTGAAAATGAATTTGGTCAATCCCAACAGCAACCTGACAAGTCAGATCAATCTAAAAATGAGTCTGAATCTACAAAAACCAATTTGGAAATCGACCAAATTATTCAAGACAGAGAAATACAAGAAAAAAAAAACAATAGTGCCACTGAATCAACTACAGAAGTTGTTCCAAAGGATCATTTCATAGTAGATTAGTCAAAATCATATGAAGGAAAAGACCTAATAAATGAATGGGAACAATTTTCCCAAGAAATTAAGACTCCTAAAGAAAAGGTCAATACTAAACAAGCAGCAGGTTTTCAAACACCAGAGCGTTCCCAAAAGATAGTTCAGAATTTCAACCCTTTACAGACAATCCCAGCAGCACAGAGCAAAGAAATCATTCCAGCCTACTCCAAAGATCAAATCATTTTGCAAATAGAAGACATTCCATCATTATATATCTTCTACAGTACCAACCATAGAGCTGTGGTCAAAAGAAATAAGAGAAAAAGGACTAAGGAAACAACTCTTAAATCTACAGATGAATCAGTTGTCGTCCTTTGGAAAGATTAATTAGAGGATCCCACTAAACATTTGACTAAACTGTCACAATATGTAGGAGCTTATGCTACAACTGCTGTAGATAAGGCAAGTGAAATCAAAACACTGTTGAAGCAAAAGGAATCCATGATACAAGAATTGGAACACATGTTAGATATAGAGAAAGTCAAGTCTACATAACAGATCATAGAAATTTAGAATAGTTCCATAAAAATTTTGAAAAACTTGAGTTGGAACATCATACAGAGCTTAAAGATAAACACGCACAGCTGGAGAGAACCATGGCAGAATTACAGAATCAATCACAATCAGAAAATTTCATTAAAGAAGCACTTGAGATAAATACAATGATTAAAAAACAACAAAAAGTATTTTTTCATCAAGCTGCTATGTTTGATTCTTACTGTGATTCCAATAAAATAATGATTCAGCAAATTGCCATTCAAAAAATTGAATGTGAGAAACTTCAAAAGAAAATTGAAGAACATATTCAATGGCAAGATTCAAATATGGAAAACAAGCTAATATACCTCAGATAGATAAGCTTCATAAATAATTATTATTTACAGAGTGGAAAACACAGATTGCCTGAGCAGAAAAATCAACTATCAATACATCGCAAATTGAATGAGGTCATATAGCTTTTATGTGACCAATTGCTCAAAACAGCACTTATTGAAGAAAACACGTTTGGTGTGTTTTCATTGAGAAAAGAAATAGAATTGAAATGGACACAGAGAGCAGAACAACAGGAAGAAGTGATCATGAAAGTTAATAAGTTTTATTAAGAAAATTCTTGGAATTTTCTAATCAAACCTTACCATCAGCAACAAACTCTTCTACTTCTCACAGAATCAGCTAAAAAGTCTCAGTCAACAATTTCAAATTCCATCTTCAAGAATCAAATCTGGTCACGAATATCTCAGCCACCTCAGCTCAAGGCAATGCTAGATATCTACAAACTGTGTGACCATACTCAGCAAAAGATACAAAATCCTTAGAATGAGGATTATCAGTTTTAAATTCCTAGATTATTGTTCAAGTTAGAGGAAGGTTGTTTGAAACCTCCTCTACATTTTTGTAAAATATTTAATTTAGTTTGTAGTTAGTTTTAGTATTTAAACCCTTCTTGTGCATTTAGAGAAGGGTCCAGAATTTTATTGAGAACATTTTGCAAAGAATGCTTAATTGTAAGTAAGTTTGTGAATGCCTTGATGAAATAATGGAACACAGTCTTATTCAGTTATAAACGTCATTTTGTTGATCAATGCTGGTGCAATTTTGTATTCTTTGAACAACTCTTTGATTGAAGGATTGGATACGACCTATTATCACTGATCTGATAGATAGAGTAATACACAACTGGTACTAATATCATGTATGCTATTTTTGTTTCTGAAAATTAGTGATGAACACAGCTTTCATGAATCATATATGAAATTAATTGTTTATGCCTGAAATATCTGTTGCACTAATGTACAGTATAAAGAAAGAGATTAGTTATTTTATATATGGTCATCAAACAATGCGATATATGTTTCATTTTCTTTTGATTAACTAATTTTTCAAGAGAGTCATCTTACATGATAATAATTCTATTAAATCTGAACTGATTTCATGACAGATTCAATAGATATATTTCTAGACTGCATTGAGATATTATATCCCGGGTTAGATTAAATTTAATTCAAAGTCTTGCATTTAGAAATAAATTTGTCTTATTTTGTAGTAATTCATCATTTTAAAATGTTTTGGTAGAAATCCCATAAGTTATCATACAAAAACCAAAACTGGGAAACTAGTCCCATCACACCTAGTCGGAGCCACTACCCCAAACGGAAAAGGAGCTGCTTTAAGGTCCAGACCGGGTGGTTATCCCCCTTTGTTGTTGCCACGGATTTCTGAAGCCTCAAAAATTTTGGCGCTAGAAGCAGGGCCTGACTATGAATGGCAGATAAGTCTAAAATTCAAAGCCCTCATAAGAGTCGATCTCCTTAAAAGCATTCTACGATTTCCCGATCACAATCTAAATCACCAACTCAGAAATCGAAAGTAGTAGAAACCTTTCCATCATCCCCTGAAGTATCACGTCATCCATCTATTTCAGAATTCGTTCCCGAATCTCCCAAAGTTCAGTCTTTAATTCAGCAATTAGAAGGAATATCTATTTTTGCTGAAAAGCCTGCTAACCAAGAAACATCTAAGGAAATTGTTATGTATTTCTTTAGAGACACTGGTATTTAACTTGATATACAAGTGAGAAGCTTGGAATTTACCCTCTGGAGTTTCCATTAGAATCTCATCACAAAAAAGTTTCCATATCAAGATCAAAATCAGAAACAAGTGAAGTCACATCAAATTTTTCTTCAGTTGTTCCTTCATATTCTTCCAATCAATCCACATCTTCTCTATCTTCCATTTCTTCCACTCAAACAATCAGTGTTGTCACGAGTAGTACTGTTCCAATTGTAAGTTCTTCTTCCATTACCTCTACTTTTGGATCTACTTCTACATCTTCACAAAATCCAAGTCCAATTATGGCTAATCGACCTTGGACAAATCCTGGTGTTGTATTAATAGCAAATCCTAATGCTCTTCCAGATAATCCAGAGAAATGGTTACCTAAATATAATCCAGATGATGGTCTTCCTGCTGAATAACACATCAATAATTTTATATTGGCCATGAATTTAAATGGAATTTTTCATGAAGATGTTGTAGTTAGATTGTTTCCATACACTTTACAAGGATCTGCAGGATCCTCGTACTTTTCTCTTCAAGCAAGATCTATTGCTGATTGGGAAACTTTTGAACAAGTTTTTCTTGCAAAATTTGGCGATGATAGAACTATTGCATCTTTGATCAATGCTCTTTCCAATCTTAAAACAAATTCAGGTGAAAAAGTCAAAGATTTCAACTCCATATTCAACAGATTGTTAAATAAAATCCCAAATGCTTCTAAACCAGTTGTTGATGTACAAATAGAATGGTATATTTCTTCTTTACCTTCTAATATAGCTATTTTTGTAGATAGAGCTAATAAAGGTACTCTTTTAGAAAACTTGAAAGAATCTCTCGCAGTAGAGAAAAGGATTTTAGCATTAGAGAAACGATCAGAGATAGAAGAAAGGAAAACAAAGAAAGTGACATTTATTCAAGATTCCAAAAAGAAAATCTCAAAATATCCATTTGATCTTGAAGGTCTTCAAAAAGTATTAAAGATTATGTCAAATGATATGATTGATATAAAGAAACAAGTTGCTGAAACTTTAGCCACTAAAAAATCATTTTGTCCATTCAAGAAAAATCCTTCTTCAACATCTCAACCTCCAAATGAAATTTCAAACACTGAATCTAACCAAGATACTGAAGATCCCTCACCTTCTGAAAATGAATTAGAATCTGAAGAAGAAGTTGAATTAAATGGTTTATGGAATTTCATTCTTCCAACAGAGGAAGAAAATGAAGCTATGCCTGTATCTACAAGAAGTAAACCTTCTTTAGATCCAATTGTGTCAAATCCCAAACAAAAAAATTTTCCTACGAAAGAAAGAATCAAACAATCTAAAACTGTGCAGAGAGATCCGATTTTATCATATCCTTCTACAAATTCCAAAACTTTGATTGTATCAGATACAGTCGAATACAACATAGTAGAAGATATGAAAAAGATCAAGGCAAATATCTCATTACATGAAATGACCAAACTCAAACAACAACAAAAGATTTTTCTTAGAGAACTCAAAGCAATTCCTGTAGAACCGATACAACCACCAGTTATAGCACAAGCTTCAAAAGATATGGGAAAACCTCCATCATCTATCAATAAAGTGAATTCCAATGATCTTGTTTTAATTGGTGATAAATCTATTTCTCAAACTCCTCCTTTTCTTTTGACTTATGAAATATTTAACAAGAATGTTCATAATTGTCTTATTTATTGAGGATCTTCTTCCAACATTATGCCAAGAATAGTGTGTACAAAATTAAATATCACTCCTCAAAAAACATTTGTTCATATAGTTCAATTAGATAGAACAAAAGTTGAATTTATTGGAGAAATGTTATCAGTATCTATCAGATTATCATCTAATCCAAAAGTATCACAAGTGATTGATATTTTGGTCGCAGACATTCCTAAGTTTTATGGCCTTATTCTAAGCAAGGATTGGTATGAGAAATTACATGGATATTTTTCCACTGACTGGTCACATATGTGGTTACCATATAATGGCAAACCAAATCAAATCAGAATTGAATGTGAGAAATTTATGAAACATACAGTTACTGAATTGGAGGGGCCAAATGAACCTATAACTTTTACTAATAATATCATAGGGAATTATTCAGCAGAATCATTCCTTGGATCATTTAACGCTCAGGTTTCACCTTTTTCAACAAATACTATTACTTCTCAAGTTGAAAACTTTTCTCAAACAGACTCTTATAGATGTGTTAATTTTAGCAATCAAATTTCAAAACAATCTTTATTTTGGACTCTATTTTTTGATGGTTCGAAATCAAAAGATGGTGCAGGAGCAGGTTGTGTTTTAATCAATCCTCAAGGAGAGAAAACAATGCTAGCTTGTAGACTCGAGTTTTAATGCACAAATAATACTGCTGAATATGAGGCATTGATACAAGGTACGTATAAAGCTATAGGATTGAATGTTAAATATTTGTAGGTATTTGGAGATTATGAAATAATAGTCAAACAAGTCAGGAACATGATTCATTGTATTTCTGGACACTTGAGACATTATCAAACTCTAGCTCAGAATCTCATTTCTCATTTGACAGCATTCAATATCTCTACAATTCCTAGATTACAAAATGAGAGTGTTGATTTACTTGCTAATGTAGCATCTAGACTTATACCACCTGAAGAATTTAGCCCAGATAGATTTTCAATTGAATTAATTTTTATACCATCCATTCCAGACAATATAACAAATTGGAAAGTATTTAATGATGATGCAGATATAGTATACTTTCTTACATCAAACAGAGCTTATGAAGGTCAAATCTTAGATGAAAATGAACATGATTTACAAATTAAAGATAAAATAAACAATAATTCAATTCCCAAATCTTTAGTCAAAATGGAAGACCTTTATCACTTGAAAGATAGGTTTAAAAAGGTGACCAATTCAAAAATTCAAAGTTCTACTTTAAAGTTTGAATTGATTAATCTTGGTACTTCGGAAAAACCTCAAAATATCAACTTAGGTCTTGGTTTAGGATATGAAGAAAGGATATCATTTATTAAATTGCTTAAAAAATATAAAGATATCTTTGCATGGGATTATTCAGATCTTAAAACATATGATACTTCCATAATTCAACATACCATTCCTATGATATCAGATGATAAACTTGTCCAACAAAAACTCAGAAAAATTCATCCAAATTTAGAAAGTCAAATCAAATCTGAACTGAATAAAATGCTCAAAGCTAAAGTCATTTTTCCTATTAGACATTTCAAATGGGGGTCAAACATGGTTCCAGTTAGGAAAAATAATGGAGACATTATAAATTGCATAGATTTTAGGAATTTGAATAAAGCATGTCAGAAAGATAATTTTACCTTACCTACCATGGAACAGATATTACAATCAGTTGCAGGGCCTGAATTGATGTCTTTTATAGACGGATTTTCAAGGTATAATCAGATCATGGTTCATCCTGATGATAGATTAAAAACAACATTTAGAAAAAAATTGGAAACATACGCATATCAAAAAATGCCTTTTGTATTGATTAATGCTAGAGCTACATTTCAACATGCTATGGATATAGCTTTCAAAGGATTAATCAACAGTTTAGTTGTTATATACTTAGATGACATTATTGTTTATTCTAAGCATAGAAACAATCATATTAATCATTTAAAAAACATTTTCGAAAGATGCAAAAAATATGGCATTTCCCTCAATCCTAAAAAATGTTATTTTGCTTTATCAGAAGGTAAGATATTAGGATTCATTGTTTCTAAAAAAGGAATTCACATATACCCTGATAGGATTTAAGAAATTGAAAATATTCCTTTGCCTCATGACAAAAAAACAATGCAATCATTTTTAGAACAAATTAACTTTGTAAAAAATTTGTTCCTGATTTCTCACAAATTGTCCTACCCCTAAAATCAAGAAAAAATCAATTTTTAAATGGGAAAAGAAGAAAGAAATTATTTTGAGTTAATTAAAAAAGCTATTGGTGAAGCTCCCTCTTTAACAACTCCTGATTTTCTCAAATCTTTTGTGTTATACACATTTTCTTCAGATACATCATATGCAGTTGTTTTAACACAGTTAAATGATCAAAATATTGAAGTAACAATTGTGTTTTTTAGCTCTAATCTTCAAGGTGTTGAGTTAAATTATTTAGCTGTAGAAAAACAAACTTATGCTATGTTTAAATCTTTGAAACATTTTAGACCTTTTCTCTTAAAATCACACACCAAGATAATAGTACCTTACTCAGCAGTAAGGAAATTATTAATAGAATGAGAAGTAGGAGAGAAAAGAGCAAATTGGGTCACTGCACTCTAGGAATATGATGTAGAAATACATCCAGCTAAAATTGTTAAAGGACAAGGTCTTTGCAAGATGTTAACTGGATCTTCTCATTTTCCTAAAGATGAAGATCAATCAGAAGAAATACAAATATCTGAGGTAAGCCTAAATGATTCTCAATCACAATATTTTGATCTGAAATTTTTCTTAAAAAATGGACATGCTCCATTAAATCTCAATTATACAGCAAAGTGTGCTTTGAGACTTAAAGAAAATAAATATCAACTTGTAAATGATGTCTTATTTAAGAGGAATTATGATTCTATATTATTAAGATGCTTAGAGAAAACTGAAGCTGAAAAGGTATTGCAAGAACTACATGATGGACCAGTTGGAGGTTATTTCGGAGGAAATACCACAACTCATAAAATATTGCATGTTGGTTACTACTGGCCGACTTTGTTTAAAGATGCACATGAATATACAAGAAAATGTAAAACATGTCAAACTACAGTAGGAAGAGAAAGGAAACCAGCATTTCCATTACAACCAGTAAATATCCAACAACCATTTGAACAATGGAGGTTAGATAATATAGGTGAAATAACCCCAAACTCTTCAAAACAACACAGGTATATTCTAACTGCAACTGATTATTTCACAAAATGGGTAGAAGCTATCCCATTGAAAGTGGTCAATACACAGAATATTATCGATTTTATTGATCAATTCATAATTACCAGGTTTGGCCTTCCATCGGCTTTGATATTTGATAATGCATCTTATTTCTCTGGAAATGCCATGATAGAATTTTCTTTGAAAAGAGGTTTTAAATTAAAATACTCAGCTAATTATTACCGACAAGGAAATGGATGAGCTGAATCTACGAATAAAAACCTTATCAGAATCATTAAAATAACTTTGGAGAAAAATCATAAGAACTGGCATAAAGCATTATTATTTTCTCTCTGGGCAGATAGAATCACTCAAAAAGCTTCAACAGGAACTTCACCATTTGTGTTAGTTTATGGAAAAGAAGAAATTCTACCCTCAAACGTAACAATACCATCATTTGCTTTAGAACAATTCATTGATGAAAATCCTCCTTCCTCTCTTCAACTTATACAAGATCAAATCCTTAAGTTAGAAGAAGAAAGAGAAAAAGCTAAACAAACTCATATTCATCATCAACAAATAATAAAGGTCTCTTTTGACTTAACATCTGTTAGTTCAAGAGATTTTCAAATTGTTGATTTGGTATTAAAATGGGATAAAGCTCATGAAGAAAAGGGTAAACACACAAAGTTTTAAAAACTTTGGCTAGGACCATTTCAAATAATCGAAAAAATTGGCTCATCAACATTTCTGTTATAGGATTTATCAGGTAAGAAAGATTCTTTATCTATTAATGGGCAAATTTTGAAAAACTATTTTTCATAGGAGGCAATCCTTCTATTTTTGTACATTAAAATTTTTCTTTCATATAGAAATAAAATTTGTTTAGTACTGACAATTGATTTTTCAAAATAAGTCTTAGATAATTTCTTTTTTCTTTTTCTTCTTCCACTTATTAAAAAATAAATTTTTTAAATAAAAATCGAAAGATTTAGGAGAAAACATATTCATTTTATCTTTCTAGAAAAATGGAATCCCAATAAAACACTTATTTTGTTTGAAAAACTCTCATTTTTATCTAGTATGAAAATTCTTTTGTTAGTCATGAAAAGAAAATTATATTATAGTAAGAAATCTTCTTCAGAAAAGAAATCTAACAACTCGACATTATCATCTGGCATCTTAGAAAGAAATATGATTCATCCCATCCAGTAAGTCTTATAATTTTCAGAATAAATTTAAAAAGAAAATAAAAAGAAAAAGTTTTGAGAAAACCTAAAAGATAATAAGTCTCATCACGATCTTGTTTACCATGTTCATGGAGAAATAATTGAACTGACATTACTAATATTGTCTATCAAAACAGTGTAATGACTTGAGATTGTATCATATAGACAAGGGGTTTCATCACGAGCCAGCTTGATCAGTTTAATTACTATTTGTGAATGGCATTGTCACTATTTGGTTACCAAGCCAAGACAATGGCTTTTAAGAAGATAAAGAAAAAATAATTTACTTATGAAAATGATGAGAAATACTCGATGGAAAAATGGATCATAGTTGGTTAAAAGGTAACCCTGCCAAAAGCTTAAAACTGCCTATTGGAATAGAGGCTCTATCTATGATAAAAGGGTAAAACTATAAAAAGCTTTATCTGTTAAGATTATTTGCTATTTTATTTTAAGCTAAGTAAAGACTAATATTGATTTTTATACTTATATCTTTATAAAGGAATTCTCCTAAAATAAGTGAATAAATGAAATTTTCGTTATTCAAAAAAAAAATATTATTTATTTGAAATTTCCTTTCTTTAACTATTTTATTTTTATATCAAAGGATTTAGAATTTTCAGAAAATTTTTATCAGAGACATTTGGTTCGTCCAAGTGAATCGCCAATTGTTGTACTATACAACAACCCCCCCATTTAATTTTATAAATAGGGAACCTTTAGAAGTAAATAGGAAAATCCTTTAAAAAAAGAAATGTCTTTCAAAAAACACTTAGAAAATAATTTTTTTCTCAAAACGCATCGCTTATCACATATTTTTCAAGAAGAAATCATAAATCTTGTGAATTTCAAAATGCACCCTTTAGAAAGAATTATTTTTCCTGATTTTCACATCGCATTTGATTTAGTTAAGACTTAGAACAAAGCAATATTCATTGCGATGGCCGCGAACCCGACGAAGCGAATAAACTCAAAAATATAAATCTTTTTCCCATCACATCCACTTTATTATTTCACAATTTGCATTGCGCGTGAATTATAATATAAACTTAAAGCGTATCTCTTAATTTTTGCGATCTGCGATTTGCGCAAATCGCATTTCGCAATTTTTATGAGACAATCACGAAATATTATAAAATATCATTGCGATTTGCACATTAAATGATCTTTGCATGTGAAAATCAACTTATGTCATATCAAATTAAATTCTGGATCTTAACAGATTTAAACGATTGATAATTATTGCATGCAAAGCCATGTAAACCTGTGTCTAGCATTAAATTTTGAAATCATAAAGGAATTATCAAGAAATGACTAATTAGATTGACAACCTTTCGCTTGAGTTTGAATTAAATCTCTAATATATCTTTGAAATTATCGTTATACGATATATTTCATTTCACTTTTAGGAAATCAGTTATCAAGTTAAGAAATCCAGAGATCAGTAATAAGGGTAAAGAGGTGTCTCAAACATCATCCTCAGAAGATTCAGATATGCCTTCATTGTTTTCACACTATATGTAACAAGGATTGCGGTGTCTCATCATGGGAAGCTATGTATAAGCTCTTTGAGGATGAATAACCAAAGGTAATAACAAATATCTCTGCAATAGGCACTGATTCCACTTCCGATGCAACTCTTTTGGACGTTGCATGCTCGTTTATTCATAAGATAGCCCCAATACCAAACATTATGCCTTACATAGATATGATTAAATGGGCAGTTGAGAATCTGAATATTGAAGGCATAATTTTTAAGAATTCCAGAGGAGAGATTATGGGCTCTTTTAAATCTGAAGATTTGGTAGCTATGTATAATTTACCAGCTCCACAACAAAAGTATGACAATAGATATGTGCAAATGTTCAAAGCTAAACATCTAGATCTTATCAAATTCATCCATGAGAGGAAGGACAATGAAGGAAAACTGAAGCATGACAAATCTGGTACATACCCCATTGCAAAAATCCCTCATCCCTATTTCTTTGCTACTGGTATGTTATGTAGGTTATTTGCTAAACCGGACAGTACTAGGTTTGCTAGAGACTGGGTCCTTCAATTGACGCAATTGTCAATTCATCCATTTTTAATTGGGCAGACCTATTATCCAATTACTTAGCTAAACACATTGTTGAATATAGGAATAAAAGAAGTGCTTCATCCCAGGAAAATTCACCCTTTTATATGTCTGCTTATGATATGGATGCCATTTGTTTTAATTCTACATTTCCAATCATGGGTTGAAAATGGACTTCTAAAGATCCTACCCCAATCCATATATACCATGAAGAACTCTCGGACTCCAAATACCATTTGCATTTCTATAAAGTCTGTTATGGAGTTATGATGCCTATGTATCAAATGATTTTCGATAAAAATATCCCTAGGGTTTCCAAGGAGGTCAGTAGAGATATTGTTCCTACATCCCGATGGTTTGCTGAAGAGAAATTTACATATGTTCAAGTATTTGGAAGTTCCGCTCTTCCACATGTTTTGCCATATTATGTTCCGGATAGATTGTTTGGGAGAGAAATAGCTTATCAACTTATTAATGGTGTCACCAAACAGTTAAAGGATGAAAAAAAGGCTATTTGGCCTTCTTTCCCTGTACAATGCGGTACTTTTTCCTTGGACATGCATACAAATAAGTTCCTAATATTCAGATGTTAAATCTATCATTTATGCTCGGGAGACTATATGATCCTAATGATGAAATTAAGAATTACATGGCAAGACTTAAGACAAAGCCTTTTATAAAAGAAGAAGATCAGTTTGATGACTTCTTTCAAGGAGTCGAAGATTTTTTAGATGTTATTAAAAGGGTTTCCAATCAATCAAGTCAAGAAGATGCCGAAGCCTTTCAGGAATACAAAAATGATAGATTAAAGAATGTCCCTTTGAATTTGATAGTCATGTAAGAATAAAAACACACTCCAAGTGTTATTCTTGATGAAGAAATGAAGGATGATTCTGAAAATGAATCTAGTCAGTCCCAACAGCAATCTTACAAGTCAGATCAATCTGAAAATGAGTTTGAATCTACAAAAACCAATTTGGAAATTGACCAGATTATTCAAGATAGAGAGTTACAAGAAAAAACAAACAACAATTCCACCGAATCAACTAAAGAAGAAATTTCAAAGGATTAGATCATAGTAGATCAGTCTAAATCATCTGAAGGAAAAGACCTAATAAATGAATGGGAACAATTTTCCCAAGCAATAAAGACTCCTAAAGAAAAGGTCAATATTGATCAAGAAGCAAGTTTCCAAACACCAGAGCCTTCCCAAAAGATATTTCAGACTATCAACCCTTTACAGATAATCCCAGCAACACAGAGCAAAGAAATCATTCCAGCCTACTCCACAGATCAAATCATTTTACAAGTAGAAGACATTCCATCATTGGATATCTTCTACAGTCCCAACCATAGAGCTGTGTTCAAAAGAAATAAGAGAAAAAGGACTGAGGAAACAACTCTTAAATCTACAGATGAATCAATTGATGTCCTCTGGAAAGATTCATTAGAGGATCCCACTGAACATTTGACTAAACTGTCACAATATGTAGGAGCTTATACTACAACTACTGTAGATAAGGCAACTGAAATCAAAACATTGTTGAAGTAGAAGGAATCCAAGATACATAAATTGGAACACATGTTAGATATAGAGAAAGTCAAGTCTACAGAACAGATCAGAAAAAATTTAGAATAGTTCCATAAAGATTTTGAAAAACTTAAGTTGGAACATCATACAGAGCTTAAAGATAAACAGGCACAACTGGAGATAACCATGGCAGAATTACAGAATCAATCACAATTAGAAAAGTTCATTAAAGAAGCACTTGAGATAAATACAATGATTAAAAAACAACAAAATGTATTTTGTCATCAAGCTGCTATGTTTGATTCTTACTGTGATTCCAATAAAATAATGATTCAGCAAATTTCCATTCAAAAAATTGAATGTGAGAAACTTCAAAAGTAAATTGAAGAACATATTCAATGGCAAGATTCATATATGGAAAAACAAGTTAATCTACCTCAAATATATAAGCTTCATAAATAATTATTATTTACAGAGTGGAAAACACAGATTGCCGAGCAGAAAAAGTAGCTATCAAGACATCCAACAAATCGAATGAGGTCATACAACTTTTATGTGACCAATTGTTCAAAATAGGACTTATTGAAGAAAACACGTCTGATGTGTTTTCATTGACAAAAGAAATAGAGTTGAAATGGACGCAGAGAGCAGAACAACAGGAAGAAGTGATCAGGAAAGTTAATAAGTTTTATCAAGAAAATTCTTGGAATTTTCCGATCAAACTTTACCATCAGTAGCAAACTCTTCTACTTCTCATGGAATCAGCTAAAAAGTCTCAGTCAATAATTTCAAATTCCATATTCAAGAATCAAATCCGGTCACGAATATATCAGCCACCTCAGCTCAAGACAATGCTAGATATTTGCAAACTGTGTGACCATACTTAGCAAAAGATGCAAAATCCTTAGAATGAGGATTATCAGTTTTAAATTCCTAGATTATTGTTCAAGTTAGAGGAAGGTTGTTTGAAAACTCCTCTACATTTTTGTAAAATATTTAATTTAGTTTGTAGTTAGTTTTAGTATTTAAACCCTTCTCATGCATTTAGAGAAGGGTCCAGAATTTTATTGAGAAATTTTTGCAAAGGATGCTTAATTGTAAGTAAGTTTGCGAATGCCTTGATGAAATAATGGAACACGGTCTTATTTAGTGATAACATCATTTTGTTGATCAATGCTGGTGCAATTTTGTATTCTTTGGACAACTCTTTGATTGAAGGATTGGATACGACCTATTATAACTAATATGATAGACAGAGTAATACACAACTGGTACTAATATCATGTATGTTATTTCTGTTTCTGAAAATTAGTGATGAACACAACTTTCATGAATCATATATGAAATTAATTGTTTATGTCTAAAATATTTGTTGCACTAATGTATAGTATAAAGACAGAGATTAGTTATTTTATATATGGTCATCAGACAATATGCTATACGTTTCATTTTCTTTTGATTAACTAATTTTTCAAGAGAATCATCTTACATGGTAATAATTCTATTAAATCTGAATTGATTTCATGACAGATTCAATAGATATCTTTCTAGATCGCATTGAGATATTATATCCCGGGTTAGATTAAATTTAATTCAAAGTCTTGCATTTAGAAATAAATTTATCTTAGTTTGTAGTAATTCATCATTTTAAAATGTTTTGGTAGAAATCCCACAAGTTATCATAAAAAAACCAAAATTGGGAAACTTGTCCCATCACACCCAGTCGGAGCCACTATCCCAAACGAAAAAGGAGCTGCTTTAAGGTCCGAACCGAGTGGTTATCCCCCTTTCTTGTTGCCACGGATTTCTGAGGCCTCAACACAACCATACTTGAATCAACCTAATTTTCTTCCTTGTTATGGTTTTCCGACTCCTTCCGTTTCCAAAAATCTTTCTTGAGGTGTCCAAGTTTGTTGCAGTACCAACGCACTTGGCTTTACACTTCTTGTCGCCCTTTGACTTTGATCTGGAAGAACCTCTTGCTTTCTCCCCTCTTTCCTTTGACTGACCTATGGCTACCATGGCTTCTGGTGTAGATGTCTCAATACTAGATTTCCTTCGTACTTCTTCAGATAAGAGAGCACCCATAACAGATTCAAATTTTAATGAATCGGTAGTGCTCTAACTAATTGAAGTTATGAAGTGGTCCCATGACTCGGGCAGAGAACACAACAAGGTTATTGCCTTGTCTTCTTCCTCCATTTTAAGTTCCTTATCTGACAAGTGGAAAATAAGTGTATTAAAAACATTTAAATGTTCTGCATTTTTTGTATCCTCCTTCATCCGAAGACTATACAATTGTATTTTTAAATAAATTCTATTTGTCAATGATTTTTTCATATACAAGGTTTCCAATTTTTCCCACAACCCTTCAGTTGTACTTTCTTTAACAATATTAAAGAGAAATTCATCTGCCAAACATAACCGAATGGTACTGAGGGCTTGGGAATCCAAGTCTTCCCAGTCTGAATCTGTCATGTTTGTCGGTTTTTTCTTTACCCCGCCTAATGCTTTGTGTAACCCTTGTTGCACCAGCAAATCTTTAACCTTCAGTTTCCACAATGTGAAATTTTTCTTCCCGGTGAATTTATCCACCTCGAACTTTGCATTCGTCATTTTGGCCATTTCTTCCTACTAATCTTTCTACTCTTGATTCCTGATTTTCCCTTCTCTCTTAAATTTCCAACTAGGGTTTCAAAAAAATTTTATTGTTTCCCCTTCTTTTTTTTTGAGCTAGGGTTTATTTCTGGTTTTCAAATCTTTAGAATTCCTTACTTGTTATAAAATTTCTAGAATATGATTTTCTGCTAGGGTTTAAAAAAAAAGCTATTTTTTCTCCCTTTTCCACTAAATCAAATTTTCAGAAATTTCAGCCATTTTTTTTTCACAAAAAAAAAATAAATTTCTTCTATCAATCTATTCCCTCTATCAAACTGTTCTGTCTTAAAAATATATATTTTTGAGCCTTAATTTTTGAAGGTAACAGAATTCTCCATTCATAAAATAAAATACCTTTCTCTGGCAGTTGATTTCAGTTCCAGTTTTTCTTTCTCTAGCGTTCTCCCTCAACACCTTTCTCGGGCAGTCGATTTCAGTTCCAGTTCTTCTTTCTGTAGCGTTCTCCCTCAATGGCCTCAATTTTTCTCGTTCAATGAAAACTTCTCTTCCCTCTGCAACAGCTCTTTCCTCTGCAGCAACCGAAACTGCTCTTCCTTCTGCAATAGCTCTTTCCTCTACAGCAACCGAAACTGCTCTTCCCTCTGCAAGTTCAATTTTTCAGTCCAATCGCAGTGTTAATACCAACGCTCTTCTCCAACATAAGCTCTAAAAAAAACGGTAGTCGATTACCACTTGAACCTTCAATACATTGGGCAGAACGGCTCTTGGCAGCCAGATCCTCACTCAGGCAGAACAACCCTTTTTTTTAATCCACAGGCAGCCACTCCACCAGGCTTCGATCAATCTCTGATACCACTTGTTGTACTCAAAAACAAGATTGAAGAAAGAAATGCAAATTATAACTGAATGAAACTGAAAGATAAATACACATAAGTAATTACACAGAATTTACGTGGTAAAACCTTGACAGGGTGTCAAGGAAACCTCCATGGGGCACGGAATTGGAAACTCTATTAATCAACAAATGATTCTCCTCTCTTACAAGCCTCTCGGGCCATCCAATTTAACTTGAGTTATTTCATTATTCTAACTTCAATTCATTACTCAACCAATTTATGGGTAATAAGTAATTTACCCAAAATTACATTATTTAAATTTGTTGTCACATTTTTAACAGTTCATATATTGTACTTGGAGATTTTTTTTAATATAAAGTTAGTTGGTCAGCTAAAAGGATACTTGGGAGGTAGAATAACAATGGTTTGTTCAATGTTGATTTGAGGTGGTCGATTTTGAGGCTTTAAGTATTTACACAAGAATTTCCTCTACACCATCTATTGTTGCATTGGGTTATTATTGTGGAGGCTAAAGACTTATCAATTGTTTTATTTCAAGCTCAGTATAGATCAATTTCTCAGAAGCATGTTATGTACTATTAACTCCAGTAGCTTGAGCTAGATGGATCTAGGTTTCCAATTGATCTTCTCCTTTAAGTAGTATCACCGCATAGGAGATCTAAATCAAGTTTATTATTGCAAGAGAACAATTTGTTATTATTTCTACAAGGGTTTATTATCTCTGCCTATAGGAGGTAAATCAGTTTTATTGAAGAAAACCAAGGAGAGAAGACCAAGCGTTAAGCCATAATGTCGTCACTTTACTTTTGAAAATGCCTAAGGAATCAACATAGTAGTACATCCACTGGTCCTCTACATTGAAATACTTCGGTGGATCAGAAATGGAAACCATTTACATATTAGAAGCAAGAGCAGAAAAACGGGCCCTTTTCTCAAAAGATCCATGCTATCCTTCAGCGGTGAAAGTATATTCAGAAGGAAGATGTCAGAAGAAAGTGTATCTTTCCACTTGGATTCAATTTGCAGTGTATGAAGTCAGCAGATTCCATTCTTAAGTTGCAGGAATTAGACACATATCTATCCAAGGTCGGACAACTAGAATGGAAGAAACTTAGCAGGGTTCTCAAGTCATCTATACTTGCATTAATACAACCTAGACTCTCGAAGCATCCTTCTGAAGAAGTCAAGCTCACTATTGCTTCTCGTCTCAGTAGGGTCATAGCCTTAAATTTGTCATTAATGCCTTACAATAATGATATCATAAGAGATATATTGTTGCTGATAGTACAATTCCTTCAGGGGTTGAATAACATCATGCTTCCTACCTTTCAGAAGTGGTGCAAAATTTTAAAACACATGGCATAGTTCAGCTTTGGCACCTTTATGCTGAATTTGGAATGTGATGACTTAATCTTTCAGTTACTACAAAGCTTTTACACCAACATCACATCACCTCATCTAAGCTGTGTCAAAACAAGCATGAAAAAATATTTTTTCTCTATTCTTAGAAGGAGATGTTGACATCTGCAAGATACTAAGATCCAAATTGTTGACCATTTGGAGGAAGGAACCACAAGTATCACCAACTGCCTATGTTATAGTTGAGAAGTTGGTCAGACAAAACATAAAATTTCTGGGTGTTAGCGAGGAAGGAGTTAATAAAGATTGATGGAGGACGCAAGCACAAAATATGCAGCAAGAATGAACTAAGAAAGAAAGGACTCTAGTTTATCTGCAAGGGACGTTGGGCCCTTAACCATTCATGTCCAAGTGATTCAAATCATGGGAATTCATCCGTAGTTGAGTTCACTCATTTTCAAAAGAAATCCCTTATCAATTACTTCAAAATTAGCTGATATTCGGTCCAGTTTATTATTTACTTAAAGAATTACATAATGGAATAGAGGTCACTCTCCATCATGCCTGTTGTCAGGTCATGTTTCTCGCATCTAACCTCCACAGTTGTAGGCACTAGCAGACCACTCCTACCTCAGTGAATCCTCCACTTATAGTGCAGAAGCAGTGGAATTCTTCATATACAGTGCTCAAGCCAATGAGAAAATTGTTTTTAACATCAATGAGATAAATCTCTAATGCCTAAGAAGTAATGTAAAGTGTTTACTTTTGCTATGTTATTCGTTTTTTTGGTTCAATTTCCCAACTCGAAAAATAAAATAATTGTACGACTGATTGCTGTGATATATAGAGGAATTTCACTACTTTTATGATTTCACTACTTTTATGATTTTTTTCCTGCTAATTCTCGATTCTATAAGAATTCAAACATTTTTTATGGCGATTTACTGTGATATTTAAGATTTCCAATTAATTGCTATGAATTTCTCATTTTTATGTTAATTCCAATTTTATAAAATCTCTCTTATTTTGTGAAGGGAAATTCTTTTTAGAATGCGGAATTTCATTTGCTCATTTCATTTAGACTTTGACTGGATTATAGATTGAATGGAAAGATATTCAACGAAACCAATCCTTCAAATAATATGGTATTGGTAGTAGAATTTATGTAATGGAGTAATGGTAATTATGGGCACATGCAACTATCACAATGGTGTTGGAACACTCTTCCATTAATTACAAATTTAAGATATTCATTTGTCGGAGTCTATTTCATGTTTTAGAATTTGGAATTTCTCTGGTATATGCTTTTTCTTTTTAGTTCGAGATTGTTTAGAATTGAATAAAGATTTATTGGAATAATTGTAAACCATCAACATTTCACAATTTAAGTGAATAATAGCAAATTTTTGTTTACAAAAATTATTTGGCCAAATCCATATAGTGGATCCATGAGCTATGACAGGGTTTGGAAAGCATATTGTAATTGTGCTAATAGTATCTATTGTTAAATTTATTTTTCCAAATTTAAATAAAAATTCTAATACCTATAATAATTTAAAAAAATATTTATTAATTAAAAATATAATAATAATAAAACATATATTCATGTCATTGAAGATATAATAATTTAAAAACATATTTTCATTGTCATTGCAGTGGATGCGCTGATCCTGGGTTATGACATGCTTTGGAAAACCTATTGATATTGTCATTGAAGTGGATATCTTTGTTATGCCATGGCTTGATGATGGGTTATAATAGGTTTTGGAAAACATTGTTTTTATTTTATTTATAAATAAAAATTCTAAAACATATAGTAATTAAAAATATAATAATTAAAAAACGCATATTCATGAAGATATAATAATTTAAAAACACATATTCATTATTATTGAAGTGGATTTCTCCTTTATGCTCTGATCTTGGCTTATGACAGGCTTTGGAAATCCTATTGATATTTTCATTAAAGTGGATATCTCCATTATGCCATGGCCTGATCATGGGTTATGACCGGCTTTGGAAAACATTATTTTCATTAAAGTGGATATCTCCATTATGCCATGGCCTGATCATGGGTTATGACCGGCTTTGGAAAACATTGTGATTATTGTTAAATTTTAGGTGTAATATATATCTATTATATGGGTTGGATTAAGTGGGATTTAATATTTTAATTTATTTTTTTAAATAAATTTAAATAAATATTAATTTTTTTATTAATTTGTGGAATTAATTTTAAGTTAAGAAAGTGTGATTAAGGATTATAAATTTGGATGGTTGTATTTTTATATTAGGTCAAATTTCTTTAAAAACAATTCACAAGTCAAGTTCAAAATGAAAATATGCCTAGCATGATATATACACCAATTTGAAAATGGAAATATGCATGGCATGACATATAAAGTTACTTAAACAACTAAGATAATTTTTAATAATATGAATGTAGTTGATTTAAAGTGAATAATAACATTTAAATAAAAACATAGCATTAAAACAGTCAATTAAATTAAAAACACTTATTTTCAAAAAAATTACACAACACCACCTATTATAAATATTGGATATTCAATCTAACTATAAATTTTGTTGTTCCAATTCTCTTAATGAAAAATCCCCTTTGAGTCGGAGATACCAGTCCATAAGAATGGGAAAGCTCCTATAGGTCTTGAGAGTGCACTCACATAACTCATTACCTAATAAAAATAAGGTGACATGAATCCTATGATTAACTCCAACCACCCAACTCTATTCCCCATCACTCTGCATAACCCAATGGATGTGATTTCCTTCTCTATATTTTAGTTATTTAGACAATGACCAATGACCTTCCCCTTCGGGGATTTAATATAAAGTTGGCAAGGATTTTATGGATTGGGGACTCCAAAAAATCAAGTTGTTATTGGAGTGCCCACAATAGTTTTTACACATGCTCGTGGGTGATTATTAAATGAAAGCTCCTAATAGGCATATGAACATCTACTCCCAACATAATTGCTAGCTTCAATAGAATATCTTCAAAATACAATAATGCTCTATTGTTTTAATGAGTAGTAAACTCTATTAAATCTCTTCACCTCTTCTTGGCTGAGTAACCTACTTTGTACTTTCACTTCTTATTATTTACATAACTGCATGTCTTCCACTTGAATTTTCTCTTATTTTCCCATGCTTTCTTGTCTTTTATTCCAAAATAAATGCACTAAACCTATGTTTTCATAACTAAATAAAATAATTCTCTCTACCATCTAATCTTACAAAAATGTACTTAATTACTTGAATGCACTTAACTCATGCTAGTTAAACTAATTAAAGTGACTCTAATATTAACCCTACACATGCATTCAAGTCAATGATTGACTTGATGAATGTATGAGTGAACCTAATTTTATATTTAATAAAAAGATTGAGTATATGTGTATGTGTTGTACTCTCTTCCTCGAGTAACTCTAATATTAACCCTACACATGCATTTAATGATTGAGTGAACACAATTTTATATTTAATAAAAAGATTGAGCAGCAACTCATTTATATTTTTATGTGTATGTGTTGTACTTTCTTCTTGTATTTTTCCATCCACCATCACTTTTTTATTAAAGAAAAAAAATTATATTATTATTATATAAAATTTATTAGTTAATAAAGTAATCAACAAACATGCCTATCGGTAAGTATAATAGGAAACATCCAGTTAAATGAAATTCCTTCATTTCAGCTTTACAGTCCACCATGCTCAATCACATGAAACTCCTTCAATCTCAGGTTTACAGGTCACCAACAGCTGCCTTTCTTTATAAATAAAATTTCAAACTTTTAGCACTACAAGTCAGCATCCTCAGCGTCGCTTATAAATATAGATAATAACAGTGCAGGAACGTGAACGCTAGTACCTAAGGTGTGGACAACGATATTAGTGTGTGATAAATCCAACATGATGGGTAGGGATTAGAAACCCAAGGTAGAAAATAAGTTGATCCAGTTAAGCCGGGGGTAAATATTGGGGTTCTTTTGAGAAATGGCAAGGAAATCTCCGTTCAGATAATTATCTGTACTAAACACAGGCTGGGTCAATGATCCATTCAAAACTGGATTCTTCTGTTTTAAATAGAAATATAAATAATAGATTCCTGGTCAATTACTTCAATCAGAGCTCATATTCGGTCCACTTTATTATTTTAGTTAAAAAATTAGATAAAGGAATAGAGATTACTTAAATCTATTTTTTCTCCTAATCATGCCTATTGTCAAGCTCTGTTTCTCGCTTCTAACTTCCGCAGCTGCAGGAACTAACCGACTCCTGTACCTCACTGAATCCTTCACAAAACTGACACAAAGAAGTGGAATTCTTGAAATACAGTGCTCAAGCCAATGAGAAAACTGTTTTTAACATCGTGAGATACATCTCTAATGCCTCAGAAGTCATGTAAAATGTTTATTCATGCCATTTTATGCTTTTTTTTGGTTAATTTCCCAACTCGAAAAATAAAATAATTGTACGGCTAATAATTTCTGTGATATATAGATGAATTTCTCTATTTTATGATTTTTTTCCGGTTAATTCCCCATTCTATAAGAATTCGGACATTTTCTTTATGGTGAATTACTGTGATATTTAGGGTTAACTTCTATGAATTTCTGGTTTTTAATTTAATTCCCATTTTTTTAAGATCTCTCTGATTTTGTGAAGGGAAAAATATTTTTAGAATGCTGAATTCCATTTGATGATTTCAATTAGGCTTTGACTGTATTATGGATTGCATTGCTAGATATTGAAGAAACCGAACCCTCAAAAAATAGGGCGCACTGTATTGGTGCTAGAAATTTTTGTACTGGCTAAATATGGGGTAGCCAAGTAACCCGGATATGGTAATTATGGCCTGATGTAACTATCTCAATCGTGTTGGAATACTCGATTAATTACAAATTTAAGATACTCATTGGTTGGCGTCTATTTCATGCTTTGGAATTTTTGGGTATGTGTCTTTGGAATTTTTGGGTATGTGTTTTTCCTTTTGATATTGTTGAAAAATTTTTAATAAACGAATTTCTTAAAAAATTTATTAGAATATTTGTGAATTTTTTATGATTCACAATTTAAGTGAGTAGTTTTTAGTGTAACTTTTTGAAGGTTTTTATGGTAGCTTTTTAAGGTGTAATTTCTCTAAGAATTTATTAAGAAGAGAAGTTTGATTGTTAATCTTGCACAATCAAAGTGCCCTAGAGGTTTTTGAGGGTGTTAAATCCATATATAGAGTCAAAAAACCAGTTTAAATAACAAAAATCAAGATTTCACCTCAATGACTTGAGTTATGACAGGGTTTGTAAAACATATTGACATTGTGCTTATCGTATTTATTCTCAAATTTATTTAATTAAATACAAAAAAATCAAAACATATAATAATTAAAAAATACTTATTCATTGTTTATGAGGTCTTAGATAAACAGTGAATTTTTTTGATGTAAAGTTACTTGTCAATTCCCCAACACTCTTTAATGTCAAGTGAGTCATCAATTATCTGTCCATATCAAAATAATATATTAAACATGATAAAAATATAATTATACCAAACTTAAAAAATAAATAAAACACTTATTCATTATTATTAAAATAAATATCCTGATAATAAATTATTACAGACTTTAGCAAACATATTTCCATTATGTTTATCATATCTATTGTTAAATATATACCTTCTAATATTTTATATGGGTTAGATTAAGTTAGATCTGAAAAAACAACATCTTGCCCTAACAAATAACTATACATTTCATTGTTAATTTATTACACTTTTAAAACAAGATATTAAATTTTTTAAATTTGTATTTTTTTTTTTTTTTTTTTATTAGTTATTAATTTTATTCCTAAAAAATTATGATCGAGAATCATTAGATTGGGTGGTTGTATTTCTATGTTAGGTCAAATTACTTTAAAAAATATAACTCTCAGGCCAACGGAAATATGCATAACATGACATATACAACGGCTCAAAGGGGTTCAAACAACTAACATAATTTTTAATAATCTGAATGTGGTTAATTTAATCTCACGACAATGGAAATATGCGTAACATGACATATACAACGGCTCAAAGTGGGCCCAAACAAGTAACATAATTTTTAATAATGTGAATGTTGTAATTTATAATTTTTTATAATGTCAGTGTAGTTAATTTAATAAAGTGAATGTAGTATACATAAAGTGCCCAAAGAACATTAAAATATAAAAATTATGAATTAAACATAGCATTCAAATATTTCAACATAATATTAGTGTCAATTAAAATAATAAAATATTTACTCATTATAGATTTTGTTGCTTTAATTTTTTAATAAAAAGTGGTTATGAGTCCACAAAAATGAGAAAGTTGTTATGAGTCTAGAAAGTGCACTTACACAACAAAATACATAATAAAAATATAGTGATATGAATTCTACATTAATTCAACTATCTAACTATATTCCTCATCAATTTGCAAAATCCAATGGATGTGATTTCCTTCTCTATATTGTAGTTTTTTAGACAATTTTCTCCTCTTCTAGGGATCTATCATACAGCTCACTAGGATTTCCTCAATTGGGAACTCCACAAAATCGAGTTATTATTTGAGTGCTCACAATAGCCTTTACACATGCATTGGTGATTCTTCAATGAAATCTCCTCATATGCATATGAACCTGGCTCTTAGCAAAATTTCTAACTTCAATAAAATGTCTTCAAAATCCAATAATGAAGTCTTGTTTTAATGAGTACTAAACTCTATTGAATCTCTTCACTTCTTGTTGTCAACATATTTTAATATCCCTCTACTCGAATTCCATCTCATTTTTTCCGATGATTTTTTTACTCACACTCTCCCAAAAAATGATTGCACTAAACCCATGTTGTGGTTTCACTTCTTATTGTCTACATAATTTCATGTCCCTCTACTTGAATTTTCACTTATTTTCCCCATGCTTTCCTGACTCTCACTCTTTCCAAACATGATTTCACTAAACCCAAGTTGCCATAATTAAGTGACATTGTTCTCTCACCCACCTCTTACACGAGCGTACTTTACCTTACATCAGTGCACTTAACCCCATGCTTTAGTAACTAGTTGAGGTGACTCTAATATCAGCGTAGCACATGTATTCAATGATTAAATTTAATAATTCAAATATAGATTAATTGGTAGTGATAAGTAATTTAAGGACATGAGATTATAGGAATGTGGTTTTTCTCCTTCAACCCCAATTTCATTTTGGGTTGGCAGTGAAATTTCAAAATTTTCCTCTTTTTATTAAATTGAAGCCCTCAAAATTCATATAAGGACTGTGAATTTTGATTTGGAGTAAAAAGATAAATTGTGGATAATTTTGTTTTTGTCCTAATGATAATTGTTTAGTGTCTTATAATATGGCAACTTTCCATTAAATGAAATGTTTGTCCTTGAAGGGTTTTATTTTTGAATCATTCTCCCGTCACCATAGTCGATCCTTTTATTTTATGTGGTTGATTCAAGTAAACAACTATCACATTGTCCATCGTTGGATCTGTAGCTTTAGAAATGGAAACTAATTGCAAGCCAGCTTGAAACTAATTGGAAACTAGTATGTGAATGAAATTGCAGCACACGAAATAGAAATTAATTTTCAGTATAGAAATTTTTTAATTTTATTGTTAATAGAAATGGAAGCTAATTGCAAGCTAGCTTAAAACTAATTGGAAACTAGTACCTCAAATCTAAATTTAAGTACACAAAATGGAAATCAATTTTGAGTATAAAATTTTTTTAATTTGATTGTTTCTTTAATAATTTAAAAAGCTAAAAAACTTTGAAAATCAAGAAAAAATAATAATAAAGTAACCATGTTATAAAAATAAGGTCGACTATGGTGAGGGTAGTGGAATTCAGGATCCTGCATAAAGATGTCCACAACCAAATTGTAGAAGAGCAAGCTTGGAAGGATGGAGCTTGATAGCTTATTGCTAAATTGAAATGTTAGCGCCTGTTCCATTGTTCTATGAAACAAAATTGTTTCCTACAAATAGCTTGCCAGGGCCGGCTCATCAACTGTTGCCATAACTCATCATTTTCCTTCATATCTCAACTGTTGCCACAACTCATCATTTTCCTGGATCCTGCAACCGTTCTCAGACCCCATTTCCAGAGAATGCCCCCAATTCGAGAGCTTGACCTTAAGCGAGTGAGACAACAGTGTTGTATACCAATTGGTGCCATTCCTGACCTTGTAAAGGAATATTGAATATCCAAATGCTTCCAGGAATTTTCTTTTTAGTTGTCTCAGAGGGTTTTATCATTATGCTACGAAGGAATATTGAATATCCGAACGTTTCCAGGAATTTTCTATTTAATTGCATGGGAAGATGATTATTTTTTTAAATAAACAAGAAAAAAAATAATTTTTTTTAGAAGTGATAAAATTTACTATATTTATACTGAAGGTGTTTATTTTTGCATCATTCCACCCTCACTATAGTTGTGAAAATTTTTGTTTTGGTCCTTTAATTTAGTTCAATATAATCAATACAATCCAACTATGCATGAACCCCATCCTAACTGTAATAATAATTGGACCAAGTAAACCAATTTTTATAGTCAAGCCCTATGCAATATAGTTAATGTTCGTAAATATATATATATATTATAAAAGATTATTTTTATGTTAGGAAAAAAAACTAAGAATGATTCTACTTTACCAACCAACCAAATACTATTAACAAGTAAAGTAAACCGGTTATATGAAGGGGTTTCTTTAAATTGTTCCTTGACATAATTATTTTTTTTTCCAATCTTGAAATGTTTGCCATATTTTAACTATTTAATTGCTTCAAAACTTTTTCAAATAACACAAATGCAAATTAATTCCTTCTTTTTTTTTCCAATCTTGAAATGCTTGAGATATTTTAAATATTTAATTGCTTCAAACATTCTCAAATAACTCAAATGCTGAATAATTCCATTATGCAGCAACTCAACCATGCTATTGTCACTAGAGAAATACAATAGGAGACACTAGAAAATTAGAAATTGGCATTGAAATACCAAGAGAGCCTGCAAAGTTGAGTTGAGTTTCTAGTAGAATGTTGACAATTTTACAAATAGTTGTTTTCCACCATAAACATCCATACCAAGCTCTTCGTTTTCTGTCTGCATAACTTTGATAGCCTATTACAACTACAATATAGCTTTCATAGCCTATTACAACTAAAATATAGCTTTAATAAATTATTTGAACCTTCTAAATAGGAAATTTAACATTATGGAAATTTTGGTGATAATTCATTCAGGATATTGTATACATAACCACAAGACAAAATTGCTACTTCAAGCACAACAATGAAAGACAAATCTTGACAAGATGAACTACCTTCGGTGTATCTTTGCACCTTTAGAGACAACTGCTAGTATTATTGACTTTAATATAACATTAAAAAGTTATATTATAGTATATAATAGCACAACCACTTTGATAAATGTGATTGATATAAGCCATAGCCATCAACAAACGAGTTATTAACACAAAAAGAGTCATACAAAATCATTCGATATATATGTTAATTTTATTTAACCTAATTTTTTTTTAATCTATCAGAATAAAATATATAATATTTTTAAAATATTGAAGTAATCATAACCTAAAGCTACCTTTAAGGAAATAAAACCTAAATAGTTTTAATTGGAAAACATGAAGCGTCTCTATGTATCTTTGATGGAGGTAATTGGAACATTAATATTTTGGAAAATTTTAGACATATTTCCATGGAAAATTATTATTTTCCCTCTAGGTGAATGTACAACACACATTTGAAATCTTGAATTTTAAATATTATTATATTAAAAAAAAATTAAAATTTTAAAAACATATAATATTTAAACTTAATATTTTAATTGTAAAAGTATTTTAAAAAATTTTAAATACAGAGTGCAATAGAGTGGTACAGAAGGGTAAGAGAGAGATGGGGACACAAAGATGGAGATAGGGAGAGGAGGAGAGAGTCTCGGAGAAAGAGAGGAAGTTAGAGAGATAGAGTTGTATGAAAAGATAAGGAGGGAATAAGTTAAGACATATAGATAGAGAAAAGTGAAGAGAGAGAGAGAGAGAAGGGAGAGATGGACAGAGAGTGTGTATGTTTGGGGTGATACAAAAAGGAAAATAAGAACTCTAGATGGAGAGAAGGGGGAGAGAGAATGAGAGAGGTAGGGAGATAGTCAATAGAGTTGCGGGATGAAGCTCGAGTGAGAGAGAGTGAGTGAGTAAGTGATGTGGGGGATAGACATAGGGAGGCGGGAGAGAAAGGAGGACAGAGAGGACTTGAGAGGGAGGGAGGGAGAGAGATGGAGTTGGAGGGGGAGAGAGATGGAGTTAAGAAGAAATACATATAGAGAGAGAAAGGTGGAGAGAGAGAGAGAGAGAGGGAATGGCAAGGGAGATGTAGAGAGAGAGAGAGAGGGAGTAACAAGGGAGATAGAGAGAGGGGGACAAAGGAGAGTAGGACGGAAGAGAGATAAAATGGGAGATAGAGGGAGAGAAGGGGAAGAGAGAAAGAGGGGGAGAGGGAGAAGGATATATATAGATATGGAGAAATAATGGGTATGTTTGTGGGGTGATATAGAGAGATGAAGAAGGAGAGATAGAGGGAGATAGAGATATATATGGAAGGGGGAGAGAGGGAAGAAGATAAAGTTTCGATCATATTTAAGTTTTTAAAATTTGAAAAAACTTAAATTTCCATCATAAGGAATTGAAATACTTGGATAACTACTTGTAAATTTCGGAAAGTTGATACCAATATAAAAAATTATAGAAATGTTGTCATATATTGTTGTTTGACGTTTATATTGCATTTCAATATGATTGACTTATATCATGTTATGACTAATCTCTTATATATAATCTCAAAATAACTAATGTTGAATAAAACTTATTTGTTGTTTACATGACATATTTTAATATTAAAATTGAATAAAACTTATGTCAATCTCTAATATTCCATTTTATAGATATGGTCAAAATGGACGAAATCTACCGATGGTATTCACCCATGGTATCTGCCCACGGTATTATCCTTCATTTTTCAACGGAAAATAATAAAATAAGGTTTCTAGAGGGTCCCTCAATCCTATAAAAAATAAGGTTTATAGAGGGTCCCTCAAGCCTATAAAACGGGATAGGAGCTAGGCACTAAGATCATCCTGAATTATTTATCTATTTTTCCTTTATTGAGAACTTTGGCAAGGCTAGTTCTAGTTTGATCCCTGGGATATCCTCGTGGGATAAATTTGTCTTGTGGATCCATCCAGTGTCTACGATTCTGCTTCAGTGTTGTTATTTCTCTTTTGATGAGCATCCTTTCATGCCATGGTTGTGGGTTTCTTGTGTTAATTATTCAGGATAGTATTATTTGCAGTAATTAATTAAATAAGTTGTTGCAGTTCTAGACAGTGGTATCAGAGTTAGTTTTCATGCCAACCTGAGGTTTTTATTGCAAATCGATTTTGTGGAAGATCAATAATATTAGGTAATCCTCCATAATCACCCTACCTAGGATCTCAACAATTTAGATGGTACTCTAGAGCCACCCTAATTGGCTCATTATTATGAAATGTTTATGGTTTTGCAAGATATCCTTGAAGAAATTCAAATTCGTTGCATATTGCGAAAGAATTTTTTTATAAGGTGAGAGTATTAGCCAAATTTCCATTGCTTGGCTAAAATTATCAAAGGAGGCAAAAATTAAAATTTTAAAAGCCAAACTATATATTGCAGAATTTATTTAGTGAAATTCTTTTTTTATGAAGTGATGAATTATTATTTTTCTGAAAAAAAAGTAAAATTATTAGAAGAAGAGGCCAAGGTTCAATTTCATGTTGGATATGGATACGGGCATAGATATATATTAGATATCTTCAATGGTGTTCATGTGCTCATATATTGTGCTTGGAGATTTCTTTTAATATAAAGTTAGTTGTCCAACTAAAAGGATAGTTGGGAGGGAGAATAACAAATGTTTGTTCAAAGCTCATTTGAGGTGGTCCATTTTGAGGCTTTAATTATTTACAGGAGAATTTCTTCTACACCATATATTGTTGCATTGGGTTATTATTGTGGAGGCTAAAGACTTATCAATTATTTTATTTCAAGCTCAGTATAGATCGATTTCCCAAAAGGATGTTATGTTCTATTATCTTGAGTAGCTTGAGCTAGATGGAACTAGGTTTCCAATTGATCTTCTCGTTTGAGTAGTATCACCACATAGGAGATACAGATCAAGGTTATTATTATAGGATAACAATTTGTTATTATTTCTACAAGGGTTTATTATCTCTGCTTATAGGAGGTAAATAGTTTTATTAAATAAATTCAAGGAGAGACGACCAAGCGTTAAGCCATAATGTCATCACTTTACTTTTGAAAACGCCTAAGGAATCAACATAGTGGTACATCCACTGGTCCTCTACATTGCAATACTTCGATGGATCACAAATGGAAACCATTTACAAATTAGAAGCAAGAGCGAAAAAAACATGTCTTTTTCTCAGAAGATCCATGCTATCCTTCAACGGTTAAAGTATATTCAGAAGAAATATGTTAGAAGCAAGTGTATCTTTGCAGTCAGATTCAAGTTGCAATGTATGAAGTCAGGAGATTCCATTCTTAAGTTGGAAGAATTAGACACATATCTATCGAAGGTCGGATAACCAGAAGGGAAGAAACTTAGCAGGGTTTTCAAGCCATCAATGCTTGCATTAATACAACCCAGACTCTGGGAGCATCCTTGTGAAGAATTCAGGCTCACTATTGCTTCTTGTCTCAGCAGGGTCATAGCCTTAAATCTCTTATTACTGCCTTACAATAATGATATCATGAGAGACATATTGTTGTTGATAATATAATTCCTTTAGGGGTTGAATAACAACATGCTTCCTACCTTTCAGAAGTGGTGCACAATTTTAAAACTCATGGCATAGTTCATTTTTGGCACCTTTATGATGAATTTGGAATGTGACGACTTAATCTTTCAATTACTACAAAACTTTTACACCAACATCACATCAGCTCATCTAGACTGTGTCAAAACAAGCATGAAAAAAAAAATTGTTTCTATTCTTAGAAGAAGATTTTGACATCTGCAAGATACTAAGATCCAAAATGTTGACCATTTGGAGGAAGGAACCACACGTATTACCAGCTACCTATGGTATAGTTGAGAAGTTGGTCAGAAAAAACATAAAATTTCTCATAAGGGTGTTGCTAGAATTAATAAGGATTGATGGAGGAAGCAAGAACAAAATCAACGACAAGAATGAACTAAGAAAGAAAGGACTATATTTTATTTGCAAGGGACCTTGGGCCCTTAACCATTCATGTCCAGGTGATTCAGATCATGGGGATTCATCCATAATTGAGTTCACTAGTTTTCAGAAGAGATCCCTTATCAATTACTTCAAAATTAGCTCATATTCGGTCCAGTTTATTATTTACGTAAATACTTACATAATGGAATAGAGATCATTCTCCATCATGCCTGTTTTCTGGTCCTGTTTCTCGCTTCTAACCTCCACAGCTACAGGCACTAGCAGACTCCTCCTACCTCAGTGAATCCTCCACTTGTAGCCCATAAGAAGTGGAATTCTTCACATATAGTGCTCAAGCCAATGAGAAAATTGTTTTTAACATCGTGAGATACATCTCTAATGCGTCAGAAGTCATGTAAAGTGTTTATTTTTGCTATGTTATGCATTTTTTTGGGTCAATTTTCCAATTCGAAAAATGAAATAATTGTACGGCTGATTGTTGTGATATATAGAGGAATTTCACTGATTTTATGATTTTTTTCCTGCCAATTCTCCATTCTATAAGTATTCAGACATTTTTTATGGCAAGTTACTGTGATATTTAGGATTTCTGATTAATTGCTATGAATTTCTCATTTTTATGTTATTTCCAATTTTATAAAATCTCTCTTATTTTGTGAAGGGAAATTATTTTTAGAATGCGAAATTTCATTTGCTCATTTCAATTAGACTTTGAGTGGATTATAGATTGAATGGATAGATATTGAACGAAACCAATCCTTCAAATAATATGGTATTGGTGGTAGAATTTCTGTAATGGAATGGCCAGTGAACTCGGAAGTGGTAATTATGGGCACATGGGGTCCGGGGAGGTACGCTGAACTGAATTGCATTTGAGCCTAGTATTCAATTTTTACCACAAGCCCCTCCAAAATTGTCAAAGAATTTTGTGTCCTTGTCACTCATTAGGTTATAGTCTTTGTAATACCACATAACCATATACTATTAACAAGGATCACCGCCATAGGTCACACAACTGTGTAAGTGCCTCAACTTGTACGGTCTCAACTTGTACAATCTCGAATACACAGGGAAATGATTTCTAGACAGGTTTTCACTATGACGGTTTCTGTAATAGTGGAGTGATAGGCGTTGTTCACATGGCTCATGGCGACATCTGAGGTAAGTCAAATGGTCTGTTGAGGTTTTGATTGTCATCCTTATGTAGGATATGAATAGTTATTCCAAAGGGAATGAATTTTTATGGTCTGAGGGGGATTCAGTCCCAAATACTATGCTGCACCGAATTTGTGTTGTACGGTGGATTGTGTTTTGTATCTCTATTGTCATCCTTATGTAAGATCTGAACAATTATTCCAAATGGAATGAAGTTTTATGGTCTGAGGGGGATTCAGTCCCAAATACTATGATGCACCGAATTTGTGTTGTATGGTGGATTGTGTTTTATATCTCCATTGTAAGGGTATGTATATGTTGGATACACTCTCTCTGGGGGTGGTTGTAGTGTTGATGATTTTCTTAGTGCATGTTGTAAGTTTAGAAGCTGTTTAGGAGTTGTAGAATGCTATTAGAGCGTGGGGAGGTTATTATGATTGTATTGCTGATATTATCTACCATTATCATATTGAGAGCCATGTTAAAACCGGTATACCGGCAAATGATAAACGAGGGGAATAAAAAATCCATGCTTGAGTCTTCCTTTGATTCGAACTCCCAGTATACTCAATATCATTCGTGGTGGTATGCTCTCTAGCGAAGATGGGTAGATTCCTTTGTTATCGCTATATCTTGCAAGAATTTTGGTTTTAAACTATTCTCTAGATGGTGGACATGCCCAGGATGTTGTTGTTGTTTTGGGGGGGCATTTTTGACTGAACCACTCTGAGAGGTTTCTAGTTTTCCCGGTGATGGAAACAGCTATTTCTCACGGACCTCTCTATTTTCTGAGATGGTGGGAAGGGTCTTTCACCTTTTCTGACATTTTCATAAGGGGAATTAAGTTTTTTCTACTTTCTGGCCTGGGAGGATTTGTCAGTAGATTTATCTGACTGACTTCGGCGTTGTGATGACTAAATCAAGCCTTGGGATGTAGTTATCCAGGTTGTATTTTCGTAGGTGGCAGCTTCTATTTATAGCGTTTTCATAGGTCACTGACGACAAAGGGGACTGAGTATAGTTGTTTATTCTTGCAAATGAAATTTGGTTCAGGATGAACGTTATATCCTTGAACTTGATGCATGGATGGGACTTTGATTTCTATATGAAAATTCTTTTCGCATTTTAAAGTTGGCGAAAGAATTAAGGATTACTACCTATATGATAGGGAGGATATTTGTCAGTAGATTTGTCTCTCAATCTTGGGCTCTACGATGACAAAATCAAGTATGGGGATGGGGTTATTAAGGTTGTAACTGCTGTGGGTGGAGGCTCCCATTTATAGACTTTCTAGGACAATGATGGCTCTGGGGTCCGATCACATTTGTTTACTCTATCCAATGACATTTCGATCAGGTTGATGACGTCTAGGTTATGCTTCTGAGGCATGGTCGGGACTGTTTTTTGTATTGGATATTTCCTGTTGTCTAAATAATTAGAATCATAACTGGTGGCACCAACTGGCGCTTTTCTAATTTGGTGTGGCTTTCGTGATCCACCTACATCCCAACTCAGTGCTATTGGATTTAGAGCCATCCAGTTGCCAAGGATGACGGATGTCAATGACATCCTATCATCAAACACGTCTGCCCAAGAGGCATTAATTGTTGCCACTATCGAATCAGAGAATAGAAACATTAGGGTTTTAGATGAATATGCAAATTTGATTGCACAGTCTATGTTTATGCCTCAAACTTTTAGCATTGCTGCAAATCACGGAGGTGAGTTGGTTAACATTATTTTTGGAGGGAGGGATATTAGAGCTAGAAAGGGGCGAACCCAGAAGGGACAACATTGTTACAAGCCGGCCATGGCGTAAAGGAAGTTATCAAGGAGTATGATGATTTATGGGGTCAGGTAGCGAGCCTCCAGAAACGAGCTTTGATCGGACGATGGATGTCTACAGATGGCAATGAGGTGGACATGGTGGAATGGGTGAAGTTGTTCTAGAACCCTATTCTGGGCTACTCGCCAAAGGTTAGTATTTTGTTAAATAACTGGTTCAGTATTCATTTTATGAACGAGGAGGATATTGCTAAGATTATATAGAGTACGTGGGTACGAGGCAAAAGCTTCATGCAACTTGTGCCCTGGTATTTGGGCTTTAATCCTGTTAGGGATAATTTTAAGGATGAAAAATTATCTTGATGTTTAAAAAATTGGCGAATCTCACTAGTCCCTAATATGGAAACTATAAAAATTTTATTGATGTATTTGTAAAATTATTCAAATTTATAATGATATTATATATTTTTTCTATATAATATTGGTGATTTTTAACGTAAAATAATTTTATATTGTAAAATTTGGGCGAATCATTTTTATAAAAAAATGGAAATTGGCGAATATTTTTATTGGAAAAACCATGGAAAATTAGCCCACCTGCGAATATTAGCCCCTAAAATTTTCCATGAATCCTGTTATGGAAGCTCCCAAAAGAAAAGTTGTATGGGTGCAGTTGCCAGGGCTTCCACTTCAATTTTGGACATTGAAGGCTCTTCGGGTGATCAGCGACTCTATTGGTTGTACCAAGTATATAGACCCCTGTATCATTGGAATCACTGATAAGAGAATAGCATGGCTATTAGTGGAGGTATGCTTCAACAGGGTTTTCCAGGGGACTTCGACCTTGTATGGGGATAACGAAGACACAGAAAAAGGGTAGATTACTAGGGGGTTCCTTTCCGATGCTTGATTTGTCACCATACAGGACATTTGAAGAGTTGTTGCCCAATGCGTTTCAAAAACTCCCGTAGAGTCATTTCATGTAACGATGGATCTGGTAGGGAAGATGTTGCTGGTGACAAGATGGCCGAGAATGGCATACACAAATCAGGTAAGTCACTTCCACCATCTTCTAGGGATGATGATTATGTGTCAGCTAGTGATTTTATTGAAAAACAAGCTCCTCCTGACAATGAACTACCCTTTGTAAATGAGATATGTGATCCTATTTTTACACAGGATATGGTGGGGGGGTGCCTCTGGAAAATAATCATGTTTTCCTCTGACTCTCCTAAGGACAAGGATCGGAAAATAGGGTCTTTGATGGATGCTCAGTCTTCAAATTTTACCGCTTCCAATTCTGAATTACTGGATGTGCCCCTGCTTTCTACCACCCCTGTTACACCCTCTAATATTTTGATTCTCATACCTTCATTAGGGGAATTTTGAGGTCTAAAATGGGCCTCCTAAGGACATTATAAAATAATAGTGGAAATAATAAAATAATGTTAGATTACATCATCAAATGTTAGAGGGAAAAATAATAATAATAATAATAAAATAATAAAACTATTTTTTCAACTCGTATTTTCAGCTTATCTCCCTAATTTTTTACTCAAATTTCGATCAAAAACACTCGTTGGATGAAGAATTTAATTCCTTATCCAAGGAGTACCCATGTTGCATACTTTCTATGGACCCTAATACACAAAAAATGAGAAATACATGAAAAATGTGATTTGAATCACGTTTTTTCATGTATTTCTCATTTTTCATTAAGGAGGGTCCATCGAAAGTATGCAACATGGGTACTCCCTGGATGAGAAATTAAATTTTGCATCCAACGAGTACTCCTGCTCAAAATTTGAGTAAAAACTTAAGGAGATAAGTTGAAAATACGAGTTGAAAAAGTAGTTTTATTATTTTATTATTTTTAATTCCTTGTACTTTTTTACTCCAAAAATGGTTAATCACCCCCCATGGTTGACATCATCATCTTGAATCCTATTGGTTCTTATAAAGTTTATTTTTGTTGTACATTTTTCTTAGGAGGCCCATTTTAGATCTCAAAATTCCCCTAATGCTTATACCCCCTTTGAACAGTTATATGTATCTCCATCGATGCCCCCTCTGGAATGGGCATCTCCTCCATCTCCCCGCCATGATGTTACCCTTGACATCACGGATTACCCAACAAATATATTGGAAGTGATATTGAATCTTTGTTGGATAATCCTAACCTTGATCTTGTGGCCTTAATGGTTTCTGATAGGATTCCCCAACAACATGAGATTGTTACATCCCCTGAATTTGACAACAATATAACTGTACGTAAGAAAACAAAACAGGGGTTGAGGCATTTCAAGGGGAGACAAAAAACTAAATATTTGTTCAAAGATGATTTCTTAGATCTCACGGATGTACCCATCTCCTCTTTCGGGGACATCGGGGCACTTAGAGCAAGCAAACCCCTAGGTGGTTCCAAATGAATTCTATCCTTTCTATGAATCTGAGGGGTATGGGTGACCCCTCAAAATGATATCGCCTGAGGGAGGTACTAAATACGGTGAGACCTATCTTTATTCTTATACAGGAAACTCTATGTGATAGAGTGAAGGCAATTAGGTATATTCTTTCCATTAGACCGGGTTGGCACGTGATGGCGGTGGATGTTGTTGGTTATGCGGGCGGCTTAATGGCATTATGGAGCCCATCTCATGCGAAGTTTTTGGCCTTTAGCTTTTTTGGCGGCATCCTATTATCCAGAAACATTTTCGAGGTGCAAGACACTTTCAATATTTTAAACTTATATGCTCCATGCCAGCACAGATATGATTTTTGGAAGCAACTGAAAAATTCAGGTATACTTTCGCTAGAGAACCGGATTTCCATTGGGGATTACAACTCGACTTTAAATGCTGAGGAATCATGGGGACTTAGGGCCCGGGTGGACCCCTTGGCTGGATACATTGGTAGGATTTTTGAGCACGCTCAGATGATTGATGTTCGTCCAATCCCCATTATTCCTACATGTACAAATCGGCGAACAGGGGGGGAATTTTATCAACAAGAGGTTGGACATGGGCTATGGTAAAGAGGCATATGGCTGACAGATTGGGGAATATGCGATCATATATCCATGTTTCTGACTTATCGAATCACATGGTTGTTGTTCTGTCGTGGTGTGAGGAAATTAAAAGGAAGGGAGTCCCTTTCAAATTCAATCGGGCATGGTTGCTTGATGATGAATAAAACATGATCATCTGAGAACACTGGGCTGAAAATACCTCATATGAGGAATTACATGGATGGGAGCGTTTCCATGCAAAGCTACAGCGAGTAAACGCCATTACAAAGGAATGGGAAATTAGAAAGAAGGAAAAGCTCAGGGAGGAATACAATGACATAACAAGAATCCTCAATGACATACAAGCAAATTTTGTCAATAGGGCCCTAGATGATCAGACCTACTTACAAATGGCCAAACTTCAACAACGAAGAGAGGAGATTTTGAAGATTGAAGAAATAACATGGAAACTCAAAAGAAGGATTACATGGCTCAAGGAGGGAGATTTGAACACAAAAAATTTTCACAAAACTGCAAATGAGAGGAGGAACAAAAATGCAATATGGTATATTCAAAAAAGCGATGGGAGATATGTTTATTCCATGGAAGAGATTATGGGAGAAGCCTACAGACACTTCTCAACCTTTTACCAAGCTGATACAGAAATTTCCTCTGAGTTCCAGAAATGGATCCTCCAGTACATCCCACATATGTTTGATGAGGATGCCATAAAAAGCCTCAATGTTACAATTAAAAAGGAGGAAGTTGAATCAATGCTAAAATCATTTGCACACGAAAAATGTCCTGGTCCGAACAGTTGGCCAGTGGAATTCTACGTACATTTTCTTGACATTGTGGCAGATGAGATTACGGCTATTGTGGAAAATGGATGGATTACGTGAAACATTTCGGAAAACATGGATTCCACCTTCTTAGCGCTCATTCCCAAGTCATTTGACCCCAAGAACTTTTCTGATTATAGGTTGATTTCTTTGTGTAATCTTATATATAAGGTATCATCTAAAATCATAGCAAATAGAATGAGAATGACACTGTCAAAGTTTATCTCGAGGGAACAATATGGATTTCTAAAATGACGATCAATCCAAGACACTATTTCTATTGCACAGGAAGCTATGCATTCCATGCACATTGACTAGAAGGAGGCTCTCATTCTGAAAATTGATCTGTAAAAAGCATATGACACTGTTGAATGGTCTTATATCAGATTGGTAATCCTTAAGATTGGGCTTCCATTGCACATCATCAGATGGATTATGGCATGTATATCATCAACCGTATTTGCGGTTATAATAAATGGTATGCCGACGGATTTTTTCGGAGCTCAAAGTTGCTTACGACATGGATGTGCTCTATCCCCTCTCATTTTTATATTGATCATGGATGGATTTAGCAGGCTTATGAATATGGTTGTGTATTTGCAATATATTTATGGACTTACTTTCTCTAATGATGTAAGTATCACTCATTCACTCTTTATGGATGATCTTCTTATTTTTTGCTAGATTATTAGGAACCATTGGTTCTATATACACTTCTTGCTGACTCATTTTGGAATTGCATCGGGACTATGCATTAACAAGGGGAAATATTTCCTTATCTATGAATACGGAAATGAGGATGAGATTCACTTCATTGCTAATTTCCTAGGTGTCCATATGAAGCGAGCAAGCGAAGGTTTTTTATACTTGGGTTGCAGAATCAAAGCTTGTGGGTATCGTTTTAAGGAATGGATGTGGCTGGTGGAGAGATTCAAAGTCAAGATTAACAAATGGTCACATAGGTGGCTCTCATTGGGGGACAGATTGATCCTTATCCAATCGGTCCTCACACAACTTATTGTATATTTGGGTCACCTATATTTCTTTCTAGGAAAAACTGTGCAATGTATAAATAAAATATTGGAAAAATTCTTATGGGGAGGGGCAGGCATGAACAAAAAACAACATCTTTGTAAATTTTAGCTATTATGTACTCCCAAAAAACATGGGGGATGGGGTATCCTAAACTTTCGAGCATTTAACTCTGCTCTTCTCATTAAATCTCTATGACGAGAGATCAAGGGAGATGGAATATGGAATGATATCATATATGTTAAGTACTTAAATGGTGATTCTCTGCACCAATTTTACTGCAGACAATTCATTATGCCTAGGTGCATGTCTGCTATATGGCTGGGTTTCAAGAAAATCTTTCCAATCTTTGCTGAGCAATTATTTTGGAGATTCGAGAATGGGCTGAAGATCATCCTTGGTTGTGATAGGATATATGGCATGAAAGCTAAAGCGCTTCCCAGTCAATGGATTGTACACAAAATTTCTCACCGTGGAATCTTTAATTTCTATAAAATCATTCACTAGTGGAGCCATGGTGCTCCCATATTTAAATCTACAGTACTTCTTGGCCTCATTGATGGGGATGTGGTGGACTGGGGGGAATATGTGCAGTGTATTCAGGCTGTGGGCTTATGCTACATGATTGAAGGGGACACGATCACTTGGGAGGGAGACATCAAACTGGGATCATTGGTTGTACAGGATGCATATGTATACATTATATCTCGATCGGCACAGGAAGAATCATCCAATGATTTCTGGCCTTTTTGGTGAAGGCATATACCTACTAATATCGTGTTGTTTGGTTGGTTAGTTTGGAAAAAATAAATCCTTACATGGGACTCCCTTTCGCACAGGGGTTTCCTAGGTTTTGGTAGGTGTGCTCTATGTCTAAATGATGAGGAATCTGTTGAACACCTCTTCTTTTCATGTCCAAAGGTGCTTGGGATTTGGAATCTTTTTAGCCGCCATATTATTGACTCATCATGGATCCCAAGGGATTTCATGGAGGCCACTCACAGATGGGACAATACCAATGGAAAATTTCAATCCTTGCCCTTCTTTCTCATATGGGAAATATGGTTGGCGCGCAATCGGATTATTTTTTATGGCAAGAGTTTCTCCACCACTCTTATTCACTCTGCTATTATGAAATGGATCTGTTGTGGATGATTTTGTCACCCCCCTAGAGACAGCCTAGAGTTGCCATAGACCAATGCCTAGGACATCTTAATATAGCAAGGAACCCTTTTAGTTTGGGTTGTCAGTCCAAGAACTCGCTTACTATCTCTTGTTCTAAACAAGGAAATTAGTTTTGAATGGGACCAATCTCTCTCAGAAGCTAGTACAAAGATAAGAACAATGTAGGAACATCAAGTAAAACTCCAATACAAAGGCATCAAATAGTTAAGAGACCTCTTACTGTAAAGAGGGCCAATTCAGATAATATATCACAGAAATTAAATATCAGATGATGAGTGCAGTGAGGAAACATAAGAAGATATTAGCTGGCATGAGACTGATACCCAGATACACAACAGAACCACATAAGGGTGCACCAATTTACGAATCCTTATATGACAATGGCGTTTTAAAAGCACCCTCCTCAAGCAACTAATATAGCAGAAAATATGGAAAGAGTGAACATGGAACATTATACCATGACTAGGCCTATTTAAAGCGCTTGACTAATTCCAGAAAGGGCATCAACAAGGATGAATCCTTACTGCAAACTAGTGAGCCACTCACATTCTAGAACATGATACAAGAAGACAAATAGCATGAAAGAGATATTGTATTAACACATAAGAGAAATTACATACTGTGAGATACCAGAGACCAGAATCTTCATTACAGTCATAACCCCTCCTCACTGAGACCCTACGGGCTCTGAAGCTTCATACAGAAGATATTACAGGATGTATACGAGAGCCTTTTCACTGCACAGTCTGCTGATAGAAATCTGGAACCTTTACAATGTCTTATTTCTGAGTATTTATAGAATAGATCGAAAATTCTAGAGGAGGAGGTAGATGAAGCACATTTAATGACTCAACTTGAACCAAAATGGTGGAAAACATTCGCGCCCTCCCTATGAATGACTGACTATAATTAAATGTACTTTATAATCTGTATTCAGAAATAAATGCTGGGAGATTAAAATCTCCTTATATACAAGACACAGGTAATAAAATATATACATTGTGATGCCTGTAGCCGAGGGAAAATCAGCTGCCTTAAGAGACTTGAGATAATCTGCGTTCTTGTACTGTACTCTCGGCCCTTAGCTTTGAATTTGAATTATGGATCTTAAATGCGGGGCGAATTTCTCTGGAGGGTTCTGTAGCTCCATATCTTAGTCTTCTTTAATGGCTATCACCTCTCCCACCTACCCTCGGCTTCTTCTTTTAATTTCGCCAGCAGAATATGTCCTTTGGTATGCTCTTGATCTTTTCAATGGAGGCGGCAAGTTAAAGCGCCTACTAAGTCGTTTTAAAACCTGCAAAACCCGCAAAACATTAGAGAAAATTGACTCGGAGACAGGGAGTGTGGAAAAGGGAGATGATAATGACGTCGTGAAGACGAACAAATAACAGGAATATGTATGGTGGCAGAAGCGACTTGATGAAGGCTCGGCAGATGGACGAAATGTGGAATTTCTTCGTGACACAGTCTGGTCGTGAGGAAGGAATAACGAGAAATAAAACATATAAACGAACACACACATATATATATATACATATAAAGGGGTGACGTCCTGGATACACGGGGGCATGACACATGGGTGCACAGGAGAACAAGTGGAAGACTGACGAGGCGGCGGAGTCAACGAGTGGAAGTGGGTGAGAGCGACACGGTGGCGGGCCATAGGACATGGCGGACGCATGTTAACGGGCGGGCAGTTCTGGTACACCCCCACCGTTGGATAGAGATCGGGAGATCCAACGACTCGCATGAACTCTGCTGCCCGGCGATTGTACAGACATTAACGCGCGGGAGAAAAGCGGTTTCCCGCCCATACCAAAGACACGCGGCATATGATTTATGGCATCGCTGCTCCTGTGGCAAATACCGCCGCTTCAATGAGGGTGGTGCGGGGGAATACCACCAGTTTCAGGCACGCGGGGCCCTCCATAATAAACGTTTGCCGCCCCGTTGATTTAATAAGATCGGACAGTGGATATTACACCCGAAACACAAACGATAAGCCCCCCTTTCTTTTGGCCTGTGGTCCTTGGGCTCGGGTTGTATGACAACAGCAAGGGGAGGGGCTTAGGACTTGGGGGCTTCGGCCCAATATATTTAAATTGCAGGATTTTATCATCAGGACAGTGTATTTTCGGAGCGGAAAAGGTGGCGATAAGCACGACATGGAGATTTTGATCGCGAAGGATGTTTGCAGCAAATTTTAATGGGACCGATGGTCAAAATTTAAATGGAAGGGGAAATATGTACAACAGGATCAATCATAGGGAACCTGTTGTGGATAGAATTTTTGATGGCTCGTTAAGGTATAGGCCTCATCCCATCACCCTACCTGTGATTTTCTTTGACGGTGCATGCCAAGAGGGGATGATGGGTTGTGGGGCATGGATTAAGATATTGAAGGATGAAAGAATTCATATATGCTGGAATGGTGGCTAGGGTATTAACATTTTGGCGGAACTTATAGCTCTATGAGGTGGTCTTCTTGCTGGACATAACATAGGCTTAAAGGAGGCCTGTATTTTTGGTGACTCTAAAATTATCATAGATGCAGTGATTCGGAGGGCTGGTCTAACTTCTCCATGTGCTCAGGGCTGGCTATTGAGGACTCAGAAGTTATGGACCAATATGAACAAGCCACCTATTACCCACATCTTCAGAGAAATGAATACCAGAGCTAATGGTTTGTCCAAAAGTGGTCTTCATATGAACTTTGGCATTATGCAGGTTAAACAAATCAGGAACAGACAATGTGTATGGGCTAATGATCTCTCTATCCCTTAACAATGGACATGGGGTATTAGGCTAGCTTCATCATGGGCCGACTGTTTATTTTTTTGAATGCAAGACCAAAGGTGGTTGGAGATGACTACAAGTGAGACAGATATATGATGTTTTTGTTTTATCACACCTGATTTCCCAGTTCACTGGGGATAAGCAGTTTGGTTATTTTTCTACTTAGTAATTATGATTATGCTTATTTTCGATGTCACCTCATTGCAATGAGGATATGGCTATTTTGATTGACATGTCGTTTTCAAGATATGTTTTTATTTCTCGTTATGTTTTAAAACTATCTACATGATGATCTCAGATTGATGATATCAGACAATATATTGGAATATGTACTATTTATACTATTAATTACAAATTTAAGATATTCATTGGTCGGAGTCTATTTCATGTTTTGGAATTTGAATTTCCCTTATATATGCTTTTTCTTTTTCTTTCAGGATTGTTTAGAATTGGATAAAGATTTATTGGAATAATTGTAAACCATCGACATTTCACAATTTAAGTGAATAATAGTAATTTTTTATTTAACAAAAATTATTTCGCCAAATCCATATAGTGGATCCATGATTTATGACAGGGTTTGGAAAACATATTTTCATTTTGCTAATAGTATCTATTGTTAAATTTATTTTTATAAATCTAAATAAAAATTCTAAAACATATAATAATTTAAAAATATATATTTACTAATTAAAAATATAATAATTAAAAAACACATATTCTTGTCATTGAAGATATAATAATTTAAAAACACATATTCATTGTCATTGAAGTGGATTTCTCCTTTATGCCTTGATCCTGGGTTATGATAGGCTTTGGAAAACCTATTGACATTGTCATTGAAGTGGGTTATGATAGGCTTTAGAAAACCTATTGACATTGTCATTGAAGTGGATATCTCCGTTATGCCATGGCCTCATCATGGGTTATGACAGGCTTTGGAAAACATTGTGCTCATTGTATTTATTGTAAAATTTAGGTGTAATATATATCTTTTATATGGGTTGGATTAGGGTTGGATTAAGTGGGATTTAATATTTTTATTTATTTTTTAAAAATAAATTTAAATATATATTAAATTTTTTTATTATTTTGTTTATTATTTGTGGGATTAATTTTAAGCAAAGAAAGTGTGATTAAGGGTTATTAGATTGGATGCTTGTATTTTTATGTTGGGTCAAATTCCTTAAAAACAATTCACAAACCAATTTGAAAATGGAAATATGCCTAGCATGACATATACACCAATTTGATGTGATTGATTTAAAGTGAATAATAACATTTAAATACAAACATAGCATTAAAATAGTCAATTAAATTAATAAACACTTAATTTCAAAAAAATTACACAACACAATTTGTTATAAACATTGGATATTCAATTTAACCATAGATTTTGTTGTTCCAATTTTGTTAATGAAAAGTCCCCTTTGAGTTAGAGCTATGAGTCCATAATAATGGGAAATCTCCTATAGGTCTTGAGAGTGCACTCACATAACTCATTACCTAATAAAAATACAGTGACATGAATCCTATGATTAACTCCAACCACCCAACTCTATTCCCCATCACTCTGCACAACCCAATGCATGTGATTTCCTTCTCTACGTTGTAGTTATTTAAACAATGACCTTCCCCTTCAGGGATTTAGCATAAAGGTGGCTAGGATTTTCTGGATTGGGGACTCCAAAAAATCAGGTTGCTATTGGAGTGCTCACAATAGCCTTTACACATGCTCTTGGGTGATTATTCAATGAGAATTCCTCATAGGCATATGAACATCTACTCCCAACATCATTACTAGCTTCAATAGAGTGTCTTCAAAATACAATAATGCCCTATTGTTTTAATGAGTAGTAAACTCTATTAAATCTCTTCACCTCTTCTTGGCTGCATAACTGCTTATCCTTCTACTCCTTTACTAGAATTTCCTCTATTTTTTCCCATGCTTTTTGACTTACCCTCTTCCCAAAGATTATTGCATTCAACCCATGTTGTACTTTCACTTCTTCTTGTTTACATAACTACATGTGCTTCTACTTGAATTTTCTCTTATTTTCCCATGTTTTCTTGTCTCTTACTCTTTCCAAAGATAATTGTACTAAACCCATGTCGTCATAATTAAGTGAGATGATTCTCTCTACAACCTCTTAAAGAAATTTACTTAACTTTACATAAACACTCTAAACCCATGCTTTAATAATTACTTGAGATAACTCTAATATTAACCCTAATTGATGAATACATACATTCATCAAGTTAATCATTGAATGCATTCAATAATTAACAAATGATCCAGCCACTTTAGATTCTTATCAGTGCCCAACACACTGATATGCAAGCTTCTCAGATCTTGAAAAAAATACTTTCAAAAGCTTCTTCAATATATTAATAAAAGACTATCACAGACTCGGATACAAACTCAAACCCAAACTTTGAATGCCTCTCACTTCTACTTACTATCCTTTTATAAGGATTTTACAAGGTCATCCGATTACAACTTTTATCGGATACCGGATATTATCCCATTATTTATTTTGGTCGGATTCTAGGACATCGGCTCTTTTAGGATATGAGAGAATCCTTAAAGTAAATACATAGTGGATATTATTTAAAGGACGAACCCCACGAAAGCCTTATCAAACACAATGGAGATTCTTACAAGGATGAACCCCACAAAAGCCTTTATCAAATAAAGTGGAATATCTAATAATTACAAAAGACTTATGATATCAAAGAGTGATCAAAAGCTATTAGTCACTATTCTCCCATTCTTCAAAATCATCATCTTGGAATCTGTCAGCCTCAATCTGTTCAAGCCGTGTTTCAATATCAAAATTTCTGATGTCCACAGGGATGGCAACATCTAACCAATAAGGTGCAAATTCTCGGAGGTAGCAGCAAAATGGAAAAGAGAAAGTATTGGAGGACCGAAAACTTGGCTCTACTAAAATTATCCCAGTAAAACTCACAAATAGATTAAACTGTATGGTTATCTTCTATTAGATCCACTATTGAATCTTCATGTATGAATTCAAATTCCATAGTATAATCATTTATTCCTGCTATGTTCAGTTCCCAAGAAAGAGTACTTATTGTTTCTTTGAAATTACTGTCAAGCATCCAAGAATTGTGTGGCATATATTTGTACAAGAATAATTTTAACCAAGAACTCCAAGTATTCCAAGGACTGGCTAATTCTGATGCATAAGCTAAAATTCTGATAGAACCTTGAATTATAGCTCTTTGGTGTATGATGAAATAATCTTGCCATGACCAATTAGTGTTCTGGATGAATGAAAAATATACAGGATTTTGTTCTGGAGACATATTATAATAAACCCGCCAAACCCTATCTCTATATGGCAACTCACTATTATACCCTAACATGTAAGACTATGAATCAAACCATTTTTGCAAAATTATTTGCAAGACTTCAGGAGGAAGAGACTTAATTATAACAACTAAACAATCCCAACAAAATTCGTATTTACAATGACTACAAATGTTGACATGACAAGACCTTATATGCCTTAGGGTTGCAAAAGATTCTCCTTGCAGAATTGGTCGAAACATTTTAATTTCTTTATTCTTTGAAGCACCTTCTCTGGTTAACATATCTGCCAAATAGTTGTCTGCACCTGATTTGTAGACGATATCAAAATCAAAACCATCTAACCAAAGAGCCCATCTTAACACTCTAGTGATCCCTTGCTCATGTAATCTTTTATTAGAAAGGATGCCTTTCATATGCTTTAAATATGTTTTGAAAATAAACTTGGAGCTTTTAAGAAACAAGAGAAATCTTTTGATTCCCTTTTTTACTGCAAGTATTTCTTTGTGAGAAGAAGGATAATTGGTTTCTGCTGAATCAAAGGACCCTGATATGTAGCCACAAACTAATTCTTTCTTTCCATGTTTCTGCAAGTGTGATCTGAAGCATCTGTTTCCAGGACAAAAGGAATATTAGTATCAGGAAAATTTAGTCTAGGCAGATTCTGAATCTTACTTTTTATTGTTTTGACAGCAATTGTCATTTTTGGAGTCCAATGAGATTATTTCTTTAGCCTTTTTTGCAAAACTTTAGTATCTCTTGCTTGGTGCTCATAGAATTGTCTAATGTAATTCAAACATCCTAAAAATCTTTGGACATATTTTATATCTCGCAAAACATCTGGTAATTTGAGGAGATTTATCAGGATGTGTGGTTGGAGTTAAATCTGGCCTTGTTCTATATGCAAACCAAGATAATCAATATACACTTTACCAATCTGGAACTTTTCTGCAGAATCTGATAAAACCAAGCCATGCTGAAAAACTAGTTTGTAAAATTGTTCTAGATGCACTTTATGTTCATTTACATCTCTACTGAAAATAAGCAAATCATCTATATATACAATAATAAAATCTGTACTCCCAAAAATATCTTCCATCCTTTTCTGGAATTCTAATGCAACATTCTTAAGACCAAAAGGCATTACAGCCCACTGGAACTGACCATGTGGAACTATGAAGGCGGTCTTATACCTTTCTTTTGGAAGTATTCCAATCTGCCAAAATCCACTTTGAGATCAAACTTACTGAAAATGTTGGCATTAGCAAGTTTGGCTGGCAACAATTCTTTGTTTGGGAGAGGATATTTGATAGGAAGCAAGGCTTCATTTAAGGCTTTATAATTGATGACAAGCCTTTTCTTTCCTCTTTTTTGTTCACTATGTTTGTTAACATAGAATGTTGTACAAGCCCAGGGACTTTTGCAAGGTTCAATTAACTTCTGATCCAGTAATTGTGATAATTCTTTTTAACACAATTCTTTCTCTATTGGACTCATGTGGTTTGCACTTGCTTTTTTTGGATGAGGAACATAACCTTCTTTGTAAGGTAAAGCCACAAAATATTTTTCTCTTGTCCAAAAAGCATCTGGACATTCTAATGTACAATCTTTACGTAGTTTCTCTGCTACTGGTTACAGCATCTTTTTCCCATGCAACTCAGCATTCTTGATTATCTTCTATATCTTGGAAAGATCAGCCAAAGTTGTGTGTAAAGGATCAGATTGTTCAGGAGGAACAACTATATTGTAATCACTTTTAGAGGGAAGTGATACAAGACCAGAAGATGTAGTCAAGATGACTGACTCATGAGCAAAAGTAACAGGAATAAATCTTTTAAGGAAATCCTGTCCTAATAGCATATCAGAACCAGTATCATAGCTATATAAGGTAACATGAGCTGGTATGTCACCTAAAAATATGGTAAAATCAGTAGCAATATGCTTAATTTCCATGATCTCTTTGTTAACAGCTCTAAAAGAAATATTTGTAGGCTACCAATAGTATTCAGGGATTGCTCCATATTTACAGCAGCTTCTAATAGCACCAAAATCAATTTGAGCATCTAGAGTATATTCCTTGATTTTAGGAACTTTTATTTTGATAGGAATAACTACTCTATCTCCCAAACTAAGTATATCAACAAGATCAATATGTTTGGATTTCATGGGAAAATCAGCTGGAATATCAACCATTAATAGCTTTATCAATTTGGAATTACATTCTTCATATTCAGCAAGACTATCTTGAAGTTTAGAGGAAAGTTGTACCATTTGATTTCTTATTTGTTGAATGATTGTTTCAAGTTGATTTAACTGATTGCATAAGATGGATACCTGATCATTACCTGGTGAAGTTGTTCCTATGATTCTTAGAGGCTTAAAAAGATATTCAAATTCTTTTTCAATTTCGACTTCAGATTATTCATCCTTTAACCTTATCCCGACCACCTTTCAAGAATGATGATAGTCTGAAGAAGAAACCTGGCTTTCAAGAGTATGCAATTTATCTTGAAGTCTTCTTTTGATAGTGAACTGTCCTGGTGCAAGCTTAGATAGTTGTGACTTAACAGAGTCAATCTGAGATTGAAGATTATCAAGAGGAGATATATGAAACATTTTGTTATTTGGAATAAATGTTTCATTAGAATCAGAACTATCAGAACATGAACCAATATTTACCTTATTAAAATCTCTTAATTCTTCAATATCAGTTTCTAAATCAGAAGAAGTATCAGACACTTCAAAATATTCACCATCAGAATGGGATATGAGATCCCAATCTTGAGGATCATGGATTGTGGAGAAGATATCCATGATTTTCACCTGTTGATTAGTCTTTTTAGCTCGGCATTTATTTCCAAAATTCCCTTCTTTTCCACAGATAAAACACCTGGTGTGTTTATTTGGTTTGGCTCTTCGCCTCAAGACTACACATTGTCTCCTAGCTTTCTTTGTAGGAAAATATATTTTCCTTTGAGGAACATATTTACGAGGAGGAAAATGACACTACTTTGTTGCAGCCTTCTTTCTTAACCTTTTGTGACAGCCAAAATGATAGGTTTCAACAAACTTATTATATAATTTTGTACTGAAATTCATTTGTTTCTTAAAATTATTTTTGTATTTTTCTGCTGCACATTCCTTCTGTAAGACAATGATTATAAGTTGTTGCAAGGTGGCAAAAGACATAGATTAAATCTGAATATTATTTGACTAGATATACTGATCCAAAAAATCTGGAATCTTGCCTGGAATGGAAGCTATATAATATCTCAGATAAGCAACATTATGGGGATCTGTTGCTTGGTACCAAAGTTTCTACATTACACAATAATACTCATGAAAATAATCTATATTACATAATCTTTGAGAAAGTAATAATTGGGAATGATGTGCAGAATCAACTGGAACTTGTCCTAAAAATTCATGGATTAAAGCATCAAACAATGCTTTGAGGGATTCGTCATTCTCAACAATTTAAATTTTCTCATTCTCAGAGAGTTTCTCCCACCATTTTTTTAAAATTCCTGTAAAATACCAAACTATCTGAGTGACTATATCTGACCACTAGGCTTTAGTTTCTACTTTTCTTTGTAATTCCCAAGCATGTAATGGTGAGAAGTACTAATTACTTCTGCACATACAATCAATATTGACCAACACGTATTCCAAAATCCTTTTAGATGAGGATTTTCCATCCTAGTAGAGATATTTTCGAGATTTCCTCTAAATCTAGAAAAGGGACTAGAGGAGGCAGCTGTATGGGATGATCTTGATCCGAGGCTTCTATTTCCTTTATTAGAAAAGAAAAAGGTTTCTTCTCTGTCTCTTTTACTGGATTCACAAGTAGCTTCTTCACCTGGTGTTCTAGATTTGACTTCCTCAGTTGGTTGAGGTCCAAAAAATGCCAAGACTATAGGATCTGGTGTACCTTTTTTCTCAAGAAGATTTTGGAGACTCACATAGTTCTTTGATACCGACTGGGCTTGGATAGAAGGAAAATTTTCTAATTTTTTCTTCATTAAATCAGTATTTTCTCTTGCTAACTTTACCATCTACTCCCTGATATTTACCATCAATGGATAAACAGTCTTCCAAATTACCTGATGATTGTGAATTTTGCGTCACTACACCATGTTCTTTAGGAACCAGTTCCAAATTCCAAATTGAGATTTTTGAACATAAAGGTCAGCATCAAAATTGTTAGGAATGTGTCAAACTTATGATTCCTGAAATAAAGAGTTTCACCCTTCCCAGAGCTCAGAGTGAAAGTATTGCAAGAATTCAAGAAAGACATCCAGAACTAGGAAATGCTAGAAGAAATTTCAAGAATGGAACTATGAAGACAAATTTTCAATGGATTCATATGAGAAATCTAACAGATCTAGAATCTAGTGAATCAGAGAAAATGCAGAATTATACAAACTATCAAATAGTTTTTATGTTACAAAACATAGATGACATAGCCAAAGATGTGTTAGAAGTCAAAGAACACATAAAGAAGCTTCATACTGGCTATAATGAAACTCTTGGTTTTTATAACGAGCATAAACGAGCTTCGACTGATATCCAATCAAATATGGGCATAATTTCTAAATCATAAGATCATTTTACTTCAGCACTTCCAAAGCCCCAATCTCCCCCTAAATATCGTGATGTTGATTTGGTTAGTTCTAAGCTAAAGATTCCAGTTTCTTCAGGCTCTAACCACACTGACAAAGGACTTAGAAGCCTTGTTTTCAAAGAGATTGAAACTATCCAAAATGTTGATTTTGAAAAGATAATGTTTGGAATCCAATTAGCAAGAGAAAAATCTGATTTAATGAAGAAGAAATTAGAAAAGTTTCCTTCTATCCAAGCCCAGTCGGTACTAATGAACTATGTGAGTCTCCAAAATCTTCTAGAGAAAAAAGCTACATCGGATCCTACAGTCTTGGCATTTTTTGGACCTCAACCAACTGAGGAAGTCAAATCTAGAACACCAGGTGAACAAGCTACTGGTGAATCCAGTAAAATAAACAGAGAATAAACCTTTTCCTTTTATAATAAAGGAAATAGAAGCCCTGGATCAATATCAGCCCATGCAGCTGCCTCCTCTAGTCCCTTTTCTAGATTCAGAGTCCTTGGGCTTGTCCAACATTCTATGTTAACAAACATAGTGAAAAAAAAAGAGGAAAGAAAAGGCTTGTCATCAATTATAAAGCCTTAAATGAAGCCTTGCTTCCTATATAATATCCTCTCCCAAACAAATAATTTTTTCTAGCCAAACTTGCTAATGCCAACATTTTCAGTAAGTTTGATCTCAAAAGTGGATTTTGGTAGATTCGCATACTTCCAAAAGAAAGGTATAAGACCACCTTCACAGTTCCACATGGTCAGTTCCAGTGGGTTGTAATGCCTTTTGGTCTTAAGAATGCTTCATCAAAATTCCAGAAAATGATGGAAGATATTTTTGGGAGTACAGTTTTTATTATTGTACATATAGACGATTTGGTTATTTTCAATAGAGATGTAAATGAACATAAAGTGCATCTAGAAAAATTTTATAGACTATTTTTTCAGCATGGCTTGGTTTTATAAGATTCTACATAAAAGTTCCAGATTGGTAAAGTGTCTATTGATTATCCTGGTTTGAATATAGAACAAGGCCAAATTCAGCTCCAAACACACATCCTGATAAATCTCCTCAAATTTCCAGATCTTTTGCCAGATATAAAATCTATCCAAATATTTTTAGGATGTTTGAATTACATCAGACAATTCTATGAGCACCAAGCAAGAGATACTAAATTTTTGCAAAAAAGGCTAAAGAAAGAATCTCATTGGACTCCAAAAATGACAATTTCTGTCAAAACAATAAAAAGTAAGATTCAGAATCTGCCTAGACTAAATTTGCCTGATACTAATCTTCCTTTTGTCCTGGAAACAGATGCTTCAGATCACACTTGGGCGGCAGTGTTATTGCAGAAACATGGAAAGAAAGAATTAGTTTGTGGCTACACATCAGGGTCCTTTGATTCAGTAGAAACCAATTATCCTTCTGCTCACAAAGAAATACTTGCAGTAAAAAAGGGAATCAAAATATTTCCCTTGTTTCTTAAAAGCTCCAAGTTTATTGTCAGAACAGATTTAAAGCATATGAAAGGCATCCTTTCTAATAAAAGATTACTTGAGCAAGGGAGCACTAGAGTGTTAAGATGGGCTCTTTGGTTATATGGTTTGGATTTTGATATCGTCTACAAATCAGGTACAGAGAACAAGTTGGAAGATATGTTAACCAAAGAAGGTGCTTCAAAGAATAAAGAAATTAAAATGTTTCAACCAATTCTGCAAGGAGAATATTCTGAAACCCAAAGGCATATAAGGTCTTGTCATGTCAACATTTGTAGTCATTGTAAATATGAATTTTGTTGGGATTTTTTAGTTGTCAGAATTAAGTCTCTTCCTCCTAAAGTCTTGCAAATAGTTTTGCAAAAATGGTTTGATTTAGAGTCTTGCATGTTAGGGTATAATAGTGAGTTGCCATATAGAGATAGGGTTTGGCAGGTTTATTATAATCTGTCTCCAGAAGAAAATCCTATATATTTTTCATTCATCCAGAACATTAATTGGTCACGGCAAGATTATTTCACCATACACCAAAGAGCTAGAATTCAAGGTTTTATCAGAATTTTAGCTTATGCATCAGAATTAGCCAGTCCATGGAATACTTGGAGTTCTTGGTTAAAATTATTCTTGTACAAATATATGCCACACACTTCCTGGATTCTTGACAGTAATTTCAAAGAAACAATAAGTACTCTTTCTTGGGAACTGAGCATAGTAGGAAGAAATGATTATACTGTGGAATTTGAATTCAGACATGAAAATTCAGTAGTGGATCTGATAGAAGATAGCCATACAGTTGAACCACAGTTTAATCTATTTGTGAGTTTTACTGGGATAATTTTAGTAGAGCCAAGTTCTCGACCCTCAAATACTTTCTCTTTTCCATTTTGTTGTTGCCTCCGAGAATTTTCACCTTATTGGTTAGATGATGCCATCCCGATGGACATCAGAAATTTTGATATTGAAACACGACTTGAACAGATTGAGGCTGACAGATTCCAAGATGATGATTTTGAAGAATGGAATAATAGTGACTAATATCCTATGATCACTCTTTGATATCATAAGTCTTTTGTAATTATTAGATATTCCACTTTATTTGATAAAGGCTTTTGTGGGGTTCGTCCTTGTAAGAATCTCCACTGTGTTTGATAAGGCTTTTGTGGGGTTCGTCCTTTAAATAATCTCCACTATGTATTTACTTTAAGGATTCTCTCCTATCCTAAAAGAGCCAATGTCCTAGAATACGGCCAAAAGAAATAATGGGATAATATCTGGTATCTGGTAAAAGTTGTAACCAGATGACCTTGTAAAATCCTTATAAAAGGATAGTAAGTAGAAGTGAGAGGCATTCGAAGTTTGGGTCTGAGTTTGTATCTGAGTCTGTGATATTATTTTATTAATATAATGAAGAAGTGTTTGAAAGTATTTTGTTCGATATCTGAGAAGCCTGCATATCAGTGTGCTCGGCACTGATAAGAATCTAAAGTGGTCGGATCTGTGTTAGATATATTGTGTTGTGTTCATATGCTGTGTTCATATGCTGTGTTCATATCCATGTTGTTTCATCATTTATTTCTATATAGTTGATCTGTGCAAAACTCTGGATCTGCGTAAAGTCTATAAGTTGGAGGTAACGCCATTGTTGAAGGTGTTGAGGCGAAGGACAGCCGTGTTGCCATCCGAAGGTGCAAAGACTTATCATTCTCATTCAAGTGCACTTTTATATATTTATAGATGGCTGGTAATAGTAATGAATATGAATTCATCGCTGGTAATCCCGAAGATAAGAGATTAGCTAGACAGAAGAGATGGTCTTTTATGAATAGATTTATGAATAAATCTAGTGAAGAAAATCTTTATGATGAAAGAGTTTTAGTTCAATAGTTTGAACCACAGCCAAATTGGACACTACCAGAGATTGGAATAGATAAATTATACATTCTACCTGTTTTTCAGTTTAGAGCAGCACAGTTGTTTAGATTCACTTTCGTAAATATCCCTATTTCAGTTGGCCAAGATGTTTACCATATTCCCTTGATAAAGAGAGAAGACATCCAATGGGGATTAGAACATGGTTATAAATATGTGCATATTGGCATGATTCAGTTTGGAATCAATCCTTTGGTCTGTCCTGGTTTAAATAATTCATGTTTAACTTGTATGTTGGATACTCGTTTAAACAACTTCAATGATGCTTTATTAGGAGGATTTCAAAGTCCTTTGAATAACGGTCCTGTCTGGTCATCGCTATCAGGTCTCGCTAAAAGATCCCTATATCAATGATTTTTTGAATGCATATATTCAATTTAAAGGTTTTGATGTAGCTCCACAAACCCATGTTGCCGAGTTGCATAGTTCTGTATGTCTCTGGTTTGTGTCTACTTCTATGCCTCCTCTAAATCCTAGATTGAATAAAAGAGCATTACAAGAAGGAGTAATTTTTGGCCCTGGAAATACTGCTCCACTTCAGATAGGATTCTCTGAATGTACTTTACCTGAAGAATGGAATAGTACATATACTCCTCTTTCTCAGAAATACCCACAACTGCATTCAGTCCCTCAGCCTAAGCAATTACATCGAGTGGACAAACCTGATGGAACAAAAATTCTTCGTTTTACCAATCCTCAATTAACTCACTCCATGTCCCAATCTTTTGCTCGCTCCTCTTTTGGGGTGGTAGATAGAATGGTTCCACCATAAAAATCCACCATAAAAAACCGGATCTGCTCTAGATATTTACCATGATGGATAAACGGTATTGAAGAAGTGTTTGAAAGTATTTTGTTCAAGATCTGAGAAGCCTGCGTATCAGTGTGCTTGGCACTGATAAGAATCTAAAGTGGTCGGATCTGTGTTAGATATATTGTGCTATGGTCATATATTTTTGGTATCGAAGCCATCTGGTTCTTTGTCCATGCTATTTCATCATTGATTTCTATCTAGTTGATCTATGCAAAACTCTACATCTGCGTAAAGTCTATAAGTTGGAGGTAAGGTCATTGTTGATGGCATTGAGGCGAAGGACAGCCGTGTTGCCATCCGAAGGCGCAAAGACTTATCATTCTCATTTAGGTGCACTTTTATATCTTTCTAGATGGCTGGTAATAGTAATGAATATGAATTCATCACTGGTAATCCCGAAGATAAGAGATTAGCCAGACAATAGAGATGGTCTTTTATGAATAGATTTATGAATAAATCTAGTGAAGAAAATATTTATGATGAAAGAGTTTTAGTTCAAGAGTTTGAACCACATCCAAATTGGACACTGCCAAATATTGGAATAGATAAATTATATAGTCTACCTGTTTTTCAGTTTAGAGTAGCACAGTTGTGGGTATTTCTGAGAAAGAGGAGTATATGTACTATTCCATTATTCAGGTAAAGTACATTCAGAGAATCCTATCTGAAGTGGGGAAGTATTGTCAGGGCCAACAATTACTTCTTCTCGTAATGCTCTTTTATTCAATTTAGGATTTAGAGGAGGCATAAAACTAGACACAAACCAGAGACATACAGAACTATGCAACTGGACAACATGGATTTGTGGAGCTACATCAAAACCATTAAATTAAATATATGCATTCAAAAACTTATTGATATAAAGATCTTGTAGCGAGACTTGATAACGAAGAACAATGGATGACCAAACAAGACCATTATTCAAAATAATTTCTTAATCATGTGTTAATTGTCGAATGCATTCAATGATTAACTTAATGAATGTATGAGTTAACCAAATTTTATATTTAATAAAAAAATTGAGTAGCAACTCATATTTTTATGTGTATGTTTTGTACTTTCTTCCTCTATTTTTCCATCCACCGTCATTTTTTTATTATTATTTTTTTAAATTATTATTATATAAAATTTATTAGTTAATAAAGTAATCCACAAACATGCCTGTCGGAAAGTACAAAAAAAAACATGCTCAGTTAAATGAAACTCCTTCAATTACTGCTTTACAGGCCACCATGCTCAATCACATGAAACTCCTTCAATTACTGCTTTACAGGTCACCAACTTCCGCTTTTCTCTATAAATATAATTTCAAACTTTTCACACTACAAGTCACCATCCTCGGTCTTAGCTTATAAATAAAGATAATAACAGTGTCGGAACATGAATGCTAGTACCTAAGGTGTGGACAACGACGCCGCATTTGGATCTGGTTATTGTCTATGGATGCCAGATAGTCTTTTTAACTTTTTTCTGTTTTTTTGGTTTTCTTTAATGTGTTTTATAGCATAAATATTAATTAACGAAATCAAAGAAAAAACCACATGGTTGCGAAGTTTCCATATGGCGGTCTACAAAAATATTAATTAACAATATCAAAGAAAAAACCACAAGGTTGCGAAGTTTGCATCTGATCGTCCACAAAAAAACAGTCAAATAATACCTACCTTTTGTGTATGTTTTATGTTCCCTTATACAGCCTCCAAATAACTCTGATCTCAATCCATTCAGTCTGCAAATGCAGGCCCGCACATGCAGGAAAATTTTCTTTTCTCTTTGAGAGCATCAAGCTTCCCAAGCCTCCCATATTCTCACATCGCTATTTGATTGCTTAACAGAGCGAAACAGCAAAATTTTTCTATTTCCATGTCGTCATCATCTTATTCTTCTTCGGCCTGGCCATTTGCAGCCGCTCGATCACCTCGAGAAGAAACAATATATAAAGTAAAAGAGAAACGGAATACAGAGGAATCAGCCAATGAATTTATTTGAACATTTGGGGGCGATTTGAAGATGCAGAGACTCAAACCACTTTCTGATGCCTCTACCCCTGCCATTGATGGACTCAAACAGAAGACCAACAGCTCCGAAATCAGAAGTAGTCGTCAATATAATCTGTCGAATATTCAGGATTTTGAAAGAACAAAGGATGTTGACAAATCGGCTGCCGATTTCATCAGTAAATTTCGAAAGAATTTGGCTATTGAGAGATGGGACTCTATCGATAATTATAAACAAATGCTTAACAGAGGTGTTTGAAGATGTGTGTCTATATGTATCAAGTATAATTTCTCTTTCCTGTTTTAATTGTTTCTTTTTTTGGTTTAAAAATGTATCCAGAAATGTTTGAGAAAGAAGAAGATAATTAGAATTTGTAAAGAATGCCCTGATTTAGTTGGCATCGTCGATTTTTGTGGTTCGATATTGGTATGTGGTCAATCCAACATGATGGATACTGATTAGAAACCCGATGTAGAAAATAAGTTGAGAAATGGCAAGCAAATCTCCGTTCAGATAATCCTGATTCCTATGTACTAAACACAGGCTGGGTCAATGATCCATACAAAACTGGATACTTATGTTTTACATATAAATATAAATAATATATTCCTTGTCAATTACCTCAATCAGAGATCATTTTCGGTCCTGTTAGACTCCGTCTTATGTCAGTGTGAGATTGATTCTTCTTCAAAACCCTGTTTTGAAGAAGAAATCATTAAATGTGTTTTTTAATATGTATCAAACTCTCCAGCTCTTCAAAAGGCAGCAGCTCAGCTCCTATCTCTGCAAAAGCACAAAAAAAAGAAAACAAAACATCATCAGCAATCAGAGACAAAGCAAAATCAAACAAAACAGAGTTTTGCTTCCAAATGTCGGAAGGCCAAATTATGCAACACGCCCAGCTGTTGGGAGGAGAGAGTTTTGAGAGCTAGTGTAGGAGAAAATTAGAGTTTATTTGTACAGTCTTAGACAGAGATTTTAATGAAAATACCCAGCACTGGCTTCTGAGATTCCTGTGGTATGAAATTTGACAAATGTTTCTTCTCTGTTTCATATGTAGCTTGTAATGTTTTTTCATTTCATTCCTAAATCATTTCTGTTGAATACTTTTAAGTGAGAAAGGCAGAATTCAATTTATTTGCTCTGTCTTGAGGAAGTATTCATAGTTAATGTTTTCTTCTGTTCGACAAGGATCCATCTTCTATGCCCCTGTCGACTTCTCAGCAGTCTTGTCATTCCGTTTATCTCAATTTAATTGTTAAACTTCATGCTTACCTTGCCTCAGGAGATAATCTGTGTTTTTCATTTGATCTCTGCTCTTGCTGTCTTTGCCCCACACAGCCCAGAAACCCCACATTTATTAAAAACCTTATTCATATCACTTTACTAGCCTAAGATTAGTTTCCCTTATCGGTCATCTCAGCCCCATTGAAAATTTTCCGCCGAGATAGACCCGGAGAGAGCCCTCTCCTGTCCTCGTAGGGCTAGCTACAAGGCTAAGGTTGGTTTGATGTTGCCTCGAGCCTCGCCTCTTTCAGCCTGTGGCAGATTCGAGCGCTAACAGGTCCAACTTATTATTTTTTGTTAAACCAGCCTAGATCCATCTTAACTCCAGATCTATCAAGCGCCGAGAGGGATCAAATATCTCGAGGTGAAAACCTCTTTTTTGAGTGCAAAACTTGAAGAAAGGTTTTTACCTCGAGAGATTTGATCCCTCTCGGCGCTTGATAGATCCGGAGTTAAGATGGATCTAGGCTGGTTTCAGTCGTGTGCGACCAAGGAAAATCTATCAATAATATGAGGAACATATGCTTAATTTTATCAATAATATGTAAATACATCTAATATTAACATAACCATTTTAAATATGTTAAATATGTCTAAGATTTATTGAGTCATTTTAATTTTAAATATGATTAGTTACCTCAGTTTGTTGAGATGATAAATATTGTAAAATAACTTTAATGGTGAAATAAAATTTTGAATGCAAAGTGACAATGTAATAATATTGAATGATAGAAACTATGAATAATAAGAATGTAGTCAATTACGAATAGTCTTCATTGTGATCGATTTCAAACTATTTTATTCAAATATTCTTATTTTCACCCATGTTAGTTTTGTCATATTTTCATATTGATTATTTGAAAAAGACAGTTGGAATCCTAAACCATTTAAATATTTAGCTTGAGTAGTTGTAGTAAACATCATACCTTGTCTCTCTTGCTCTCCAATATTAATAGGTTGAATTACTATAACACAAAAATCAATGTACATTGTCAATAATTTTTTGTGCTTACACTGAAATCATTGCACACACACTATTAATCCAATGATTTTAAAATTAATGTACCATCATACATCCAATTACATCAAATTAGAAACCAACATATACACTGGAATCAATGCAACTAATGCAAGAAATCAAATAATAATAGAAAACAACATCTACACTAAAATCAATGCATCTAATGCAAGTAATGAAATATGATTAGAAATCAACATCTACACTCAAATAAATGAGTCTAGTGCAAGTAGGAAAATAGGATTTAAAGCCAACATCTACACTGAAATCAATGCATCTAGTGCATGCGATCAAATAGGATTAGAAATCACCATCTACACTGAAATAAATGCATTTAGTGCAAGGAATCAAATAGGATTATAAATCATCTACATTTAAATCAATGCATTTAGTTAAATCATCTACATTTAAATCAATGCATTTAGTGCAAGCAATCAAATATAATTATAAATCAACATCTACATTGAAATTAATGCATCTAGTGCAAACAATCAAATAAGATTAGAAATCACCATCTACAGTGAAATCAAGGCATTTAGTGAAAGCAATCAAATAGGATTAGAAATCACCATCTACATTGAAATAAATCCATTCAGTGCAAGCAATCAAATAGGATTAAAAATAATCTACATTGAAATCAATTCATCTAGTGAAACAAATCAAATATAGCCAAAAATCAAAATCTACATTTAAATTAATGCATTGAGTGAAATCAATCAAATAGGATTAGAAATCATCATCTACACTGAAATTAATGCATATAGTGCAAGCAATAAAATATGATTAGAAATCATCCACACCAAAATCAATTCATCTAGTGCAAAAACCAAATGGGATTAGAAATCACCATCTACGCTGAAATCAATGCATCTACTGCAGGAAATCTTCTTCCCTCTCTCCCCCCATATATATCTATATATCTATCCATCTCTCCTTCTTTTTCTATTTATCTCACCCCACTATGCACATGCTCTCTCTCACTCCATATCTATCAATTTCCTTGTCCCTCCCTCCTTCTCTCCATCTATCTTTTTTTCTCTTCACCTTACATCTATATCTATATCTCACTCTATCACTCTATATCAACTCCAAAACATAAACTCTCTTTCTCCAATCTATCTATCCATCTATCACTCCCCCCTACTCCTCCTCTCTCTCTCCCCCCCCCCCTCTCTCTCTCTATCGCTTCTATCTCTCTTCCTTCCTGCTACCCTTTCTCCCTCTCTCTCCATCTTCTTTATCACTCCCTCTCTCTCTCTCTCTCTCTCTCACTCTCCACCTCACCTTCCATGTCTTTATTTTTACCTCCCCCTCTCTCCCTCTCCATCTTCATATCTCTTTCCCTACCTCTCTTCACTCTCTCTCCTCCTTTCTCTCCCCCCCCCCCTCTCTCTCTATCTTCACCTTCCAACTTTGTTACCATATGCCTCTATATCTCCTTCTCCCCCCCGTTCTCTCCATATCTCCTTATTCGTCTCTTTATCTCACCCCAAAACATACACACTCCCTCTTCATCTCTCCCTTGTCACTCCCCCTCTCTCTCCACTACTCACTCTCTATGTATTTATTCTTCCCTCCCTCTCTCCTCATCCAGCTCCATCTCTCAATCCCTCCCTCTCTCCCCCTCCAAGTCCATATTTCTATCCCTCCCTCTCTCCTCCTCTCTTTCAAGTCCCCTCTCCTTTCCTTCCTCTCTCTCCCTTTCTCTCCTACCTCCCTTCCTCTTCCCCCATATCTCTTTCTCTCCATCTCTCAGTCCCTCCCTCTCTCCCTCTCCAAATCCATATTTCTATCCCTCCCTCTCTCCTCCTCTCTTTCAAGTCCCCTCCCTTTTCCTTCCTCTCTCTCCCTTTATCTCCTACCTCCCTTTATCTTCCCCCATCTCTCTCTCTCTCTCTCTCTCCTAAAATCCTCTCTTCCCCCATCACTCTCTTCCTCTCTCTCATCATTCCTCTCTCACCTCCTTCTATTTGACCCCCCAGCTCTCTTTCTTTCTCTCGCTCTATGTCCTCCAATCCTCTCTCTTCCCCCATCACTCTATCTCACTCTCCAACTATCTTACTATTTCTATCCCTTTGTCCTTCTCTCCCCCCTTGTCTCCATCACTCCTCCTTTCTCCTTCTCTCCCCCTTGTCTCCATCACTCCTATGTATCTTTATCCCACCCATAAGCATACACACTCTCTCTCCATCTCTCCCTTGTCACTCCCTCTCTATGTATTTCTTCTTCCTTTCCTCGTTCTGCCTCCGGCTCAATCTCTCTATCCCTCCTTCTCTCCTCCACCTCTCATCCTTTCTCTCTCTCCCTCTCTCTCGTACCTCCCTCTCCCTTCCCCCTTCTTTCTCTCTCTCTCACTCTCTACCCTCCAATCCTCTCTCATTCTCCCTCCCTCTCTCCTTATCTCTCTCCCACCTCCATATTTATGTCTCCCTCTCCCTCTCTTACCCTTCTCTAACTCTCTCACTCTTCTCACTCTCTCTCTCTCTTCATTCCTCTTCTCCCTTCTTCTTCAATTTATCTCCATATCCCCCTTGTCACTCCCCCTATTTCTCCACCTCTATCATATATCATGATATATTAATATATATTACAATATAATAAATTTAATATTCTATTACTCTAAACATATTAAATTTAATAATATTAATATTTTAATATTAATGTTAGGGTTAATAATGTTTTTTTTTGCATGGTATTAATAATAATTTCGTCCATGGTATTTGACCCTTATACTTCATATATAATTAGATCTTGATTTCTAATTGTATTTATTTGATATATTACCTCTTTATACCTCTTTTATATTTACTTATTTACCACACCTATTTTATAAATATATTATTTGGCCCATGGTATTTGCCCATGGTATTATTAATAATTTGTCCCATGGTATTTGGCCCATGGTATTAATAATAATTTTTCCCATAGGCTTCACCTAAATAAAACCTATTTTTGAGTTTTTGTAAATATAGAGTGGTTTATTGATTAAATATAAAAATCGGTTTTATTTATTTACCATACCTCTATTTTATTTTTATTTTTATTTATTTACCATACCTCCTGAGTAATATAAAAAGATGTTTTATTTATTTACCATACCTATTGTTTATTTATATTTTTAAGTATTTACCATATTTTATTTATTTACCATATCTTTTTTTTGAGTGTTACTAAACTCTTGATATTTTAAGTTTATATTGTTTAAATTTATTTTTAATAAATTTTTAATTGTTCATTTATATGTTTATGTAAGCTATTGTTCAAGCCGACATTTGTTTTGGCTTCCGACATACTTACACATCGGGGTCATACTGGGATGTAGAATGTGCCTCTCGGCGCAAAAATTAGATAAGGAATAGAGATTAGATCTATTTTTACTCCCGATCATGCCTGTTGTCAGGCTCTGTTTCTCTCTTCTAACTTCCACAACTGCAGGCACTAACAGACTCTTGTACCTCACTGAATCCTTCATAGCGCAGAAGCGGTGGAATTCTTCCGATACAGTGCTCAAGTCAATGAGAAAAATATTTGTATTCTTTCCATTTTATGCTTTTTTGGTTAATTTCCCAACTCGAAAAATAAAATAATTATACCGCTAATAATTGCTGTGATATATAGGTGAATTTCTCTGATTTTATGATTTTTTTTCCGATTAATTCTCCAATCTATAAGAATTCGGACATTTTCTTTATGGTGAATTACACTTATATTTAGGGTTAATTGCAATGAATTTCTTATTTTTATGTTAATTCCCAATTTTATAACATCTCTCTTATTTTGTGAAGGGAAATTATTTTTAGAATTCGGAATTCCATTTGCTAATTTCAATTAGGCTTTGAGTGGATTATGGATTGAATGCATAGATATAGAACGAACCCAATCCTTCAAATAATATGGCGCGCTGTATTGGTGCTAGAATTTCTATACTGGAGTGGCCAGTGAACCCGGATATGATAATTATGGCCTCGTGTTACTTTTTTTTTCAGAGGAAAAAAACATTGTTGTATTAATAGTTCATATATCAGACATTACAAAAATATCAGAAGAGATGATAATCTGATCCAACATCCAGTGGTAATGACTTCATGTGATAGTCGAAACAAATGCAGGATGGGATCATTAAAACATTATGGGGAATAAATCCACCCAAATCAAAATATGAGGCAGTACAGATAAACACCCTGAGAAAAAAATATACAGGTGCCAGCTCTCCAGGAGTAGCTGGAAGGAGAGACAACACTGTAATATGAATCAGTCGCGCTTGTTAAGGCGAAAGGTCCAGAAAACCATGAACACAGATGTGTCAAAAAAGAACACCAACAAATGTGTGAAATAGGCTTGCTTGAGAAGATTCCGTGGAAGTGCCTAAGATGTGCAGTCGAAAAACAAAACCCGAGAAATTACTTCTGGTAGAGATGAAAACAGAAGATGCAAACAGGCTCGCTTGATATGATCCAGAGAACATGCATGTATGTAATTGTTGTGGAATAAATCCAAATGACTGTTCCTGTAGTAGAGATGTGAAAAGAGCATAAACTTATGGCAGGCTCGCTTGATATACTCCTGAAGTAGACTCACTTGTCAGGAGGAGAAACAGAAACATGCGACCATTCTTGGGAAAATCAAAATTGTGAAAAGCAATTCCGTAACAGGCTCGCTTGTTAGCAGTGATAAAAACAAAAACCCTGCAAAAAGAGAAAGGCAGGCTTCTCTCCAAGGTGAAACTATCTCACATGAGGAAGAAACAGGTCCGATTCCAATGTACTGACAGTATATACTCAAGAAGTATACCAAAAATTCATGAGTCCGAGAAGAAAGTAGTACTGGGAAAAACAAGCTAAACCTCTTGTAGTTGAGTAGGATAGGAAGAAAGAAGATAGATCAAATAGGAAGATCGAGGAGGTTTCAATCTATATATAGTGAAAATAGAGAGGTGTAGCTAATAGAAACAGAAACAACAGTGAGCATACAATAAGTGGATGTAGAAGAAAAAAGGTATCTGTATAGAGACAATTTTATGGTAAAGGAACAGAATTTTCCAAATGAAGTACTCCATCCTTGAAGTGGAGCACCTGAATAACACCAAAGGCTACATTTAATCCCCTTTTAGACAGACTATCAGCTCGTGAATTCAGGTCCCTGTATATGTGCTCAATGGGAGGGGATCCCAGTCTCTGCCAAATCCTCTGGACCCTGATGATCCAGCCCTGTAAAGACGGTATATGAAGCTGATTATGGCCCATGATAACGCCAACAATCAAAGTAGAGTCTCCATATATGTGAAGATCCGTAAGTTCCATGTTGGCCGCCACTAATAGTCCTCCCCAAAGGGCCATTAACTCGGCCTTATTATTGTATCCATGTCTGCCATTCCAAAATAAATGGATTCTTTCCTGAGCGGATATCTTAATCCAAGCGCCACATCCTGTATTTCCCTCCTTGCAAGCGTCGTCGAAGAAGACAGCCGGTAGTGATATCTTGTGAGGTCGAATCCGATGGGAGCCATCAGTGGGGCATGTGGACTTTGTTGGCATGGCATCGATCCAGGTCATGATAGCCTTGAAAATGTGTGAAAGATTGATTGGGATAGCATCAAATATGAGCCGGTTCCTTGCAAGCCAAACCTCCCATATGAGGTAGAAGGGCAACGTTCTAAATCTATTCTTAATGGAGTCCCATTTGTACATGACATCAATGAAAACAGTTGGAGCCCAATCAAAATCAATAAGGTTTACAGAGAATAATCTCCAGAGTTGAATGACCTTGGGACATTGAAAAAATAGATGATCAACAGTCTCTTCGGCAAGGCCACATATAGAGCATCTGTTGGGGCCCATCATGCCTCTTTTGATCAGATTATTCCAAGTCAGAATTTTATTCCTCCAAGTAAGCCAGCCAAAAAGGATGATTTTGTTTGGAAGCCCACGTTTCCAGAATTGTGCAAAAATTCCTGAACACTGTGATGAGTAGGATTGGTAATTGATTCTGTGATAAATATCTTTGACAATCGGAAGTTCCGCAGACATCGGCACATCCCAAATGATGCAGTCGCCTCCGATAGAAAAGTAGACACCAACTGCACTTAAAGATTCATGTATATGTTCCCATTCAGTAGCTATTTCATCATGAAGTCCTAGTTTTTGTGCATTCTTGAAGATAGGGGCCCCAAAAGTCCTTGAAGAGATAGTCTGTGAGAGATAGCAGATTCCCCGGTGAGCAAGAAAATGAATAAGCCTTGTAGATGGTTTTGTCTGGCTATCAAAACCTTGCATATTAAGGTTGCTGAGAGGAATTCGACTTCCGTCCCTGAAAAGCCATGTGAGTCTGACCCCAACATGACCCAAGATCTTCTTGAAACTGCCCCAGATAGCCGAATAAGATGCAGGGAAAAGGAATTCGTGGCAGAGGAGGAAATTTAAGGGTTCACCGGTGAGATATTTGCATTTGAAAATCTGCGGCCAAATTCCTGATCCGTTGGTAGCCTGCCAGAAGGATTTGATGAGAAAATCCATGTTGAAATTCCTTGTGTCCAAGATGCCCCAACCATCATGATCTTTGGACCTGCATAAAGAGGAAAGTCTGACAAGGTGGAATTTATGAGTATCCCCTGATCCATTCCAAAGAAATCTGCCGATGATCCTGTTTATGTCTTCCACTATATTCGCAGGCAGATAAAAAATATGTCCCCAATAAACCAGGAGTTGGGAAAGGACAGCCTGAATCATGATATATCTGCCGCCCAAGGAAAGCCATCTGTGTGTCCAAGTGTTGATTTTGCTTCCTAAAACGCTCGAGCATCCATAGCCAATCCACCCGGTGGTATCCACATGGTTTGATCTTGTAACCCAAGTATGACAGTTCGTCTGTTAACAACTGAACACGAACCCCTAAGAACTCCGCAATGTAAAGGATTTCATCAAGGTCACCAAACTCATATAGAAGAAAGGATTTGTCCTTGTTAATGTGCAAACCTGTGGCAGCAGTAAATCTGTTGAATATGAAGAGCATGTAGAACCAGTGATTCCTTCTCAGGCTCCCAAATAGCAGCATGTTGTCAGCAAAGAGCGAATGCGAGGTCAATGTGGAATCAGAAAAAGAAAAACCTGATATGAAACCATTACGTGTCGCCATATGCAACAGTTTACTGAAACCATCCAAAATAAGTATGAAGATCAGCGGGGACAAGGCGCATCCTTGTCTTAGTCCCCGGCCAGCCGCGAAGAAGGAGGTAGGAAGACCATTAATAAGAACAGCGAATCTGACTGTGGTAATGCAAGACATAACCCATCGGATGATTCTGAGCAGCAGTCCTATTTTGAATAAAACCAGTCGAATGTACGACCAATCCAGGGTATCGTAGGCCTTGTGGAGATCAACTTTCATAACCAAGGCCTCACATTTCTGAGAGTGTATGGAGTGTAAAACCTCCTGTGCTACAGCTATGGCATCATGAATAGACCTGCCTTTGAGGAAGTCGTATTGCTCGAGAGATATATGAGCAGAAAGGGCCGGCTTTAATCTGTTAGCGATGATCTTGGAAGTGATTTTATACAAAATTTTGCACAAAGAAATTGGTCGGTATTCCCCGAAGGTTGAAGGGTTATCATTCTTTGGTATGAGGGCAATGAATGTGGAGTTCAGATTGGCCGGGATACTTCCAGATGTTCTGAATGATTCCGTGATAGCCGTCAGTTCTTCCCCCATAATATCAAAGAAGAACAGGAATAACTTAGAGGCCTAGCCATCTAGACCAGGGCACTTATCGTGTGGAAAGGATTTAAGCACCCCTTCGACCTCGGCTATTGAAATAGGCACATCCAAGGAAATTATGTCATTGTCTTAAAAAATTCTAGGAACTTGATCAAGAACCCATTGTTGACATGGAGGATCTATCTCTTGGTTCTGCTGAAAAAAGGCCAAAAAATGTAGGAAAGCTTCGTGTTGAATTTCTGGCGTTGTAGTAGAAAAGCTACCATCAATCCTCTTGATGCGCCATATAGCATTCTGATTCCTGCGGTCAATCCTCTTGATGCGCCATCAATCCTCGTGTTATTATCTCAATGGTGTTGGAATACTCTCGGATTAGTTACAAATTTAAGATATTCATTGGTTGGAGTATATTTCATGTTTTGTTATTTGATAATTTCTGGGTAAATACTTTTTCTTTTGAAATGGTTTACAATTTCATAAAGTTTTATTGGAATAATTGTGAGCTCTCCGTAATTCCCAATTTAAGTGTTTTAAAGCTTTTTCAAGATATTAAATCCAAGTAGATCCATGTAGAATTAAAGTTACATTCTAAACAGTCTGAAATTTATTTCGCCAAATCGGATAAAATTCCCATGATATCAGATAAAATTTCGCCAAATTCGGATAAAATTTGTTTCTCCATAACGGCATCGCCTGATGTGGATTTCTCCTTTTTTCCATCACCTGATTCACGAGTTATGACAGCCTTTGCAGAACATATTGTCATGGTAATTATCGTTAAATTTATTTCACTAAATTCCTAAAACATATAATAATTAAAAAACGCTTAAATTGTTATGGAAGTTGATATCTCGGTTATGCCATTGCCTGATCATGAGTTATTACAGGCTTTGGAAAACATACTGCCATTGTGCTTATCGTATCCATTAAGTTAGATATGAAAAAGCCAACAATTAATATATTTTTTTAATAATTTGATAGAAGTTAATTTCTTTTTTTTTTTTTTTTGGGTGGCATTACATCATTCTATCTAATATATCAGTTTTATTGGAGTGGGGAATTGAACAAATAACTTTACATCAAGGAGTATCTTAATGAAAGACGTGATCACATATATTCAAGACCCCTTTAAATGAATGTAATTAATTTGATAAAGTTAATGTAGTTTATTTAAAGTGCATATATCAAGATTTAAATATAGAAGAGATGAATTAAACATAGCATTTAAACATTTCAACATAACATTAAAAGTGTCAATTAAAATAATAAAATACTTATTTTCAATTTTTTTACACAATCTATTGTAAACATTAGACATAGACTTTGTTGCTCCAATTCTCTTAATAAAAAGTCCCCTTTGAGTTGGAGCTGAGTCCACAAGAATGAGAAAGCTCCTATAAGTCTCAAGAGTGCACTTACACAACACAATATCTAATAAAAACATAGTGACATGAATTCTACATTAACTCTAATCACCAAACTCTATTCCCCATCAATTTGCACAACCCAATGGATGTGATTTCCTTCTCTATTATTGTAGTTGTTTAGACAATCTCCTCCCCCTCATACAATTAGCTAGGATTTTCTCAAAGTGGGACTCCACAAAATCCAGTTGTTATTGTAGTGCTCACAATCGCCTTTACACATGCTCTTGGGTGAATCTTCAATGGGAGCTCCTCATACGCATATGAACCTAGATGTAAGCATAATTACTAGCTTCAATAAAGTGTCTTCAAAATACAATAATGCCCTCTTGTTTTAATGAGCACTAAATTTTATTTAATCTCTTCACTTCTTGTTGTTTACATAACTTAATATCCCTCCATTTTGAATTCCATCTCATTTTTCCCATGCTTTTTTGACTTACACTCTTCCCAAAAGTAATAGCTCTGAAACCATTTACTTAACCTTACATTAATTGACTTAACTTGTTCTTGAGTAACCAATTGAAGTGACTCTAATATCAACCTCACACATACATTCAATTATTAACTTTAGTAGTTCAAATATGGATGACTCTAATATCAACCTCACACATACATTTAATTATTAACTTTAATAATTCAAATATGGATTAAACCAATTAAGGTGACTCTAATATCAACTTCACACATACATTCAATTATTAACTTTAATAATTCAAATATGGATTACTTGGTAACCATAAATAATTTAAGAAAAAGACATAAGATTATAGGTATTGGGGTGGCTCTAATATCAACCTCACGCATACATTCAATTATTAACTTTAATAATTCAAATATGGATTACTTGGTAATAACAATAATTTAAGAAAAAAACATGAAATTATAGGTATGTTGTTTTCCCTTTAAACCCACTTTTCATCCCGTCCTATAAAACCATAACCTCCTACCAATCATTTTAGAAACAATGATGTATTTTATTTTATTAATTTCTATACATCATTTTTATATATTACATACTCAGTTCTTAACTATTTATAATATATAAAATGTTACATTATTAAAGCTCAAATGAATGAGTGTGTGCCAATGCTTTGGAAGTATTATTATTTATTAATTAATTTTAATTTAATTATTAATAAGTAATCAATTATTAATAATAAATAAATTATTTATTTATTAATTTAATTAATAATTAAATACATTATTTAAATAACTAACAATATTTATATTAATATTAATATATTAACAACATTAACATATTAATATAACATATATTAAATATTTATCAATATGGTTGTACTAACAATTTAAAATAATACACTCATATTTATATATAAAAATAGTAGACTCATATTTATGTATAAATTTTTTATAAAAAATAGAATAGTTTAACATGATTTGATAATAGTGACTTGAAACTGCACACAATGCTTTGGATAAGACTTCCTCTCTTAAATGATGATAATGAAATGCGGACGTTCAAATAGGTTAATATACATTATAATATGTTTGATCATATCTTATGTTTCAAACTTCGTGTGAAGGAAACAAACTTCATTTGAAGGAAATATATTATTTCTTAATAGTCAAAATTCGTGTGAAGTATAATATTTTTCAAAAATCCAAATTCGTAAGTGTTATGAGATTAAGTATTTTATTTTTTTTAACTGTTAAAGTTTGAAATTGTGGTAATTGAGAGGAGACGAGAAGACACATTAAGGGAAAGCTAACAATTTCTTGAATAATTGGAAGTTAAAACATCATATCTCTTAAATTCAATCATAAGGCGGATCCAAGATGGATTCGTGTTCTTCCGTAACCCAATTGAAGTAGTCAATGCAATTTGTTCTCTTTGTTATTATGACTTCATTAAGATATTCATTGTTATTGAAGTGCTAGTGAGTCACTCGGAATAGTATCCAGCTTGGGCAACACGAATGTCTAATCTTCTCCCGCACAACACTCGCCCATTATTTTATTTTACATTAGGTAAATAATATTTCATGTGTATTGTAAAGTACATATTTATATATTTAAATGTTTTTGTTTTAAATTATAATTTTTTTTTAAATATATAATTTTTTATTTTATTATTTTTTATTAGTTAAATTATCAAAAGAAAATAGTATTAGTTTTATAAGTATTAAATTGAATTTAAATTGGAAGAGCTTTGGTGATGATTGGAAAACTGATTTGTCCAATAATAAGATTAGAGTTAGGATTCTCTTTGAGACTTAATAAAAACTAATGCAACTATATATATTAAATAGGTGATAAGGTTAATAAAGGCTTATTGGCATATTGCCAAACACTTATCAATATTTACTTACAAAACAATTATTTTTCAAAAAACAAATCTTACCCACATTTACTTACAAAACAACTATGTCTAGGAAAAAGCATCTTACATATTTTGTCACATAGGAAAATTCATCATCTAACACTCTTCTTGAGAGATAGATCAAAACTAACAAACTTATTATCAAACACTTTAAACTAACAAACCTATTATTAAACACTTTGCAACATTTACTTACATAGCAACCATGTGTTAAAAAAATCATCGTACCCACCTTTATTTACAAAGCAACCATGTCTCAAAAAAACACATCTATCCATATCTCCTTTTGATTATGATTTCATTTCATATTATACATTGCAAAGTAATGTGCAAGAAAATGGATGGGTAAGGATATTGGGCATATGTTGGTGGATCAACAATGTAACAAGATGGGTTGGACTAGAGCATTTACAACACTACCAAAATACACATCACTTATTGATAATTGAGCAAGTTTCTCTAAATAATCTCATGTTTATGTATACTAGTACACATAAAAGTATAAATATTTTTTAAATAAATTTTAGCATTATTATGCACTTAATAATTATTTATAATTAAATCAAAATTATAAAAGCTCATAGTGAGACAAATACAAAAAGCATACATCTTTTTAAATTGTCGTGACATGTTTATCGAAAAATGTGAACGTCAAATTCCAACCCTTAAAATACAACTTGATTAGTAGCTCTGCCTAGGTACTCCATCAATGATAGTTGGACACACATAAACCATGAATGCATCTCGTTACTTATAACGTGACTATTGGAAGGCATGCCACAAACACAACTGACTATAGAAGAAGTGAGGACCATCTAGATCTCCAGTATAATAGAGAGGATTTTGCTAAGCACCATTTTCATTTAAAACGAGAGAACCCAGTTTATAAGAAAGAGAGGCTTGAATTCTTTTGGCTAAGCCATTAGTACCAATCATTGTCACATATTAAAGAATAAGGACAAGAAAGGATTATGTTAAGCATTGTTTTCCTTTAAAACGAGAAAACCTGATTTTAAGAAATAAAGTCTTGAATGCTTTTGTCTAAGCCATTGGTACGAGTCATTGTCACATCTTAAAGAATGAAGGACTGAACAAAGAAAGAAAATTTGTACCGAGGATTCGAGAGGGAATTTTGGTTGTGGATCCAATTTAAGGCATACGTTAAAAATACCAATATATAGTCTTTATTTTCATAAGTGTGGGACTTATCCCACGTAATATTCAAGGCCAATAAGACTGGGATAGGGATTTTCTCAATTGAAGACTCTACAAAGTCTAGTTGTTATTGAAGTGCTCACAATATCCTTTACACATGCCCTTGGGTGATTTTTCAATGACATCTTCTCACAAGTATACTAGCCTATCTCTCAACATAATTACTAGTTTCAACAAACTACCTTCAAAACACAATAATTTTGTCATGTTTTAATGAGTAGTAAACTCTACTGAATCTCTTAACTTCATGTTCTGTACATAACTACATATCCTTCTACTCAAATTTCCTCTCATTTTCCCATGATTTTTTTATTCTCACTCTTCCCAAAGATGTTTGCAATCAATCTTGGTTGTCATTTAACTTTTTATTATCAACATAACTTCATGGCCCTCTGTTTGAATTTTCTCTTATTTTCCCCATGCTTTCTTGACTCTCACTATTTCCAAAGATGATTGCACTCAACCAATGTTGTCATAATTAAGTGAGGTGACTCTCTCACCCACCTCTTACACTAGTATACTTAACCCCATGGTTTACTAACTAGTTGAGATGACTCTAATATCAATGTCACACATGCATTCAATAATTAACTTTAATAAGTCAAATATGGATTACATGGTAATGACAGATAATTTAAGAAAAAGAAATGGGATTATAGGTATGTGGATTTTCATCTTGGACCCCACTTTCATCCATTTTATTATAAAATCATAAGTTCCTATAACTCTATATTCATTCATTTTAAAAACAATGATGTATTTTATTTTATTAATTTCCTTACATAATATTTACATACTACATATTGAGTTCTTAACTATTTATAATATATACAATTATACGTTATCAAAACTCAAATGAATCAAATTTGGGTGAAGGCTATGATACCATGTTGAGGTTTTTCATTTCACCAAAATTCACTATCATTATCTTGAATGGAAAATTAACCAAACCCTTATCATTATCAAAAGTAGAAAATGAATCTAATGTTCCACTATATATCTCAAATGAATCAAACTTGGGCAAAGGCTATGATACCATGTCCACCTTTTTCATTTCACCAAAATTCAAAAATAAGCCAAAAATAAATCCCATGTTCCATGGTATATTTTAACTTGAGTGGAAAATTATATCTCAATATCTCAGTGTAGTGGTTAATCTAAATAATCCATTATCAATGAATTGAGCGTGACAATTACCCCAACATAAATTATAACTATATAATTTGAACCATAACATCAATATAAATAATAATCCAAAATACATTGGATATTGATAATAAAACACAATTGTAGAATTTTTAATAACCTAAAATAGTGGACTGAGATTCATCCAAGGCTAAAACACCACTTTGGATAACGCATCATCTCTTAAACGATCAGAATGAAATGTTGGAGATGTTCACGTAGGTTGATATACATCACAGTATTTTTAATCATATCTTATGTTGCAAACTTCGTGTGAAGGAAATATAATACTTCCTAAAAGTCAAAATTTGCGTGAAATATAATAATTTTCAAAAATCAAAATTGGTTTAGTGTAATTAAATTAGGTAATTTGTTTCGTAAAACCTATGAAAATGGAGAGGAGAAACTTTAAAGGAAAGCTAACAATTCCTTGAATTTGTAGATAATCGCGATGAATTTTAAATTTTTTAAACAAACTAATTTTACACGCGAGAAACCTAAAAATAAAAATAAAAATACTACATTGTATTAAAGACTATTTAACAATTTAGTGTGAAAGGATGTGTAAGTATATTATGTCTCTAATAAAAAAAATTTATTAATGTCTACTCCAAGTAAAAAGGAAAATAACTATATAAAAAACTGTAATATAATTCAAGCCAAAAAACCTAAAATCTTGCTCTAAAATCTTTCAATTTTTCTTTTAATTAAATATTTGTAAAATGAATATTTAAAAGGAAAAACCATATTTTAGGGATATATTAAAATATTTAAAGACATAAATATTTCCACTTCAAAATTGTAATATTATTCTATAATTGTGTTCTTGTATGTTGATTCAATTGTAAAATCATATACATAGGAGCATTCTTATTATTATGTCTCTTTTTCTAATTTTAAAGTAATGATAATGATATATGTGTTTATATGGGTTTAAGAAAAGGAATGAAACTCAAACCCTTAACCTTGGGTTCCTTAACACCTATGGAATCCTCATTTATCCACAATGTTATGCATAAAATTTATATCAATCATTTAGCATTCATATGATATATTATGTGAACCCCTTTGTCATAATTTCAACTTTTACAACTTTTAGTTTGACACTAGCCATTTCCTACTACGCCACCCCTCCCCCTACAATATCAACTTGGCATTCATGTTGCGTGGGTCCTTTATCTATGTGTGAAACAAGTGAACCACAATCTTGACAAAGTTACAATTGGATAGTTATGATGACATAAGTTGATCGAACAATCAGACAGCAACCGATCCGGAGACACAAGAACAAGAGATGCAAGATCCCTTTGAACTCACCCCCACTATTGATTTGAAAGGACTGTATTAGTTTTGTTGTGCTAAGCGTCTTTTCAGTTAATAAACATGTACATACTTGTCTCCATAGTTTGCTTAAGGATTGAGAATTTAACTATGAGATATAGATGATTTTAGTGAATTAGAAGCATGAAATAAAACCAAAAAACATTAAACAACCGTCTATAATAAAGAAATAAAACACCACATAACATTTACACAACACGCATGATGAAGCAGTTCACCCCTCCTGGGCTACATCTGTTGGTCTAGCTCCCAATGGCATGTCCATATTTCATTATGCTCAAATACATGTACTTACAGGCCTCTAATGGCTATTTTCTCTACAACAATGGCTCTAGAATGCTCCAATTAGTCTAGAATGACTCTTCATTCACTTAGAATGGGCGAAAATTGAGCCTACAACTCATTTTCCCAGTAACACCTAGAAAAACTCCAGTAATTGTGGATAACTCCACTTAACTAGAGTTAAATTTGGCCAACTCCGCACAAAAATAGCGCACTATAATTTTTTTGCCAGAGATAGCCATTACATTTAATATGGGTGGTTAGGGGTGGCCACATGCCAACCCCTGTTCCACGGTTACCACAATGGTGGAGCGAAACTGTAGCACGAACCCTGGTGGTAAGTTACAACTAGAGTTAAAAGCAGGTTTAAGACCTGACCACATGGAGTTATTTATTGTAACTCGGGCGGTTAACGTTTTGGTGTTATGTTTTTATATTGCAATGTGACCAGCCTTCCACAGGATCGTCGACAATCCCAACCCCCAAAGGAATATGTATCAAACTTGAAATACAACTCGAGAGCTATAGAGGTTAAGACTCATAGTGTAGCGCAAGCGGTGTGGTGGGTGGTTGTTCTACCAGAGGTCATGGGGTCGAGCCCTGCGAACCTCCATAAAATTTTAATACGCCTTACTAGGGACACGTGGAGGCCTCAGGGCTGGCCACATGTCACCCTCCCATTGCCTCTTTAAAAAACACGTACAACCCTTAAAAAAAATCATATAGTACCACTTTTGATCCACCAGTTGGCCCAGAGAAAAGGAATATTCTTCAGAATATTCCTTTTTGTTGACTATGCATCCTCCATGCTGACTCGGCATCCGAGTCAACCCTGTCCCAAAATTTAGTTGTTTGGGAATTCGATCAGAACATGATATCTCCCTCATACAACATCAGTTTTTTGAACCGTTCATGGCATCGGAAGCAAGAAGACGAGATCTACGCAACCATCCTGGTTTCAACACAACCCTGTAACTTTCAATTTTGAGCAAAATTTATGAACTCCTGATCACTCCTCCCCATTGGGAAGCTTTTGGACCCCAAAAGACTTGATTACCTGTTCAGTAGATGAGGGTACAACTCCCTCACCTTTCCAACCTCCATCCACTTTTCCTTGCTTGGCTTACTGCCTTTGAGCCCAACTCGAAGGTAGTCAACACTCCCCCTCTTGGATGCTTTTGTCCTCCTTTCAAGAATTGTATCTTCCTTTAGCTCATCTAAAAATTTTGGTGAGAAATCTTCAATAGAGGGCAGCTGAACATCACTTTCTTGATCATCGATCAAAGGTGGCTCATAGAAACATAAGTTTTCAACATTAACAACTGAATACATTTGCATATATGAAGGCAATTCAAGTTGAAATGCATTGTTACCAACTTGATTTATGATCTTGAATGGACCATAGCGAATGGGTTTGAGCTTTTTACCTTTCCCTTGCATCCTTTCTTTGCTAATGTGCAACCATACCTCATCTCCTTCTTGAAACTTGTGATCAACTCTATGTTTGTCATGCCTCTCTTTGTATTTTCTTTGACTTTTCACAAAATGTTCTTGAACTTGTTGATGTATAATATGAATTTTCTCAATGAACTTTCGAGCCTTGTCAATATCACTATGGCCATCGATTGCAACATCCTTACCAAAGATGAAGTCTAATGGTGATTTTGGAAAATACCCAAAGCATATTTCAAAAGGTGATGTCTGAGTAGAAGAGTGATTTTCCCAGTTGTAATCGTGCTGAATGTAATGAAATTTCTCATCCCACAACTTAGGATGTTTGCTGCAATATTCTCTCAATAGATGCACAATGGTTCTGTTCACCACCTCGGTTTGTCCATCAATTTGCGGATGAAAATAAATACTCTCTTTCAGCTTTGTGTCCATCATACTCCAAAGATTAGAGAAAAAATTCCCAATGAACCTGGAATTCCTGTCACTAACAATAGAAGTTCGAAATCCATAATGAACCCATACATGTTGAAAATAAATTTCAACAGTTTGTTCAGCAGTAATGGTTTTCTTACATGGCATAAGTATACACATTTTACTGAATCTATCCACAACTACATAAAGATAATCATGATGTTTTCTTGCAATAAATGAGACCTCCAAAAAATTCCATGGAGACCCTCTCCCATGGCCTTGATGATACCGGTAGTGGAATGTACAACCCAAGCTTCCTATTACTAGGCTTGCTTGTTGCACACATAGAACAACCTCTTATAAAAAACGACACACTATCTACCATTTGAAGTGTTAGAGAATTTATATATTCTGAGGAAGAAATGCAACACATAAAATATGCGGAAAACACAAGCACACAAAACACATAAAACTAGAGAGACACAGATATACGTGGTTCACCCAGTTTGGGCTACGTCCACCCCGAACAGCCAGTCCTTCCTTTCTATTATCCAGCAAAATGAAGAGACACAACCTACAGCAGATCCGTTGTAATATCCTATGTTCTCTCTCACAATCTCCCTATCAGTTTCTCGCTCAGAGAATACACATACAATACACATTTGCAATACAATACCCTCATACAAGCGAGGGGTTGCATTCTAGGGAAAAAAAACATAAACTAAACATAACTTCTACCGTCAGATCATCTTCGTAATGAATGGCCCAGATTGACTAGAAACTAATATACTTTTACAAGGAAATTTTACATATGTTTTTAGCTTCACGGGTGTTGCCCGCGAAACCCCCCGGCAGGGGGGGAGGGATCTATAAAGAATCATAACTTGCCCCCCCGGACCCCCTAGGTAAGCATTTAATTCGGCCCGGCGTTGTCGCCCCATTAAGGTACGGGGGTCCAACACTGTGATACAAAATAAACAAGATAATGAGGCTGCACACCCAACAATCTCCCACTTGGAGACTGATTGTAGCAACTCTACCGCTGCTTCATTTGTTGGACAATGACTCCTCTTTGGACCGGTTGCTTCATCTTACATGCGTCATTGAAAGAGTCAATAAATAGAATATTCGTTTCTCCCTCGTCTAACTTTGTTAGCATTGTTGCTGACTGGGGTCACTCGACTTTAAATATCATCTTCCTTTTCTTCGTATGAAATGAAATGGTACTTGAGATGTATGTGTTTAGTCCTGGAATGAAATGCTAAGTTATTTGCAAGATGAATGGCACTTTGGCTATCACTGTATAGCGTGCCCATATCATGCTTCTTACCCAATTCATCCATAAACCTTTGTAACCAAATCATTTCTTTACTAGCCTCTGTAGCAGCAACATACTCTGCTTCTGTTGTTGAAAGTGCAACAACAATTTGGATTTTTGAAACCCAACTGACAGTTGTTCCACCTACAGTAAATACATATCCTGTAGTGCTCCTCCTGTTATCTCTGTCACCTGCCATATCTGCATCAACATATCCTTGTAGAGCAATGTTTGAACCACCAAAGCATAATGCTTGATTTGTGGTACCTCTCAAATATCTGAGAATCCATTTTACTACCATCCAATGTTCTTTTCCTGGATTGTTCATGTACCTGCTTACAACTCCCACTGTATGTGCAATATCAGGCCTTGTGCAGACCATTGCATACATTAAGCTTCCAACTACTGATGCATATGGAACTTTAGACATATAGTCCATTTCTTTTTGGGTCTTGGGGCACATCTTAAGTTTGAAATAGCTAGCAAAAGGTGTACTAACTGGTTTTTCATTCTACATATTAAATCTTTTCAACACCTTTTGTATGTATTCATTCTAGGACAATGTTAATTTGTGATTTTTCCTGTCTCTAGTTATTCTCATACCAAGGATTTGTTTTGCAGCTCCCAAATCCTTCATTGCAAATGAATTTGCCAATTTTCTTTTGAGCACATTTATTTCTTTCATGTTAGACCCTGTAACAAGCATTTCATATACATACAATAACAATATAATATAGCCTCCATCATTTTTCTTTTTCAGATAAACACAATGATCAGAGTGACATATAGTATAACCCTGTTCAAACATAAACTTGTCAAATTTTAGATACCACTACCTTAGAGTCTATTTTAAGCCATCAAAGCTCTTCTTTAGCCTGCACACTAATTTTTCCTTCCCAGGTTTGACCTCATATCCTTCTGGCTGCTACATATAGATCTCTTCCTCTAAATCTCCATGGAGAAATGTTGTCTTTACATCTAACTGTTCAAGATGCAAATCTTCTGCGGCTACAAAACTTAAAATATTTCTGATTGAAGTCATCTTAACAACAAGGGAAAATATTTCATCAAAATCAATTTCTTTCTTTGTGCAAACCCCTTCACCACAAATCTAGCTTTGTAACTCTATTTTCCTCCATCTTCTTCATTCAGCCTATAAACCCATTTATTCTGCAATGTATTTTTACATGCAGGAAACCTCACTAAGTCCCAAGTATAGTTATGTATTAATGAGTCCATCTCTTCTTGCATGGCTAGCTCCCACTTCCTCCTAGTTTCAACCTGCATTGCTTCTTCATAACATTCGAGTTCACCAGAATCAGTCAACAATAAATAATATAATGAAGGAGAGTATTGTTCAGGGGGTCTACTTATCCTGGTAGATCTTCTAACACCACTTTCAGGTGTTTGAGGTGCCTGTTTCTATTGTGGTGGTTTTTGTTGTTGTGGCTGTTGATTATTATTATTTTCAGATAGCTTTACTTTTCCTGTGATCTCATCAAGAACTGTGTATTCTTTGTTTTCCTCTTCATGTTTCTTTTCCCGCAACTGATTCTTATACAAGACCTTTTCATTGAATATTACATCTATGCTCCTAATGATTTTGTGATTTTCATGATCATATAAGCGATAACCAAAATCATTAACACCATATCCAATAAAGGTACATTTCTTTGATTTTGCCTCAATATTTGTTCTATTTTCTTTATTAATATGGACAAAGGCCTCATAGCCAAAAGGCTTTAAAAAAGTGTAGTTTACATTTGTACCTGTCCATGCTTCCTCTGGAATACCACCATCCAAGGAACTTGAAGGCCCTCTGTTTATTAGATAAACAACAGTATCTACAACATCTGCCCAAAATTGTAAAGGCAATCCTGCATGCAATCCCATGCACCTTGCACGCTCCATGATTTTTTTGTTCATCATTTATAACACACCATTTTCTTGTGGTGTTATTGGAATTGTCTTCTCTCTGTGAATTCCATGCTCTGAATAGTACCTATCAAACTCTTTGCTGCAATATTCACTTCCATTGTCTAATCTAAGACACTTCAACTTCTTTCCTATCTCAATCTCAATCAAAGCTTTCCATTTCTTGAAAGTATCAAATACATCAGATTTATTCTGAATACAATAAATCCAAGTTTTTCTAGTTGCATCATCAATAAAAGTAACATAATAACAAGAGCCATCGAGAGCTGATACCTGAGTAGGCCCCCATACATCTATATGCACAAGCTATAATTTTTTTCTCTTCTTTTCTTTCCCAACTCTGAGAAACCTGACTCTCTTCTGTTTTCCATAAATACAATTCTCACATAAATCCAAATCAACATTCTTCAAACTCGGCAACAAATTTCTTGAGTGAAGAATCTTTATCCCCTTCTCACTCATGTGTCCGAGCCTATGTTGCCATAATGTTGCATCTGCTCCTTTGGAAGTTAAAGCATTAACAGAGTTAGAAATAACATTGCATAAATACAATGTACCAACCTTTTCGCCTTTTTCTATTACCAGGGCTCCTTTGGTGACCTTCCAAGTTTTATCTGTGAAAGTTGTCACACAACCTTCACCGCCTAACTTCCCTATTGAAATCATATTTTTCTTCAGATCTGGAACATGCCTTACCTCCTTTAATAGCCATTGGTTTCCATTCTGCTGTTTTACAAGAACTTTACCCATTCCATCAATTTTACAGGGTTTATCATCACTCAAACGGACTTGTCCAAAATCTCCTTGAACATAGTCATGAAAATATTTCTTATCAGGTGTGGCATGGAATGAGGCCCCTGAATCTACCACCCATGAATCAGTAACATTTTCGAAAGAAAGAATCAAAGAATCTTCTAACACATCATGTGTCACATTTGCTTCATGATTGTTTTCTTGATGTGCATCTCCTTCTTTTCCCTTCCGAGATCTACAGTTTTTCTTCAAGTGTCCTTTCTTTCTGCATTTCTAGTATGCTATCCCCGATCTAGACCTAGATTTTCCTTTCCTTGATTTACTACGATATCCTGAGCTATTTCCTCTTTCCATTTTTCTTCCCCTAGACTCTGCACTCAAGGCATTACCCGATGTCTTACCGGAGCTTTTCCGTCACATTTCCTCGCTAAGGATAACACCGAAAACATCATCAAACTTTAAAGTACTAGATACAGAGATAGAGTTACTAATGGCCATAACTAAACCATTCCAACTTTTTGGCAATGAGCACATAAATAAAAGAGACCTAACTTCATCATCAAAGTTTACCCCTACAGAACTTAACTAACTGGTGACTGTATTAAAATCATTTAAATGGTCTGCAACAGATCCACCTTCCGACATCTTCATATTAAATAAATGTTTCATAAGAAATATCTTGTTTCAGGCTAAGGGTTTTTCATATAGTTTCGCCAATGCCTTAATCAAACCCTCTGTTGTTGTTTCCTTCGAAACATTGAAGGCTATCAACGCCGCGAGGCACAACCATACTGTTCTAAGTGCCTTTCTATCAAGAATATCCCATTCTTCTTCTATCATAGTTGTCGGATGCTTTGTTTTTCCGCTCAATGGTAGGTATAGATCTTTATGATACAGATAATCTTCCATCTGCATCTTCCACAGTGGGAAGTTTTGGCCGTTAAATTTCTCGACCCTAAATTTACCATATTTTGCCATTACTCCCACTCGAACCAGGAACCCTTCTTTCCTGCGAGTTTATCAGCCAAATAGACCTTCGGCTCTGATACTAGTTGTTATAAAATTATATATTACAGAGCAATGAAACACATAAAATATGCAGAAAAACACAAGCACACAAAAAACATAAAGCTAGAGAGACACAGATATATGTGGTTCACCCAGTTTGGGCTAGGTCCACCCTGAACAACCAGTCCTTCCTTTCTATTATCCAGCAAAATGAAGAGCCACAAACTATAGCATATCCGAATTAATATCCTTTGTTCTCTCTCATAGACTCGCTATCAGTTTCTCGCTCAGAGAATACACATACAATACACAACTGCAATACAATACCCTCATACAAGCGAGGGGTTGCCTTCTAGTGAAAAAAACCCTAAACTAAACATAACTTCTATCGTTAGATCAGCCGCCTAATGAATGGCCCATATTGACTAGAAATTACTATACTTTTATAAGGAAATTCTACATATGTTTTTAGCCTCGGGGGCGCTGCCCCCGAAACCCCCCGCTCGAGGGGGGGGTGCTCCATAAAGTCACAACTACCCCCCCTTAGACCCCCAAGGCAAAGTTTAGTTACGAGCGGCATTTCCGCCCCATTAAGGAACAGGGGTCCAATGCTGTGATTCAAAATAAACAAGATAATCAGGCTCCACACCCAACAGCGAGGCTAATAGCAATACCTATGTATATGTGCCACTTTTTTTCTTACCCCAAAGTGTCCAACAATAAGAAATGAATGAGCTTCTCTCATGACACTTAGCCTCTCTCCTTGTGGTATACACAGCTTGCCCAAATGAAACAAAATATTTTTATGCATGTGATAATCTTTTCCTTCAACTTGATTCCTTTCACTCAAACTAGCATACACATCTTGAAAATCAACATCATGTGCATATTGTTCTATGTAACTCTCATGTACAATAGAATTATTTTTGAGTAAATTAGATGCCCTAATGATTGTTATTGAAAGCATATGAGAAATTTTATTGAAAATACTTTTCTTGTACCTTATAACCGAGTGAAACTATTGAAGAAATCCCATTCCCCTGAAATCTCTTGATTGCTGCAATTTTGTTTGCGACTACAAGTACTATAATGGTTGGTGATTGGTATGCACAATCGTCTCGTTACCCATCAAGTAGTGTTTCCACTTCTTGACGCTTTGTACCAATGCATATATTTATTTTTCATATGTAGGATAATTAGTTACAACACCATTGAATGTTTTAGAATGAAAAGTGGTAGGCTCACCATGCTGCAAAAGAATTGTGCCCACGACATAATCACTAGCATCAGTTTATATCTCGAATGGTTTTCTCATATTCGGTAATGAAAGGACTAGATTTGAACTGATCTTGTCTTTTAAAGCTTCGAAAGCTTGTTTTTTTTTGCCTGCCCATTGGAAGCCTTTCTTCACACTTTTCACTACATGCATAAGAGCTGTGATGGCAGAAAAGTTAGCAATAAAATTTCTCCAATACTGAGTTGCACCTAAGCAACTTCCTACCTTGGTTATTGTTCTAGGTGTGGGCCAATTCACAATGGCTTCCACTTTATAAGGATAAATTCTCAACTCTCCTCCTCCTACAATGTGTCCCAAATAAACCAAAGAAGTCTTTCCAAACCCACACTTTGACATCTTAAGAAACAATTTCTCTTTCTTCAAAACATCAAGCACTCTATTCACATGCAAGACATGTTCTTCTCTTGTTTTAGTGAAAATTAATATGTCATCTAAGTACACAATCACAAATTCATAAAGTAATGGATGCAAAACACTACCCATAACACGCATGAAAGTTGCCGGTGCATTACACAAACCAAATGGCATAACTAACCACTCAAAGAGTCTGTGTTTGGTTGTGAATGCAGTTTTCCATATGTCACTTTCTACAATTCTTACTTGATGATATCCACTTCGTAAATCTAACTTAGAGAAAAAACTTTCTTCTTTCAGCTGATCAAGCAAATCATCTATCCTTGGGAAAGGGTAATGATTCTTTACCGTTATCCTGTTCAAAGCTTTGAAGTCTACACACATGGGACAAGTCCCATATTTCTTTGGAATCAAGACTATGGGTGAACCGTATGGCGAAGTGCTTGGCCTTATGATTTCATTGTCCAGCATCTCCTTGATTTGCCTCTTTATTTCAACATTCTCCATTATCGACATGCGATACATACCAATGTTTGGAAGAGGACAATCTTGCTGCAACTGAATCTCATGTTGAATCTCCCTTTTGGGAGGCAATAATATTGGCTCCTGAAACATCTCATGATGTGCATCAACAAAATCATATAAATCTAATTTCAACTTAGGATTACATCCCTCAAATGATTCATGATTAACATCAGCTTTAGGCTTAATCATTAGAAGAACAAAATTCTTACTTGAATTCACCAGCCTCTTTACCTGTCCAACATTTACCATAGAATTATTTGTCTTCTTGCGATGTGCTCTAACAATTTACTCCTTACCATATTTCAATAAATTGTATTTGTTCTCATGTCAATGGAAGATCGCTTTCCTGTCATACAAGTAAGGACTCCCCAACACAATACTTGTTATGTCAAGTTGAACCACATCCAACTAAGTGGATATGGTTTTGGATGTGGTATGGTATCAAGGTTAAGTTTTTTGACCAAGTATTCAGAGATTAAGTTTTCTTATGACCCACTTTCAAACAATGTGTCAATCTTAGTATGTTTGGATATGACCCTCACATGAAACAGTTCAATTCTTTCTTCTTCATTTGGAGCATGTATGTGACAGTTTGATGTACTAGTATTTGGTTTAGTTTCAATTTCTTTTCCCTTCATGTTCTTCAATCCTGTGGTTGTCATCTTAAATTCATCACCTAAATCATCTCCTAAATCATGTTGAGTTGTAGGTGCAGTTTTCTGTTTCCCTTTGTTGTTGTATTTGTTGGGCCTCTTTTCAGGATGTAGTTTCCAACAATGAGTTTCATCATGGCATTCTTTTGAACAATGTTTACAAACCAATTTTTCTCCCTCTTTCTTAATAGATGCATTATCTTTTCATTTACCTTTTGAGGTCTTCTCTTTTTTTTTTAACCTTAAAAGGTTTGTTCCTACCCTCTTCAGAAAATGTTTTCCCTCTAGCTTCTAGATGTGTGGTATGAACACATACTTCATCTAGACTTGTGGGGTTAAGCATGAGAATAGTGTGTTTTAGGTAGTTATGTAAGCCTCCTATGTACTTGAGCAAAGTATCTTGTCTCTAGAAATCTACCCCTAATAAGAGAGCTCTTCTCCTAAATTCTTGGGTGCATTCTTGCACATTCTGTTCCTTCAATTGCCTAAATTTTTTCCAGTTCATTATGCCTTTTTGCACATGAGCTAATGGATAAAACTATTGTTTTATTGTGGTAATGAAATCAGTCCATGATAGAATAATCTTGCCATGCTTCTTGATCTCCTCCTTTGTCTCGGCTTCCCACCAAACAAGTGTTGCACTTTCCATTCTCAAAGAAGCTAATTCGATTTTGGTATCATCATCTTGAAGGTTCCAAATTCTCAAATAGACTTCCAATTTCCTGATAAAATTATCAAGCTTTTCTGCATTGACTTCACCATTAAACATTGACAATTAAAACTTAACATCAAGTTTTAAGAAAGGACTTTTACCAGTGTTCCTTGACTTATGTGGTTGATGTATTGAAGATGAAGTAGAGGATGATGATGATGAGGGTGATGATGGTGACTTTCCACTGCCTGCATTTCCTCCATTTCCCTTCTTTGACTTATCTTCATCATTGTGACCTCCTGAAGATCCCTGTCCTTATTTGTGAAGTTTGGATCCTTCTTATAGTTTCTCATTCCTTTATTGATAAAGGATTCTAACCATCTCAGTCATGTCAAGGAATGCTTTCCTGAACACTCTTTTTTCCTCTTTGGGATCCATCTCCTCATGGATTTCTCCTTCCTCTTGAGGCATTCTTAATGCAACTTCTACTTCCTTAGGAGGTGAACTAGGTGGTGGAGGTTGTGCAATATTTCTCTCCTTTGCTTTGGCTCTTCTTGAGACCCCTCTACTCCCACCAATTTGCCTTCTCCTCTCTTGAGCTTGAGCCTTGTAAGCATATAAAACTTGGAAACAGTTAAACAAATATTTTGCACAAAACAACACCAGAGAATAAACTCTAGCTCTGATACCAACCTGATCTGAAAGATATATATTAGTTTTGTTTTACTAAGTGTCTTTTCAGTTAATAAACATGTGCATAATTGTCTCCATAGTTTTCTTAAGGATTGAGAATTTTAACCATGAAATATATATGATTTTATTGAATAAGAAGCATGAAATAAGAGCAAATAACATTGAACAACAGTGTATAACAGAGAAATAAAACACCACATAAAATTTACACAGCAGGCATGATGAAGCAGTTCACCCCTCCTAGGCTGCATCTGCTGGTCCAGCTCCCAATGACATGTCCATCTTTCATTATGCTCAAAATTTTGCAAATACATGTAGTTACTGTTGGGTATGTGTTATATTTTTTCCACGACTAGTCACGCCCGGACCCGCCCATGGTTTTGTGCATGGGTTTTCACATGGTTTTGGGGCATGATGGTTTTTGACCCCTGTTATTTTGTAGATCCGGTCAAGGGAACTGTGGTTATGTTCTAATCCAAGGTTAATGGATTTGGATTTATGTATGCTTCGACATGTATATATGTGTTGTAACACTAAAAGGAATATAATAATCAAAAATCAAGTTGGTCGTCCTGATTTGGGATCCAAGGGAATATCTTTGTGTTTGTCTGCTTTATGTTTTATGCTCTCGCTATTGTTTATTTTCTGTTTTAAGATTCGTTTGTAGATAATTTATGTACAGGGTTAAAACCTACAGTTACAAGCCTCTAATGGTTGTTTTCTCTGCACCAATGGCTCCATAATGCTACAATTAGTCTAGAATGACTCTTCATTCACTCAGAATGAGCGAAAATTGAGCCTCCAACTCATTTGCCCAGTAACACCTAGAAAAACTCCACTAATTGTGGAGAACTTCACTTAACTGGAGTTAAATTTTGCTAACTCTGCACAAAAATAGCACGCTCTAAATTTTCCGCTAGAGATAATCGCTACATTTAATATGGGCGGTTAGGGGTGGCCACATGCCAACCCCCGTTCCGCGGTTACCACAACGGTGGAGTGGAACTGTAGCACAAACCCCAGTGGTAAGTGTTATAGCATCATTTTTCACCCTTAGGTGATTCATGATTGTCTTTATGGCTTTGGGCACCCATTCCTATAGACTTGAACAAAATTCATTAAAAAGCAGTGTTAAAATTCCCATACGCGGGTATGCCCAGACTTTTCCGCGTGTATACGCGAGTCCACATGTACTTTCCCGCGTATGCCATTAAAATCATTAAAAAATGTATAAAAAATCCCTTTTTTCGAGTTGGGTTGATGGTTACTCTAGTAGTTCAACCACCCCAGCACGTGGCCAACTGTTTCCAACTGATTGAAACTACTTTGAGGGAGTATAAAAGCCCCTCATGTGCATGGCCTAAGGGAGAGAGAAATTTTATAGAAATTATACTCTATTGGAATCCCAATTCAAGTCTGATTCCCTGTGCCTCCTGCACTTTCCCAGATTTATACAGGAAACCCTTGTTTCCTAGAGATGTTCATCCGTTTATATGCCATCTCAAGTGCACAAGCTTTGAAAGTATCTTAGTGAGGCAAGGGCGGGACGGATCTGGACGATGGTCTATTTGAAGATCGTGGAAGGATTCAGGTGATCTCTCCACTTTTACTACTGTACATGCTGTTCGTAATAATGAAGAACCATCTTGGTCCTGAACTTACGTGTTAATATCTATTTGTATATGTGAAAAGATTGATTATTAAGCATTTATTATGGTTTATATAATGTTTCACATGGATTGCACTAATGTTTAGAAGAAGTGTATGCTGTACAACTAGGTTTCTGTGCACGTTCTTTCTTGTTTTCCAGGTTGAAGGAGGAAGAAGGGTTGTTGGGGGTTTGGACCCCGCGGGATCTACATCGAACGTAGGACTATGGGTGAGTTCTACTATCGTTGTTATCTAGTTTTTAGCATTTAAGTATGGTTGTGTGTGAGTCCTTCTGAATAGCATGCCCTGATCTGTGGAGGTTTTGACCCAACAAACCTCTAGGGTGATTTTCCCCGAAACAGAACTGGCGACTCCAGTCCAATCCAGTTTTAACTTTTATTTCCAGTCCAGTTAACTCTTTCTCAGTCAGACTGAAGTCCTGGTTTCTTATCCAGGATTGATCTTTTTTAATTTTCATTATTTACCTTTGAATACGCGGGTTTGTCTGCACACAGACGCGTATACACACAGTTTTTGTTAAAGGTAGTCACGTATACGCAAGTTTCCTTTAACATAGTCGCGTATACACGCTTGTTTCAAAACTGTCAAGTCGCGTATTTCTGGGTCAATATTGAAATTTTAGGTTTTTTGGCTTTTTAGTCCTGTCTGCCTGTGGAGACTTGTTCCTACAGTGTCTTTGTATCCTCTGGATTGTGTAGAAAGTGGTCTTTGGTCTTTTCTCTCTCTTGTTTGGTTGAAAACTAGCTTATCTGGCAAATCTTGTTTCTTGTGCTTGCATTTCTGGGTCGAGTACCAAGATCTCTTACTGGGAATTCTTGGTTGTTCTGCTTCATCAGAACAGAGAGCTTTTTCTCATTTAATCTTTCCTACCTTTGTGTCTTGCTTTGCACTTCGATTTTTGCCCATTTCTTGGTTGGTTTTCTTGAGTTCAATCGACTAGGTCTTGTTGCAATTTTTGAAGAGTCTTTCTTCGTTCTTTGAAGTTTTTGTTTGCTGCAAGGTTGTACTATTCTTCTAGGCTGAGTGATTGAGTTTCTTGTCTTCTTTTGCTCATATAAATCTTGCTACTAGCTAGCTCTATCAGGTTTAGAGCATTTTTGAAGTTTTTTCTTGAAATTTAGAGTTGTTTGGCTTGGGATTTGATAGTTTACTTGGTCTCTTTGAGCTCTTCCTTTTTATAAAATTCAAAAGCTCAAAAAACATTTTGTTTTGTCATTTGCTTTTGTTTTGCATTTTTGTTTTCGTTTCGTTATATCTTTTGAAGCTTTGTTGAGATTTCTTCCCTTTGGTTTTCGACTTGATTTCGGAAAGGAATTATCATTGGTTTCTTCCTCTTGTTTCAAGCATTTTTGATGTCTTTATACTGAGAGTTTCTGACTTCGGGAACTAGTTTTGTGGAAAATCAATAAGAGATAAAACTGAAGGATCTTTGGGAAATTTCTCTCTGCTTTAGTAGGTTTTGAATCTTAGAATTTGCATGCTCTTAGTGATTTGCATCAGGTGCACTTAAGCATTTAATCATTTTCATAGTTTTTGTGAGTGTGAAGTTTGTTATCTGAAAAGAAAAATAAAAATTTTTAGTCTCGTAGAACCTGTGTAGAAGTTTCTTTTCATCGAAAGACAATAACTGCATTTGCATGTAGTTTGGTTTTTATTAATTTCTTTTCTGCGTCAAAACACCACAAGTTTCATTTCCGTATCCCTTTGACTTAACATAACAGCCAATTAAAATAAGCGATATAATTTAAAAGCAACTAGCAAGTTTTTTAAGTGTCATACACCAACTAGCTAGGTTGTAGGGCCTTGGATTAGGTGAGTGGAGAGTTAACTCTCCAAGGCCACTCAAATAAAACATAGAAGTTGATTAATTGAGCGAAATACAACTCTGTTAGGTGGACCGGGAAAGCTCTCCTCCAGAGAGTCAAGCGCGAGGGGAAGTGAAGGCTGAGAAGAGAGATACCCCCTCTCTGATTTGCTGAATCTGACCTCAAGACCGTTCCGCCCAGCTTCTGACACGAATTGGTGCCCATAGTTGCCACTCCTAGGTTCCACATAGGTGACTGCGGGGGGGAATACCCGTGGTACCTGAGGCAGACGTCGCATCACTTCTAGCAGTACTTCTGGGGGGTGCCCTTGCGAAGCTTGGGTACTTGAGCCGGCAAAGGCTGTTGTTGGGAGGTCGGCGTAATTTTTTATGTTACCTTCGCTAGTAGGCCTAGGCCGTAATTATCCCATACTACTTTTGGGAGGTCCTATATTTCACTTTCGTGTATTTTGGTGTCCGGTCCTAATCACCGAGAGCGGAAATACCGAAGGCTGTTTGCTTGATTGTATCTCAGGGATTTATTTTTGTAGTGAGTGCTCTTTGCTCCTATCTTTCCTAGCTTTATATTTTTTTAGTCTAATTAAAATTTGTTAAAGTGGCTGATCAAGCGCCTCATCGATCAAGGAGAATCCGGGGCCTATCTCCCGAGAGTTCAGAGCGTTCTTCAAGAAGGCGTAGGAGTAGTTTAGTAGGTGAGTATCACCCTATGGAGTCTGACACAGTGGAGAGAGATCCTCCACAAGGGTCTGAAGGTTTCGTAGCTGATTCTGGTGTTGGTTCCGAGAGGAGCATTCCGCTCACCTCGCGATTTTTATTTCCACAGGAAGAAGAAGTTCAAATAGAGGAAGTACCTGAACCATCAGTGTCACTTCCATCTCCTCTTCCTCCTGATTATCCATTCGTTGTTGAATACATCGGACCCGAGTCAGAGAGACCGGAAGATCCTCCGTATTATACATACCTTTCGATGGCCACGACTGGGAACGCAGCTTCTGCTGTGAGTACTGCAGGCATTCAGACTCCTACTTCTGTTGAAGGAGGGGGCGCTATTGCTATATCTTCGATTGCTTCTAGTGCTGCTGTGTTTGGCTCTGGTTTCACCCAAGCACATGCTTCCCAATCTAGTCCCTTCTATTTTGGAATGCCTACTAGTGGGATTCCTTATTTTTCCTTTTTCGCTGCTGCAGCTGGATCTACGCCCATGTCTTCCATGGCTAGTGGATCAGCTTCCTTTCAAGGGTTCCCCTTCGAAACTGGACATATTCCTAGTTCAAATCCTTCTTTAGGGTCCTTTTCGTTTACTTCTCAAACTCAAAGTTTCAACCCTTGGTCTGGAGGTCAGAATTCGACCACTTTTACAAGTTGGAACCCTGTATTCACTACAGCGGGGGCAGGGAATCAGTTTTACGCTGGTCACCAAGGGAATACTTCTTTCCCTCCGTCGAGTGCTTATCAAAGTTTTTCCCCTTTGTCTAATGCCTGGAACCCCTATCAGGGGCTTTCCTCTTCATTTCATACTTCAGTGGAGGGAACTGGTCCGGTCTTTGGTAACTCTGCATTGGGAGGAGGTTCTTCTCCTTTTTCTACGAGTTCTTTTTGGCAACCTGGTGCCTCATCAAATCCAGGGTATTCTTTTCACAATGTTGGGAATTCATCCTATCAAGGATGGAATCCTCAGGGTCCGCCTCGTTTATCTTTTCTGGCAACGTTAAACTTGCCAAATCTGTCGAAATTGACGAATGATCCGATTCAGTACAGTCCGGGGTGGCCTCCAATCCCGACCAAACTACCTTCAGACATTCCAAAGTTTGAAGGTAAGAATGGAGAGGATCCGGCTGATCACATCACCACATTCCATTTATGGTGTTCTTCTAACTCCCTAATCGATGATTCGATTAGGTTGAGATTGTTTCAACGCACCCTAACTGGAAACGCTGCCAAATGGTATATTGAGCTAACTGGGGGCAGTTTTGCTACATTTGGAGAGCTGACTGTTACATTTCTAAATCATTTCCAGTTGCCCGTCCGTTAGGACGCTAGGACTGAACTCCTAGCTAATTTTAAGCAGGACGACGCAACCCACATTTCTGACCATATTCAGGAATGGAGGAGAAGGAAGAGGCTTATTAAAGCTCATATTCCAGGTGAATTCCTTTTGGAATGGTTTATGAAATCTCTGCAGTCAGATATTTCAAAGGATGTATCCCTTTCAGGGGTATTTTCCGAGGAACAGGCCATTTTTAGGGCCCAGCAGCTGGAACTGATATATTCTCAATCTGGAGTCCTTCATAAGTATTTGCCCAATGCTCCTCACTCCAAATTAGATTTATCCAAAACTAAGCCTCGTCCTCATGGTGATGGACTTATTGGGTCGATCAATAGTGGTGCAGCCAGCCTGCTTACTCAATTGCAACAGTTGTCTTTACAATCTGCTCCTTCTAGTCAGGCTGTGCCTGCTGAGTCATCGCCTTCCCCCTCTTTGTCCATAAATGTTGTCCAGGCTTCTGATCCCAAAGGAAATCAACAATCCGAAGGGAAGAAGAAAGGATGGAATAATAAGAAAAAGGGTAAGAATGGGAAGGGTAATGCGAATAAAACCAACGAGCATGTTGGTGAGGGTCCAAAGGAGAAAAATAAAGTGAAGTTTCCATGCAAGTTATGTGCGGGAGACCATCTTACACACCTTTGCCCTAAAATTCAGGATGCGCAGCGCTTGTTAGCTCAGCAGGGTTCTTCCAGTTCCCAGGCTATGTTGACAAACCCTTTTCCCCAAGGGAAACAACTATTCGTTGGCGCGAATCAAAATCCTGGGGCTTCCTCTGGGGGCACCCAGGAAGGGGAAATTCCATCGAAAATATTCATGATGAGTGCTCACGTGGATGTCGCTACGAGATCCCGTGATTATGTCGGAGAAGAGTCTTCGAAAGCTAAGGATTCTCCTGATGCTACTGAGCTGCTTCACATTACGAGGCCTACTATTGAGCCTATACCTTGGATGCCCAAAGCATCTACCAAGCAGTCGACGATTAATCCAAATGCTAGGGCTGCCCAGAACTACTCTATTGTGGAAGATCTGGCGTAGAGTCCTTGTGCCATGTCGGCTTTAGAGGTGCTCCAGTCTTGTCTGGCTCAGCGCAGTGCTTTGCTCACTGCCATTGGGGCTATTGATCCAAAAAATTCTCTTCTGATTACATTTGATATGAATAACTTTAAGAAGAGACTCCCCCATCATATGGCTTTTCATATTAAATCATCGTACCGGAAGTGCAATATCTTTCGGACGGCTGTTGATGAGGGTGCTTCCACATGCGTGATGTCTCTCACATGTTGGAAGACGATTGGATCTCCCAAATCTGTTCCATCTACCACTCTTCTGACTGCGTTTGATGTTCATTCTCACAGACCCCATGGCATTGTCCCAGCTTTACCTATCTGTGTTGGGGCAAAAACTGTGAATATAGAGGTTGAGGTAGTTGATGCAAGCTTGGACTACAACCTTATGTTGGGGAGAAACTGGATTTATGAGATGGATGCCATTGCATCCTCATTGTTTCGAATTATTTGTTTCCCTCATGAAGGGAGGATTGTTACAGTGGACCAACTGGACTGTCCTCCTGTAGACCCGAATGCGTCCACTAACTCATCTGTTCCAAAGTTGGATAATAATAAGGCGCGTGTTGTGAATTTAGGGGTTGGAATGTATTTTTCCTTGATGGGTACTTTTGATATTCCTCCTCCTACGGTTCATATAAATGCAATTTCATCCTCCAAGGTTCCTCTTCGAAGAGAGTTCTTCAGAACTCATTATTTTTCGAACCCTTGGACCTTACCTTCCCCTACCCCCACATTAGCGGAAGGTCAAGTGGGTGGAATGGCATTTCCAATGTCTGCAGCTGAGATTGCTTATCAGTCTATTGTTGACTTTGCAGAATCCATCCCAGCTCCTCTTTCACCAGAAGAGTTGGATGGCGATGTGGCTCCGGCTTGGACACTTAGTTCTTCTTCGGCCCAGGATTGCCTTGATACCACTCTTCCATCTGAAGAGGCCATCCTGGAAGCTATGAATGGTATAGATAGACCATGGGATGATTTACATCATCGGTCTTAATTTTTACCTGATTTGAGCGAAGTTGAAACAAGTTTTCCAAGTCCTCTGTTTCCTGGTCCTGTTCACCCAGTCCTGAACCCTTTAGCACCAACACAGGTTTATGCTGAAGGGAACATGGTTGTGATTTCTTCGACTATCCCGGTGAACATTTCCAGGGATCCCAATATTATTGAGAATGTCTTCATCGGAGCTGAATGTTCCTCTAAAGAGATTCAGATTTATATCGAACTCTTTAAAGAGTATAGGGATGTATTCGCTTGGTCTTACGAGGAAATGCCTGGTATAGACCCATCTATCGTCCAACATGAGATCAAGACTTACAAAAACGCTAAGCCTGTGAGGCAAAAAATTCGTCCGGTCAATCCTAGGAAGGCAGCAGCTATCAAAGCTGAGGTGGAGAAGCTGCTTAAGGCGGGATTCATTTTCCCTGTTCCTTTGACTGAATGGGTTTCAAATCCTGTTCCCGTAGATAAAAAGCAAGGAACGATTTGAGTTTGCATCGATTTCAGAGACCTTAATAAAGCATGTCCTAAAAAAAATTACCCCACACCATTTATAGATTAGATCATTGATGAGTGTGTCGATGATGAGATTTTCTCCTTCATGGATGGTTTCTCCGGATATAATCAGATTACTATCCGTCCTGAAGATCAGCATAAGACTGCCTTTATATGTCCCTGGGGTACTTTTGCATACAAAAAGATGCCTTTTGGTCTTAAAAATGTTGGGGCTACGTTTCAGCGGGCTGTGTCATATGCCTTCCACGACATCAAAAAGATTATCAAGGCGTATTTGGATGATTTAGCTACTCATTCTCGAAAGAGGATGGATCATCCTTCTCACCTCCGTCAAATATTTGAACGATGTCGTTTCTATAATATTAGGCTGAATCCGAACAAGTGCGTTTTCGCGGTTACATACGATCGGTTATTGGGATTCATTGTGTCTAGAGAAGGGATTAGGATAGATCCCTTCAAGGTTGAGGCAATACTTCGGTTGCCTCCCCGTCCTCTGTTCGTCAACTTCAAAGTCTACAAGGAAAGTCTAATTTTCTTCGGAGATTTATCGTAAATTATGCTGAAGTTACTAAGGGATTTATGAGATTGTTGAAGAAGGGAGTTCCATTTCTGTGGGATGACTTCACTCAATGCTCATTTGATGCTTTGAAAAAAGCATTGACCTCTGCTCCTTTATTGAGTCCACCTGATTATAGCAGAGATTTCCTTTTGTATCTGGCAGCAGCAGAATCTACTATTGGTATGGTTTTGGTTCAGGAAGATGATGCTCTTGCAGAGCATGTTATATACTATCTTAGTCGAGGCTTGGTAGGACCTGAACTCCGGTATACTCCGATAGAAAAATTAGCTTTAGTAGTGGTTCATGTTGTGCAGCGACTCCGGCATTATATTATTCTACGAAAAACTTATGTTTTGGCAACAGCCAATCCATTTCAGTTTGTCCTCAGTAGGCGAGTGATTGGGGGAAAATACAATAGATGGATTGTGATTTTACAGGAATTTGATCTTGAGTTTATGTCTGCCAAGTCCAAGAAATCATTGGTTTTCATGGAATTGATCTCCGAGTTGCCCTGTGGGGATGAGATAGTCTATGATGAATCCTTCCCGGATGAACATTTGTTTCTTATCTCTCCACAGGATCCTTGGTATGGAGATATAATTGTGTATCTTCAGACTACGAAGTTTCCCTCTACTTTTTCAAAAGATGAGCGTCGTAATTTGCGTCACTTGTCTAAGAATTACCTGATCATTGGTGATGCTTTATACCGTCGAGGGATTGATTCAATCCTAAGACGCTACTTAACTCTCGAAGAAGCTGAGGCTATGCTAAATGATTGCCACAGTGGAGCTTGTGGTGGTCATTTATCTGGGCTTGCTACAGCCCAAAAGATCTTGCGTGCTGGGTACTTTTGGCCTTCGATTTTCAAGGATTGTATGGAATCGGTCAAAAAGTGTCATCCGTGTCAAGTTTATACTCGAAAAATGCGTGCTCATCCAGCTCCTCTTTTTCCATTCATTGCTGCCGGTCCCTTTACAAAGTGGGGTATTGATTATACTACTTGTAACCCACCTTCGGCTAAAGGTCACAAGTACATTATTGTAGTAGTAGACTACTTTACGAAGTGGGTCGAGGCTATGCCTACTTTTGGGAATGATGGTGAGACTGCAACTCTTTTTCTTTTCAACCAGGTTATTGCTCGTTTTGGTATTCCTAGAGAGATTTTCACTGATCATGGCAGTCATTTTCAGAATATCATGATGGCTGAGTTGGCTCTAAAGTTAGGTTTCTGGCAGGAGCATTCATCTCCATATTATCCTCAAGCCAATGGGCAAGTGGAAGCCGTGAATAAATCCTTGAAGACAATTCTTCAAAGGAAAATTGTTAAAGCTCGATCCAACTGGCATATCATGCTATATCCTGCACTTTGGGCTTACAGGACGTCAGTGAAAACTGCAACTGGCTTTACACCGTTTCAGCTAGTGCACGGGTTGGAATCCGTATTTCCCATTGAATGTGAGATTCCTTCCCTTAAATTAGCTGTTGAACTTCTTCCTGACACTTCTAGTCTTGAAGAACGGCTCCTTCATCTGGAACATCTCGATGAGCAGCGTCGGGATGTCGCCACGATGAATGAAGCGCATAAAAATCGAGTTAAAGTTCAGTACGATAAGGCGGTCAAGCCTAGGGTTTTTTCGGAAGGTGACCTTGTTTTGGTTTATGCCCAAGAAAAATATGCCCTGGGGGCAGGAAAGTTTAAGTCTATGTGGTATGGCCCCTTTATTGTTAAAAAAGTCATTAAGAAAGGAGCATATACCCTAGTTGATTTTGAAGGGAACAAGTTGCCGGAGCCCAGAAATGGGCTCTACTTGAAGAAGTATTATGCCTAGGCTTCAGCTTGGCATGTTGCTTTTGTATATAGTAGTTTTGTTTTATGCATATCTGGTTTTTCGATCTTTGATGGGTTGGTGATGTTTTTTATTTGCTTTGGCAGGTTGTGTCGGATGTCATGAGTCATTTTGGTTTCGCCGATGGTGCTAGTAGACACACCTGGAACTTAGCTTCCGCGGCTTGGGTGCTTCATTATCCATCCGGTCAGTTGTTAGTATCAAGAGGGGTCTGCATTGGTCCTGCTTCCAATAATATAGTAGAATAAACTGCAGTTGTTTATCTAATCTCGGATGCAATATCTTTGGGTGTTGATTCGTTGGTAGTTTTCTTGGACTCTCAGCTGGGGGTGTCGAAGTTGAACAATACTTATCGGGTTTCAGATCCATTTTTACTCCGGTTGTTCTTGAGGATACGTTTGTTACAAAGATCTTTTCAATTTTTAACTTTCATTCATATTCCTCGAGCCGACAATTGGTTGGCAGACTCATTAGCTAATCAAGCAATTGATTGGCATATTAATCATTCCATAAAATAAAATTTAATCATCAAAAACATCATACATTTTCATACATTTGTTACATCACATCAAACATCGTTGTATATATATCATCAAAGTGTTCAAAACTATACAAAATTTGGATCCATAAGTCATACAAAATTTGGGCTTATGCCCGATCATGTTCAGTCTCAAAAAATATACAGTCATCTGATACATCATATCTATCTACTACTGAGGTCCCTGCCCAGAATTTGTGTTCCTATAGAACACGATCGCGGTGGCAACTCGGTAACCGTACCCAGTCGCGAGGTACTCCTACCACCTGCCTCTGGATGGATTCAGGCAGATCTTCCACTGCAGCCATAGGTACTTGGCGGGTTAACCCCTCCAAGTTCCTTTGTACATCCTGGAGGGTTCTATCTGGATCTACTGTATCTGCTTCGCCTCTGCGACGCTTATGTCGTGGGTATCCCTTAGGTCGAACTGGTCCAATATCTGTTTCATGATCATTTTAAAATTGTAAGTCATTTGAATCCAATAAAAAACATCTTTGTTTTTCACATTTTTTCATACATATTGAAAAAATCCAAAAAAATTATATAAGTCAAAAATTGTAAACTTACCGACTGTCCCCCATGCTGCACCTGGTGGAAGGACAAGATCTGGATCGCCACGAAAGTCCATCCCGGCATAAGGATAGTCATCCACAGTGATGATTTGTTCTCTCCACCATTGGAAGAACTCATCATCCCAAGTGGTTCGGGGAACTTCACTTCCCCCCAATCTCTTCATCATGTCTGCCTAGCAGGCAATTCTTGGGTCTCTCGGGCTGCTGATGGTAGAGATCACTCTGGGTATTAGTATTGGAATCTTCTCGAAGAAGAATGTCATCAAAATTGTACCATATCCAAAAAAATTTGTCTTTGCTTGGTGGATAGAGGTCAATTGTTGCTTCATGTTCATCAGTAGGGCTGTGCACCAATCATATACATGAGTTAAGCATTCCACTGCTGTGCTCATTTGCATCCTGGATGCCTGGTGTAGGGAAGCAGATCCCGCTACCCTGCCAATGGTAAAAAGGAAGATTTTCATGTGCAAATCCCTTAAATCTTTGATTGCAATTTGAGTTCCAACTTTCTTGGAACCCTCTACACAGTACACGTGGACGTAATCTTCCACGGTGAGCCCTCCCAAAGGCTTACCGTGCAAGTCTACTGGCTCCCCCCTCTAGGAGAATCTAGTGATAAAATATATTTCTTCCACTTCAATGCGTATAGGCATCTGATCTATCATAAAGAAGTCCTCTTCTGGTTCCCAATAGTTCACAAGCATTTCGAGCAACCGGACATTGCTCTTCATATTTGGCATTTTGAAAAACTTGAGTAATCCACAATTCCGAAGAATATTCAGTGATACTTGGTCTTGCATGACTTCATTGTCTATTGCACTATGTTCACGCTCTCTCCATGATATGGTCATCCTGCAAAATTTCAATAATTCGTTCATTAGCCACGCATTTTTTTTATTTTGGGTCGCGCATACGCAACTTACTTTGTGCACAGTCGCGTGTATACGCGACTTGGTCATTACCAACCCGCGTATGCGCAAACCCGTGATTTTTAGCAAGAGATTCTACGATGAAAATTCCTAAATTTTAATTTATGAACGAACAAAATGAATAGAAAGGATGGTTGATGAGCTTACCTGACAAATTCAGTGAAGATTGACGGTCGGTTGCTCCTGTTTTGATGAAAGAGGCTTTTTTCTCCAGAGCACTTTTCCCCAAATCAGCAATGTAACAATGAACCAAATATGAGGTAATTTGTCTATTTATGCCCAAAAAATTGAAAAATTTCGCAAAAATTTGTTATGCTTATTTTTTCAATCTATCCTAAGCTGCATAACCCGGATGCTTGGAAGTGCCCAGATTGGTATATTTTCAGGTACATTTTTTACGAATTCGAGATTTTTCCTGGTTTTTGATCCATGACTGCGGACTCGTCATGGCAGGTATATGATCTTCACTGGCATATAGGTTAGGGTATCCACTTTCCATTGCATTTTGCATACTAGCCTCCATTCTGATCACTTGCCATAGGGTCGATCCCATCAGGTCATGAGTATTTCACCCATTTCACTCACCTATTATTTAATCATGACTTGGTGGTAGAGCCTTCCTTTACATGGGCTTCCTAGTTAGTTCCTCGCTATCACTTGTTGCCCATGTTGTGTTTGATGTAGGCTCGGGAGTCATCTTTAGTCTCGCCATGACTTATGTGTTGAAGCTTCATTCTTCTTCTTCTCCACTATTATTTTTCTAGCTAATACCCTAGAGGCTCCCTGGTGTTGTTGAGTTGTATTACTACATTTTGTGTATGTATTGGCTATGGTTTCTCCTCTTTAGCGAAACTGAGCTGGACTCAATGTTTGTACTTTGACCTTAAACTCACTCATCCGAGTTAGCCATTGCATGCACTTGGCTATCACGACTTGACACCCTTTTACCCATGGATGGAACATTCCTCTGAGTATCGCTTACCAATTTCCACCACCTTGCATTGAGCATAGGATCGTTCCAATCCCAGGAACTAGTGCATCTGTTTCTTGATACTCATTCTATCCATTGTACTATAGCATTATTTTATTCTTTTTCAGGCTTATTATATGAAAAAGACAAAAAAATAAAATATAACAAAAAGAGCAGGATGTAACTTCCTGCTTTTATGGCGATGTTATTGTCGGTTTATCGCCCTTAGATCCACTTATATATATTTCCTTCATTTGGGATGGTTTTAGTTTTGACCTAGGTTTAGCTGTTACCTTGTTTCACTGGTTAGTCCTCCTCCGGTTGGTTATCTCTTCCAATCATATGGAGAGTTTGTTTTTGCCTCTTGCATAACAGACTTATACAGTGTCATTATTTACTGCCATGGTCATCACGAGTCATGCTTTTGTTCAAGTGAAGTTCAACTAGAGTCGGCCATTCTACAGTGTCTCTTGACTTATTATTCAGTCGGCCTTCCCAGTATTGTCGGTATCTTGTTCTATCACATCAGATGTTTGGTCTTTGCTCGTGCTGGTTTGAAAAGGTCTCCATTGACTTCTTGCTAGCGGGTTTGTCTCTTATCGACTACGACATATTGCTCTGAGAGTAACCTAGAGCCACACCCTGGCCCTATTTCCATCATTGATAGGTGACCTTGTGCTCGACATTTGATCATCATTATGGGTCTTTGACTGAGTGGTTTTCCTTGTGTTCGATGTCAGCATACATTATCACACTTGGGATTCGTGCAGTACCTTGATTTGTGCGGTACCTTGATTTCAATTTGGTACCCTTGATTAGATTTCTCACCTCTATGTCAGAAACTCATTGTGGTTCAAAGGGTTTCTTAAAATTTTCTTCTATCTTGTGCATATGAAATGCGCGGTTTGGTTCCATCACTCTGCTTCATCCGATTCCTTCCAAATCTTGGCACAACGAGTTACTCTCGGCGGAGCGATGTGGGATATGTCTGCTTCCTTCCAACGAGATCTTGCCGACCGATCGCTCAGCTCCATTGCTGCGGGAATAAGGTCTAGAGTCTTTTTTTCAGTACCTTAGGGTTTGCAGTCATCAGTGGCAGACTCTTCGCTATCGACAGTGGGGATTCATCATTGCCTCCTGATTGGTAGATTCTTTCAAGTGTTTGACTTCAACTCATTAATTCGCACTTGTTAGATTGTACTAGGGCACCTTGACACTCATTTTCATTATTTGTGGGTTGTCTCGCGTTGGTTAACGGTATACATCATTGACCGGTAATCCAACGATTTCTCACATGGTCGACTTCAGTTCATTTATTCCCATTGTGTAGAATTGTACCATAGTGATCGGTGAAGACCTCGGGTTGCATCAGCATTTCTCGGTTCACTTTTGACAGTCCATTCAGTTTCTGCCAGTGATGTCGTTCACCCTTATATGTTGCAATTCAGTACAGCAGCATCTTATATGTTGGCTCCCGAGTTGCGTGATTGTACCATGAGATCTACCCTTTCTGATTTGGTACTTGGAGATTTAGTTACTTATATGATCAGACATCCAGTTGCAGCATCATTGATCAGCTTTCTATATGTGATACTTGGACATTGATTCAGACTTATATTTCTGGGCCATGCTCAGATGATTCATTTTGTACTTTCAGTTCAGCTATACTTGTATACATGTTGGATCCATTCAGTACTTTCTATATGATGTATTTTTTACTGAGCATGGGTATGCCCGCCTCAACATGAGTTGACTCTTTGTTTTCTTTCATTGGTTTTTGGCAGGCTGAAATCTGGTGAAGTCGTCTCTTGTCCTTGCGAAGTTCTTTCTATGTGCATAATACATTTTGGCCATCATGTACGCCTTCTGACCTCATATATTAGAGGGCATCTGTTATAGCATCATTTTTCACCCTCAGGTGATTCATGATTGTCTTTATGGCTTTGGGCACCCATTCCTACAGACTTGAAGAAAATTCATTAAAAAACAGTGTTAAAATTCCCATACGCGGTTATGCCCAGACTTTTCCGCGTGTATACGCGAGTCCACATGTACTTTCCCGTGTATGCCATTAAAATCATTAAATATATATATATATATATATATATATATATATATATATATATATATATATATATAATCCCTTTTTCGAGTTGGGTTGATGGTTACTCTAGTAGTTCAACCACCCCATCATGTGGCCAACTGTTTCCAACTGATTGAAACTACTTTGAGGGAGTATAAAAGCCCCTCATGTGTATGACCTAAGGGGGAGAGAAATTTTATAGATATTATACTCTGTTGGAATCCCTAATTCAAGTCTAATTTCCCATGCCTCCTGCACTTTCCCAGATTTATACAGGAAACCCTTGTGTCCTGGAGATGTTCATCCATTTATATGTCATCTCGTGTGCACAAGTCTTGAAGGTATCTTAGCAAAGCAAGGGCAGGACGAATCCGGACGATGGTCTGTTCGAAGATCGTGGAAGGATTCAGGTGATCTCTCCACTTTTTATTTCTATACATGCTGTTCGCAATAATGAAGAACCATCTTGTTCTTGAACTTATGTGTTAATATCTATTTACATATGTGAAAAGATTGATTATTAAGCATTTATTATTGTTTATATAATGTTTCACATGGATTGCACTAACATTTAGGAGAAGTATATGCCGTACAACTAGGCTTGTGCACGTTCTTTCTTGTTTTCTTGTGTTGAAGGAGGAAGAAGGGCCAAGTAGGGTTTGGACCTGGGGATGATCTACACGAACGTAGGACTACTGCAGTTCACTGACGTTGTTATCTAGTTTTTAGTATTTAAGTATGGTTGTGTGTGAGTCCTTCTGAATAGCATGCCCTGATCTGTGGAGGTTTTGACCCAACAAACCTCTAGGGTGATTTTCCCCGAAACAGTAAGTTACAATTGGAGTTAAAAGTGTTGTTAATACCTGACCGCGCGGAGTTATTTATTGTAACTACATCATGTGATAAGGTTTCGACATTACAGTTGTGATGAACACGTAGGGTTAACGTTTTCATCATTAGGGGAATTTTGAGGTCTAAAATGGGTCTCCTAATGAAAATGTACAATCAAAATTCACTTTATGAGAACCAATCACATTTTAGGGGATGACATCATCCCCAATGGTTGAGGTGGCATTGCTTGAGTTAAAGGTACTTACTTGTTACATTTTCAATGGTGGATAAAATCTCATGGTTAACCATGGTAGTGCTTTAAGTACTTTTAAAGTCATAAAGTAAAGTGCTGATAATAAATATCATTTCACACTTTTTGAATAAAATATTATTATTTTCATTTCATATTTTTTAAAAGAAACAATGCATATCCTTACATACTCTTCATGTTTTTACACATTTTTCAATAAATATTATATTTATATATTTTCATACATTTATTTTGAATTATATATTCATATCATTTTATTTAATATTATAATTTCAAATTAATTATAATTTATTTTAACTTATTTAAATACAAAGGACAAATGCATTAGTTGTTCAATGATAATGACATTTTATTGAAATGTCATTCTTATTTATAGTCACATCAATACAATTTTTTTATTAATTTTATTTTGGTACACATTTTCAATTGAATTTAACCATCATTACATGGATTGTGGTGAAAAAAGTAAAATGCAAACTCATAATTATTATTTTATTGGTTTAACTATTATTTTATTATTTCCTTAGGAGGCCCATTTTAGACCTCAAAATTCCCCTAATGGTTACGTTTTTATGTTGCAATGTGATCAACCTTCCACGGGGCCGTCAACGGTCCCAACACCTAAACGAATATGTATCAAACTTGAAATACTTGAGAGCTATAGAGGTTAAGGCTCATAGCGTAGCGCGAGCGGTGTGGCAGGTGGTTGTTCTACCGAACTTCGCAGGGTTGAACCCCACGAACCTCCATAAAATTTTAATACACCTTCCCGGGGACACGTGGCAACCTCAAGGCTAGCCATGTGTCACCCTCCCATTGGCTCTTAAAAAACACATACAACCCTTAAACAAATCATATAGTGCCACTTGTCATCCACTGGTTGACTTGGAGAAATGGAATATTCTTCAAAATATTCCTTTTTGCTGACTATGCATCCTCCATGGACTGGGCATCACAGTCAGCCTTGTCACAAAATATAGTTGTTTTGGAATTCGATCAGAACGTGATATCTCCTCATACGACATCGGTTTTTCAAACTGTTTACGGCATCGGAATCAGGAAGACGAGATCTATGCAACCATCCTGGTTTTAACGCAATCCTGTAACTTTCAATTTTGAGCAAAATTTATGAACTCCTGATCAACTATTCAGATGGAAAAGGGCAGTGGGGCTCTGGACAGCGGAGGAATCAAAAGACAACACAACTTAGACACCTCAGATTCAGACAAGGACAATGGAGAAATCACAAATGATACCTAACTTTCCCTTATCTTTGCCATGCCAACATAAGGTGCTTGGTGAAAGGTCGAAACGAAGAAAGGGAAAAAATATTGATTTTCGCCCCTTGTATTATAGGTTCTTATTTGCAACTTGATAGCCTGTCTTGATTGAAAATTACCAGCACATGTAACATGTAATTTTGTTTTCATCAATAAAATTACGATGGTTATATGGTGAGGTCACATGGGGAGGAGGGTTGGTCCCCTCCCTTCTGCCATTGGAGATCCGCATAACATTGAAATATATGTTGGGTGCATTGTTTTACAAGGAGAAATCTCGTGGCCCATTGGTATGGGTGGAGAGTTGTATGGGGGAGGTCGTGGGGTCGAGCCCCGACCTTGCCTCTCTATACTTGTTTTGCAAATGTATTATCGAGCCATTTATATCAAACTTGAACTATGTGAACGAATTTATTACACGCCATAAACCTTTGACCTTGGACTTTGTGATATATGTGCTCCACCATTAAACTTTAATCAGACTTTGGACTATGGTCTGTGGCGTTTAATAACACACACACACACACATATATATATATCGAATTTCCACCATATAGTTCAACCACCGTTGAAGTTTGGATATAAAAATAATGTGGAATATATATGTGTGGAATTTAATACCTATATAAAATACAATATAATATATGATATTCAACCATATATATATATATCCAACCTTAAAAATAAAAATAATTCCAACACGTGAATTCATTATGAACCCAAATTCAACCTTCGAGGACATTGGACAATTTCACCTTCTCAAACCAAAATTGTGAATCCTGCAGTGACACTTGTCACAGATTAATTGGGCAAAACCTGAAGAAGATTCCCTGCATGCTGACTGGGCTGCCATGTCATCATCCTGCACCTTATCTAAAATTTGTTTTTAAAATTTGCTTGTTCTGAACAACAATCAACAGGTTATAACTTCTTCATCCAAAATTTATTTTTGATGAAGCGAGTTGTGTTGGATTCCTGGAGATAGGAAAGTCACTGGTGTTTTAGTTTCGTGAAATTCTAAGCACTTTGAATTTTTGGCAAATTTTTTCCCCTAATCTAGGTTCTGATCAAAAGTATCATTGTCCCACGTGATCATTCGAGTCTTGAGATTCTTGTTAATAAGCTAACAGTACAGAGCATTAGATGGGTCAGGTAGCCCCAAAAAGTACTGCATGCACTGGGCCTAAGCTTAACCCCCTCTGAAACGGTTCTCTGGTAACGCTCGGGTATTCGTTCCGTGAGTGCATATGCAGATTTGAAGCTCCCTAAAAAGTAAACATCTATGTTTCAAAATGTATTATGACCACAATGGCTTATTGGATGCCTACCCCCAATGGTCCTAATATAGACTATAATTTCTTTTGTGGCCCCTATGGGGAGAATTTAATGGGTTTGGTTAATGATTATTTTTAGGGAGACTCAATTTTTCTTAAGGTGTGCTTTAGTGAAGTAATTGTAAGAGGAGGATAAAGGTCTCAACATACTAGGTGTCTTTTTGTCCAATTCTTACCGATGTTTTGTGTGTGCTTTGGAGTGAACAATCACAAGCTTTATGCGACGTGGATATGCGTTGATCCTTTACAATCCTTTTCTAATTACCCTATGTGTGATTGTTCATTGCAAAAATTTAAAATGATGTGTGGATTATGGGCCGCTTACACCTTTCCTAGTTAGATTATGTTTGCACTATAGGGAGATGGAAAATTGTCTTAGGAAATCATTCATAAGCATACCCAAGCTCACTGTGAGGTGCAAGGGTGGTAGATATTACTTGCTTTCTTTTTTACAATTTGGTCCTAGTCTCAATTCCTAATGGAAAATTGAACTATCCTAATGCAAAAACTTGACAAACTTGAATTAGAAAAATATATGTGGATATATGGGCCACTTACTCTTTACTAATTAAGCTACGTTTTTTTATCTTTTATTAGAAAATAGGTTTTTCGGCAAACATATGTGGATTTAAGGCCACTTACTTGGCCCCTATTTAAACTATGTTTAATTTTCGAAATAAAACACTAAAATTAAAACTACCTAGTTGTTAAGCTAATTCAAGGTTACACATAGCACCTGGGTGTACTAATAGTAGTGAAATACAGAGACAAAGTGATGGAAATTCATTAGGGGTTGCCAGTCACCTTAAAAATGGGAAAAAGTAGCAAATTTTTTCTTGCTGGTCTGTCGCGCGGGTTATCTTCCCACAAGCATAGAGCACACGTCTGTCGGAGCAAAAAGCGTGTTGTCGGGCATGATGAATCAAAATTTCCTCCTTTGTTGTACAAAAATTTTCACTCATTGTGATTGGAGATGCTGAGATGATGTAAGGGTGGTTTGCAGCAAACTGAGTAGGAAGAAGGACCTGCATCAACAACCATTAAGTAAAAAATAAAGAATCCAATGGAGTCTCCATTGTTGTGGTAGTGTATTTGGCGCGAGGGCGGAAAAAATACACTTCTTTAGTAAGCTAGATGCTACCTGCACAAGGTCACAGAGAAAAATGATTTCTCTTTGTTAGTGGAACAGATTTGACACAATGTAAACTAAGTTTGAGGGAAAACTAAGCATACAACACTAAGAACAAATCAAAACACAAGATACAAAATACAAAAGTTCGATGGAGCAAACAACCTAATAACACAAGTGGAGAGTTCTCCCTTTATTAGGTGATGGTAGTAAAAAAGATACAATGCTAAACACTTGAAGAGAGTCCTTTGAGCTATGGAGCTCAAATACTCAAAACAAGGAGGTCTCCTTCCCTCGAGTTCTCGCAAGCGTCTCTTCCCTCTCTCAAATGATGGTAGATCAAGATCAAGTGGTGAACATCGCTCTATTGGACTAAGATGTTGGTTGGCCAACATATAATTCCTTCCAATCCCTCTGCTGCTAGACTATGCAAGCTGGTTTTCTATGAAGCAATTTGGCCAGCATAACAATATGTCTCCAATTCTTCTTCCAAAGGCTGGCTTATATAGACATTTTTTGAATTCTTTCCTCTTCTCTTCGCCTAAGATGGATAATGACACAAGAGTGGAGGAGGGATTCCTTTGTGTGTTGCATTTAATCCACAAGGTGGCTCAAATTTGGCTATCATTGACAGTATTGGGCAGAGAATCATCTTAACCAAGCATGCCAAGTGATCCCGAATGGTGACATTTCACCATCTTCAGGACCGCGCGGCTATTGAAGGAATAACCACGTTGTGTGCAAAATTCCTCTAATGCAGATGCGTTGTCATTTAATTTCCTTCTGAACCTTATGAAAAAAATAAATTTTAGTCTTCTCTAATGTATTTCTTTTGTGAAAATCTTCATCTGTAACTTATTCTTGACATTTTTAATGTCTTTTGCCTATACAATTTTCTGTTGTTACACAACATGGGAGATGTGGTTCTGGTGCTTGGTTGAAGATAGACAATAGTACACAATATAAGATCTCATGGTTTGTAGGTGTGGGCACAAATACGAAGACAAATATTGTGGCACTCTCAGGGTCATTATGGTTCGCCAGAAAATAAGATATAAACATTATTGATATCTATGGAGACTCTAAAACCATCATTGATGGTTTCATAGAAAACAAAACACTTCCTTTATACCTCTTCTACTTGACGATTGGATTGCTCACATAAAATCTCTCATTCAGACCTTCAAACATATCTCTTTTCTATATATATATATATAGAGAGAGAGAGATAAGCACACACACTTGTGGACTGTGTCAAATAATGCTCTAAGGGAGACGTCGAGACATGCACTTTTTGCACATGGAAAACAACATTATTAGGGAAGATGGTTTTATAAAATTGTCTTCATTTATCGTTTGGTGGAGTGTGTGGAAAAAGTGTACCTTCACTTCTTTTTTTTTTCTCTGGATTATATTTTGAACATGTACATATGGATGATTATTATATGTCTACAGCACGGAGTAACTATATTTGTACACAGACGCATATACTAGTAAGATATTTTGGTACAGTTTTTGTCCACAGTTTATAATGTTGAAGGATATAGTTTATGGATAAATATGAAATTACACGTCTTTAATATATAATATAAACCACCTATTTTTTTCATCTAAAAAATATATTTCTAAATTGTTTGATTTAATTGAATTTTTTTTTTAACTGAAAATTTAGAATACATAATATAAACTACCTTAACTTTTTTTTTTATCTCAAAATAAATATTTCTGAATAGTTTGATTTAATAGAATTTTTTTTTTTTAAACTGAAAATTTAAAATAGTTTAAAATATTAAAAAAACCGCACTTAACTAAATTAATTGGAATTTAACCTTAAAAACATCCAGGAAAATTGAACCCTTAAATTCCCATTAACAAAGTGTGACGTTCCAATAAGAAAACCTAGACCGATTAGTTTCGGGACTTAATTACCAAAATGTTAAATATGCTGGCGTCATAATACTTATTTCATAAATCTTCAAAATATTGGAATAACTTGCAGAACTGAGGCAAGTAAGAGTAGATGATGTTCCATTTCGTTGGACGCGTTCCTTGTTGGTCATCCTGCTATAAACATGGCGACAGAGAATAGATGTTGGACTCTATTTTTTTTTTTATTATGAATACATAACTCATTTCCAGTTATTCGTAATAATGAGCAAAACAAAAGTAAATGTTATGTGCCATTTTATTAGATATTTTATATTATTTTATGTTATTTCATTTTTAAATATATAATTTTATCTATTTCAGTTACTTTTATTAAAAATAAATAAAAATTTTAATATTTAAACAATTAATAATAATAATAATAAAAACAATATTTAATATAATAATTTAAAAACCAACCATAATAATAATTATTGTTTTATTTATTTATTTATAAAACAAAGTAATCAACAACCAACTCATTAGATGTACCATGCCGGTCAGGAGTTAGAATTTGAAATTTAAAAAAAAAAAAGAACATTAAATACGTGGGTGATTACAGCCTGCATTTTTATATGGAACTCAACTAATCAACAACCAAATCATGAGATGTACGATGTCTGTGCGGAGTTGAATTTCAAATTCAAAAAATACATTCAAATACCTGCGTGATTACAGGCTGCATTTTACATAGATTGTGAATTTTTGGAATATTTAGGATATCACAATGTGCGAATTTCCAGAATATTCAAAAATATTGGATCTGAAAATATTCTGGTAATTGGCAATTTGGTTAATTAAGAAGTAACTTGTTTATTTAACTAGTGGAATAGCTCGGACGGTAGTTTTTTTTTTGTTAGAATCAAGCTAATTAAAATTTTAAAAAATCAAATAGTTAGAGTGTTTGGAATTCATTTTTAATAGGAGAAATGGATTCAGCACTATCAAAAACTCTTAAGACACTATAAACAAGATTCTGATAAAATCTTTGCCAAATTCTACCCCAAAACACTATTTTTTTAAAAACTACACGCTTAATTAATCTCAAGATCAAAACATCACTATGCTAAGTACATCATGCTCACTTAAATGAAATTCCTTCATTTCAGCTTTCCAGGCCATCATGCTCAATTACATGAAACCCCTGTACAGCTCACCAACCCCTGCCTTTATAAATAAAAATTTCAAACTTTTAGCACTATAGGTCGCCCTCCTCGGTGTTGCTTCTAAATAAAGCTAATAATAGTGCCAGAACGTGAACGCTAATACCTAAGGTGTGGACAAAAGACGCCGCATTTGGATGTGGTTATTGTCTATGGATGCCAGATATTCTTTCAACCTTTTTCATTTTTTCGTTAAGTGCCATATGTTTTCTGGCAAACAGTATTAATTAACAAAATCAAAGAAAAAACCACATGGTTTTGAAGTTTCCATCTCACTGTCCACAAAACAAACAGTCAAACAATACCTACCTTTTCTGTATATTTTAGGTACCCTTATACAGCTTCCAAATAACTTTGATCTCAATCCATTCAATCTGCAAATGCAGGCCTGCAAGGCAGGAAACTTTGCTTTTATCTGTGAGAGCCTCAAGCCTCCCAAGCCTCCCATATTCTCACATCGCTATTTGATTGCTTAACAGAGCGAAACAGCATAAGTTTTCTATCTCCATGTCGTCATCGTCTTATTCTTCTTCGGCCTGGCCAGTTGCAGCCCCTCGATCACCTCGGGAAGAAAAAATATGTAATGTAAAAGAGAAAAGTAATATAGGAGAATCAGCCGATGAATTTATTCCAACATTTGGGGGCGATTTGAAGATGCAGAGACTCAAACTCCTTGCCGATGCGTCTGCCCCTGCCGTTGATGAACTCAAACAGAAGACCAGCAGCTCCGAAATCAGAAGGAGTCGTCAATATAATCTGTCGAATATTCAGGATTTCGAAAGAATAAAGGATGTTGACAAATCGGCTGCCGATTTCATCAGTAAATTTCGAAAGAATTTGGCTATTGAGAGACGGGATTCTCTCGATAATTATAAACAGATGCTTGACAGAGGTGTTTGAAGATGTCTGTCAATATGTATGAAGTATAGTTTCTTTTTCCTGTTTTAATTGTTTTTTTTTTTTTTTTAAATGTATCCGGAAAAGTTTGAGAAAGAAGAAGATGATTAGAATTTGTAAAGAGCGCCCTGATGATATTTGGTATCCTGGATTTTTATGGCTCGATATTAGTGTGTGGCCAATCCAACATGATGGGTACGGATTAGAAACCCAATTTAGAAAATAAGTTGATCCAGTTAAGCCTGGGGTAAATATTGGGGTTCTTTTGAGAAATGGCAAGCGAATAATCCTCTGTATTAAACACAGGCTGGGTCAGTGATCCATTCAAAACTGGATTCTTATGTTTTACATATAAATATAAATAATAGATTCCTGTCAATTACTTCAATCAGAGCTCATATTCGGTCCACTATTATTCTAGTTAAAAAATTAGATAAAGGAATAGAGATTAAATCTATTTTTGCTCCTGATCATGCCTGTTGTCAGGCTCTGTTTCTCGCTTCTAACTTCCACAGCTGCAGCCTTGCAGGCACTAACAGACTCTTGTATCTCAGTGAATCCTTCACGAATAGCGCACAAGAAGTGGCATTCTTCACATACAGTGCTCAAGCCAATGGGAAAACTGTTTTTAACATCGTGAGATACATCTCTAGTGTCTCAGAAGTCATGTAAAATGTTTATTCTTGCCATTTTATGCTATTTTTGGTTAATTTTCCAACTCGAAAATAAAATAATTGTACGGCTAATTATTGCTGTGATATATAGGTGAATTTCTCTGTTTTTATGATTTTTTTCAGGTTAATTCCATATTCTATAAGAATTCGGACATTTTCTTTATGGTTAATTACTGTGATATTTACGGTTAATTGCTATGAATTTCTGGTTTTTATTTTAATTCCCAATTATAAGATTTCTCTTATTTTTCGAAGGGAAAATTATTTTAGAATGCTGAATTCCATTTGATGATTTCAATTAGGCTTTGACTGTATTATGGATTGCATTGATAGACATTGAACGAAACCAAACCCTCAAAAAATAGGGCAAACTGTATTGGTACCTAAATATGGGGTAGCCAGGTAACCCGGATATGGTAATTATGGCCTGATGTAACTATCTCAATAGTGTTGGAATACTCTTGGATTTATTACAAATTCAAGATAGACATTACAAATTTAGGATATTCATTTGTTGGAGTCTATTTCGTGTTTTGGAATTTTTGGATATATGTTTTTCCTTTTGAGATTGTTGAAAATTTCTTAATAAATGATTTTCTTAAAAGATTTATTGGAATACTTGTGAACTTTTCATAATTCATAATTTTGGTTTAAATTTTTTTAATTTAACTAAATCTATATAAAAATAAAATTACATTTTAAATAATAACACATTACTATTTAGCCATTTTAAATAATAACACATTACTATTTAGCCAAAATCTATTTAGCTAAATAAAAATTTCAAAATATATAATAATTAAATAAAAAACACGTATTAGTGTCATAAGTATTCCTTTGCCTAATCCTTGACTTGAGTTATGACAGCCTTTATAAAACATATTGTCATTGTGCTTATCTTATTTATTGTCAAATTTATTTAACTAAATATAAAAAAAAAAAAAATCAAAATATATAATAATTAAAAAATATTTATTCATTGTCTATAAAGTTTTAGATAAATAATAAAATCTTTTTAATGTGAAGTCATTCATCAATTTTCAATCCCAATCAAAAGTGATATATTAAATTTAATAAAAATGTAATCATATCAAACTTAAAAAAAAATAAAACACTTATTCATTAAAGTGGATATCCTTATAATATGTTATTACAAACTTTGGAAAACATATTGCCATTATACTTATCATATTTATTGTTAAATATATGCCTTCTAATATCTTATAATCCGGATTAGATTAAGTTACATTTGGAAAAGCAACATCTTGTCTTAATAATAGCAATACATTTTATTATTAATTTATTACATTTTTAAAACAAATTTAAATATATATATATATATATATATTTTTAAATATATATATATATATATATATAACAAATTAAAAAAAAATATATATATATATATAAATAAATAAATAAATAAAGAGTATGATCGATCGAGAATCATTAGATTGTGTGGTTGTATTTATTAGATTGTGTGGTTGTATTTATATGTTATGGAAATGTGCGTAACATGAAATATACAACGGCTCAAAGTGGGCTCAAACAACTAACATAATTTTTAATAATGTGAATGTTGTTCATTTAGTAAAGTGAATGAATGTAGTTAATTTAATAAAGTGAATGCGGTGTAAATATAAAAATTATGAATTAAATATAGCATTCAAATATTTTAACATAATATCAATATTAGTGTGAATAAAAATAATAAAATATTAATTTGTCTAACAACATTTAAATATAAAATTATGAATTAAACATAGCATTTAAATATTTCAATACAATATTAGTGTGAATTAAAATAATAAAATATTTATTTCAATTTTTGTATATAACATGTTATAAATGTTGGATCTTCAATTAATTATAAATTTTGTTGCTCTAATTTTCTTAATATTTTTTTTTGAGTTGAAGTTATGAGTATATAAAGATGAGAAAGTTTCTCTGTGTCTCGAAAGTGTACTTACACAACAAAATATCTAATAAAAACATAGTATTTTTTTAAAAGGATTAATTGAAAAACCAAAAGTATCTTTTTGAAAAGGATTCACAAATGAATATAGTGGTATTTTTGAAATTTTTTAGTTGTGTATATTTGACTATATCCATTTTTTATTCAACTCCTTAAAATAATTTAAAAAGAATTGAAACATTATGTTTAAAAAAAATCAGATGAAAAATATCATATGAATTCAAAATTTTCAAACTCATACGCCATTAGATAGTGGATTCCTTCATGAATCCAACTTGATCAACCTCACTACTTGAGGACAAATTTAGCCTTAAATCCGCTAGGATACAAAATGGAGATACATAAAGTGCTTGATCAAGCGCCTAAATTTCAAATTTAAATAGATCAATCGTGAGTTTTCTAAACCATCTATCGATCCATTTACATTAACTAATAAGAGTTAGATCAAATTTTTATGGCTCTATGGAGCCTCTATAAAATTAAATTGAATAATCTAAAATTAAACTTTTACCTCATTTTCAAATTCCAAATCTTATTAGATTTTGTGTTATAATGTAATGTAAAAGCCTTATTAAAGTTAATATTGATATTACAAATATATTATTTTTATTATTAAATCAAATGATGAAATAATATTTATATAAAAAATAAAATTAATATATTTTAATGTTAATATAAAATTTATTAATTTTGGATTAATATAATATTATTAACTTTAATATGATATAAAATTTCTTATATTATAATATATAATAACACAACCACGTTGATAAATGTGGTTGATATACGTCATAGGCATCAACAAAAAGAGTCATTAACACAAAAAGAGTCATACAAGCTCACTCAATATATATGTTAATTTTATTTAACCTAATTTTTTATAAATATATCATAATTAAATATATAATATTTTTTAAATATTGAAGTAATCATAACCTAAAGCTACCTTTAAAGAAATAAAACCTAAATAGTTTCAATAGGAAGACATGAAGCACTCTATGTGACAACAAATGCAGAAGACATAAAGTTTGGGCAAACACACGGGAGCTCACAGGTGCAGCTTTCATTTAGGTATTATGCCATTTGAGCATTCATCTTGAAGAAAAAAAAAATATACTCCAGCAACTTAAAAGGAATTCAAATTAAATAAAGTAGCAAATCGCTAATTATTAATTTCAGAAATCCATTCAATGTGTTAAATGCCCACTCCCACTTCTTTAGTCCTGTGGTTAGTGGGTGCTCATCTTATTCAACTTTGAGGGGTTACCTCGGATGTTGTCCACCGTTTATGAGCCCCGCTTTAACCGGTCGTTGCAGCATCAAAAAAAATAATTTGCAATCAAACGTAAAATAAATTATTGCAAAGATAAAATGAGTCCAACATCCATAGTTTGCATCCCTGTAAAATAATAATAAGTAGACGATTCTGGGCGCTTATAACATTAAAACTCCGACGCATCCGATCAAGAAAAGTAAGTGGGTGGCGACGGAGGCGATTGAAGTTTTACCAACATTGGAGGAGTCTGTTGCATCTGGTGGGGCCAACTAGAAAGGCGTAGTTTCAGGTGACTCGGGAGCGGGAGCCAGAGGGGACAACGCAACGGGTGCAGGAGCGAGGGCAATGGAGAAGAGCTCTTTGGGCTTCAGCACCCCATTCACCGTTAAGATAACCAACGGGACGTCGTCGAGAAGGGAGCAAGCATGGATTTCATTTAAACAATGGTTGCGGCCTTTTTATATGGCTGATCGATTTCTACTGGAGCAAAGAAATTGGTTAAATCGATGCTGAAGATTGCGTTTATGCACTGGCCATTGTCCATCAAACATAAAAAACGTTGCAAGAGAAAATTACCATTCAAAGGCCTGCCTCATGCGCCGGCCACTCATAGCAGATTTTGAGCAATGACATTTACTCGGCTTCACTCGATACAGATGATCAGCCACACACCGCGCTGATACATTTGATCGGCCAAACACCGCACACCACAGAAAAAAAACGCCTTCACAGCTTTTGTAAAAATGCCCTCACAGCCCTTGTAAAAATGCCCTCACGGCCTTCACACTGCCTCACGCAGTAAACAGATAATGCAGATAGCTGAACGAGCCACCAAACTCGCCTTCACGGCTTGCCTCACACACAGCCTCTCTCAGCTCTTCCTAAGCTCTGATACCATGACAACAAATTCAGAAGACATAAAGTTTGGGCAAACACACGGGAGCTCACAGGTGCAGATCACCAGGAGCTCCCACCAGCAAATGCATTCGCTTGGAGTTCTTCATTAAGCATCAAGAATTAAATAGATACATAAGCAAAACAGATTCCTAATTAATAGGAACTTAATGTCAAATAAAGAGCAAAATCATAACTACGTAACCTATTCTCCATTAATTTCTAACACTATGTATCTTTGATGGAGGTAACTGGAACATTAGTATTTTGGAAAGTTTAAGATAGATTTCCATGGAAAATTATTATTTTCTCTCTAGGTGAATGTACAACACACATTTGAAATCTTGAATTTTAAATATGTATTGTATTAAAAAAATTGTTGTACTACATCAAATAAAATTAAAAAATTAAAAAAACAAATATATTTAAACCTAATATTTTGATTGTCAAAGTATTTTAAAATTTCTTAAATATAGAGTGAGATAGAGTGGGAGAGAAGGATAAGAGAGGGGGGGGACACAAATATGGAGAGAGGGAGAGGAGGAGAAAGTCTCACAGAAAGAGAGGAAGCTAGAGAGATAGAGTTGTAGGAAAATATAAGGAGGGAAGAAGTTAATACATACATATATATATATATAGAGAGAGAGAGAGAGTGTGTGTGTGTGTGTGTATGTTTGGGGTGAGATAGAAAGGCAAAGAAGAACTCTAGATGGAGAGAAGGGGGAGAGAGAATGAGAGAGGAAGGGAGATATTCAACAAAGTTGTAGGATTAAGCTCGAGAGAAAGAGAGAGAGAGAGAGAGAGTAAGTGGTGCGGGGGATAAACAGAGGTGGGAGAGAAAGGAGGACAGAGAGGACTTGGGAGAGAGGGAGAGAGAGATCGATTTGGAGGGGGAGGGAGAGGGAGTTAAGAAGAAATACATATAGAGAGAGAAAGGTGGAGAGAGAGAGAGAGGAAATGGCAAGGGAGATGGAGAGAGAGAGATGGAGTGACAAGGGATATGGAGAGAGAGGGATAGAGGAGAGTAGGAAGGAAGAGAGATAAAAGGGGAGATAGAGGGAGAGAAGGGGACTGAGAGATAGAACGGGAGACAAAGGGAGAGAAGGGGAAGAGAAAAAGAGAGGGAGAGGGAGAGGGATATATATAGATATGGAGAAACAATGTGTATGTTTGTGGGGTGATATAGAGAGATGAAGAAGGAGAGACAGAGGAAGATAGAGATATATATGGAAGGGGGAGAGAGGGAAGAAGAGAAATTTCCATCATATTTAAATTTTTAAAAATTGAAAAAACTTAAATTTCCATCACAAGGAATTTATTGAATTACTTGGATAACTACTTGTAAATTTAGGAAAGTTGATACCATTATAAGAAATTATAAAAATGTTGTCATATATTGTTGTTTGAAGTTTACATTAAATTTCAATAGGATTGACTTATATCATGTTATGACTAAACTCTTATATATAATCTCAAAATAAATAGTGTTGAATAAAACATATTTGTTGTTTACGTGACATATTTTAATATTAAAATTGAATACAAATTATTTAAATCTTTAATATTCCATTTTTTGGATATGGTCAAAATGGACGAAATCTACCCATGGTATCTTCCCACGGTATTATCCTTCATTTTCAACTAAAAATAATAAAATAAGGTTTCTAGAGGGTCCCTCAAGCCTATAAAAAGAGGATATGAGCTAGGCATTAAGATCATCCAAAATTATTTATCTATTTTTCCTTTGTTGAGAACTTGGCAAGGCCAATTCTAGTTTGATCCCAGGGACGAAAACCCTGTGGAATAAATTTGTCTGGTGGATCCATCCAGGGTCTACGATTGTGCTTCAGTGTTATTATTTCTAATTTGATGAGAATCCTTTCATGCCATGGGTGAGGGATTCTTGTGTTAATTATTCATGATAGTATTATTTGCAGTAATTTATTAAATAAGTTGTTGAAGTTCCAGATCCCTTATGTGTTCTCATTTTTGTTAAATGCTTATGTTAATTAGAACACTATAGTGTGATAGATCTGTCAATTTTTTTAAGGTTTGGGATATTACAGTGGTATCAGAGTTGTGCCAGGTTTTTATTTCAAATCGATTTTGTGGAAGATTGATGGTTTCAGAGAAACTAGTATTCGGTGATCCTCCATTATCACCCTACCTAGGATCTCAACAATTTAGATGGTTCTCTAGAGACACCCTAATTGGATCATTATTATGAAATATTCTGGAGTTTATGGTTTTGCAGGATATCCTTGAATAAACTCAAATTATTTGCATATTGTGGAAGAATTTTTTTATAAGGTTAGAGTATTAGCCAAATTTCCATTGCTGGGCTAAAATTATCAAAGGGGGTAGAAATTAAAATTTTAAAAGCCAAATTATTTATGGTGGGATTTATTAAGTGAATTTTTTTTATTTTTTTTTAATGAAGTGATGAATTATTATTTTTCTGAAAAAAGTAAAATTATTAGAGGAAGGGGCCAAGGTTCATTTTCATGTTGGATATGGATATGGGCATAGAGATATATTAGATATCTTTAATGGTGTTCATGTGTTCAAATATTGTAGTTGGAAAAATATTTTAATATAAAGCTAGTTGGTCAGCTAAAGGGATAGTTGGGAGGGAGAATAACAAAGGTTTGTTCAAAGGTGATTTGAGGTGGTCCATTTTGAGACTTTAATTATTTACAGGAGAATTTATTCTACACCATCTATTGTTGCATTAGGTTATTAATGTGGAGGATAAAGACTTGTCAATTTTTTTATTTCAAGCTCAGTATAGATCGATTTCTCAGAAGGATGTTATGTTCTATTATCTCCAGTAGCTTGAGTTAGATGGACCTAGGTTTCCAATTTATCTTCTCCTTTGAGTAGTATCACCACATATGAGATTGAGATCAAGGTTATTATTGTAGGAGAAAAAATTGTTATTATTTCTACAAGGGTTTATTATCTCTGCTTATAGGAGGTAAATCGGTTTTATTGAAGAAATCCAAGGAGGGAAGACCAAGAGTTAAGCCATAATGTCGTCACTTACTTTTGAAAATGCATAAGGAATCAAAAAATTAGTAGAACCACTGATCCTCTACATTGCAATACTTTGGTGGATCACAAATGGAAACCATTTACAGATTAGAAGCAAGAGCAGAAAAACATGTTTTTTTCTCAAAAGATCCATGCTATCCTTCAACGATTAAAGTATATTCAGAAGGAAGGTGTCAGAAGAAAGTGTATATTTGCACTCGGATTCAAGTTTCAATGTATGAATTCAGGAGATTCCATTCTTAACTCGGAGGAATTAGACACATATCTATCCAAGGTTGGACAACCCGAATGGAAAAAACTTAGCAAGGTTCTCAAGCCATCCATGCTTGCATTAATAAAACTAGAACTTTGGGAGCATCCTTGTGAAGAAGTCAGGCTCACTATTGCTTCTTGTCTCAGCAGGGTCATAGCCCTAAATTTGTCACTACTACCTTAAAATAATGATATCATGAGAGATATATTGTTGCTGATAGTAGAATTCTTTTAGGGGTTGAATAACAACATGCTTCCAACCTTTCAGAAGTGGTGTAAATTTGTAAAACTCATGGCATAGTTAAGCTTTGGCACCTTTATGCTGAATTTGGAATGTGACTACTTAATCTTTCAGTTGTACTACAAAGCTTTTACATCAACATCACATCAACTCATCCAGACTGTGTCAAAACAAAAACAAAAAAATATTTTGTCTCTATTCTTAGAAAGAGATGTTGACATCTGCAAGATATTAAGATACAAATTGTTGACCATTTGGAGGAAGGAACCACATGTATCACCAACTGCCTATGATATAGTTGAGAAGTTGGTCAGACAAAACATAAAATTTCTCATAAGGTTGTTGGTGAGGAAGGAGTTAATAGGGATTGATGGAGGAAGCAAGAACAAAATCCGCAGCAAGAATGAACTAAAAAAGAGAGGACTATGTTTTATCTACAAGGGACCTTGGGCCCTTAACTATTCCAGTCCAGGTGATTCAGATCATGGGGATTCATCCATAATTGAGTTCACCAATTTTCGGAAGAGATCCCTTATCAATTATGGTGGGGATATCGAGGACAAAGTATTTAATACAAAAATTAAAGACTTTATGGTGTTTTAGATACATGAACCTTGGTTATTAATTGAAAATTTGAATGACTTAACTTAACATACTTACTATGCTAACCCCTTTGTACATGACCTCGAGTCTGAAACCATGGCTAAGCTTCCAAGCTTAAAAGCATTCGCTTTACTTTTTAGGGTTTTATTATGTCATTTTAAATTTTCATCACAAGGCTTGAGAGGGAAAATATGGGGCAAGCGTTTCGACCTTGTGGCCACCTACAACTCTGTCAATGTTTGACTATGCATACGCAAACTGGTTTCTCCTCTTATAGAGCACCCATCTACACAAAGAATCCTTGATTCTCTTGGTAATGCTGAAAGTTCTATTTTTATTTTGTTTGTGATTCCTCTGTTTCTGTTTCTGTGTATCCAACAAGGGTTTGTTATTTCCATGGACGGCTCAGAAATCTTCGCACAGGTAAGCTTAAGTTCTGGTTTCATTTCTATGTTTCATTTTTCGTCCTTTCTAACCCTCCAGGACAATGTCAACAGGTAATGACTCCTTCAATTCACTATAATGAATTCACACTTGTATTGGCCTTCTGTCGAAGGTTCTTCTACCTCAGGTATGCTTCTGGAAATGAGTCTCTCCACCCTTTTCTTTTTCTCTGTCTTCTGTGTCAATTCATTGCTTCCACTTCTGAAATATTCATGTCTCTTTCTGTGTTTTGCAAGTTTTGAACCTGGAGAAATATCAGGACGCTGTCTTGTTCTCAACGTTGGTCATTTTTAACAGGCTAGGACCCTTCCACTATGTTCTTATTGTCTTTAACTGTGAATAATGGAGAAAACCCATGAGGGTTTCATCATAATTCGACTATCAGTTAGTTTTATTTCCTTTAGTTCACTTGTAGCGTCTCGAGACAGGCTTAGACCTTCACTGGTGTCTTTGTTGTGGTCTTTGTAAGCTTGTAATCTTTACGAGCAGGGTATAAACCCTCACTATTACTCAGTCCGGTGTATATATATTCAAAACCCTTACACGGTTCATTTCTTTTAAATGTTATTCTAACTGAGATTATAATGTTTCTCTGCTACGGCTTAGTTTGTTTGTATATCAGACTTTTAAGAAGGAAAGATAATTTAGAAATTTTTATCAATATTTGTTCGAAAGTATACCTGTGATTATGCTTGAAAGGTGTGATAGTTTCTTAGCTCAATTCGACTGTAAATTATGTTTCCAGTACACTGTCTTTATTGAGTTTAACTCTGTCCCAACCTATTTGAAGGTTCTATATTTTTTTCTATTTACCAAAATATTCACAACATAATTTATCACTCAGATTAGCTCTCATACATAGAAAATCACTTTTATAAAGGAATTTTAGCATGCATTGTATTCACGTACACACAAAAATTGTTAATACTACTTCTTCTAATTCTTTTTCTTCCTCAAGATGGCAGACCCTCACAATGGTGGATTTGGTTTGGTTTTATGCCTTTCCAAAATCCCCATATGGTTGAGAAACTGTCATTCAGTTTCAGAACAATTTATTAAAACTAAACAATTAACTAATCCTAATCTAACTATTATTTTAATCTACAAATTACAATGGATGTGTTAGCCCAAATTAACTTAAAACAAAGTAAAATAAAATTCAAAACTTATTTTTCTGTCCAGCAGAAAAGATCAACTCTAGCTGAAGCCTTTTAGTTGGATGCTCTTGCATCAGGCTCCCGGGGTAAATTAAACTCATGGCTCCTATCCATGATCTCTTCAATAGAGTACTGGGAACTTTGAATTTTAGCAGCGTCCGGCCAAGAAAAATCCTCCATAGGATGGTCCTTCCATTTGACCAGATACTGTAAATATTCTTTTCTTTGTGTCTTCCTGGCTACCTCTGTGTCCAAAATTTGTTCAATTTCAAAAGGCTGTGCTAGAGGCATTTGTTTAATCCATGGTTTCTCCTCATCCTGGGTGTCCCGTGTTCATATCTCCGAACTGTCTTCCTCATCAACAACAATGTATGGGTATAGATCCGCCACATTAAATATGGGTGAGATTCCTACACCTGGAGGTAACTGCAACTCATAAGCATTTGCAGAAAACTTCTGAAGGATTCTACAAGGCCCGATATTTTTCATCTTCAATTTTTTGTATTCGCCTTTAGGAAACCTCTCCTTACGCAAGTTTTCTAGTACCAAGTCTCCTACTTCAAACTGTACCCCCCGCCTTTTCAAATTTTCTCTCTGTTGATATCTTTGGTTGTTGTCCTGTAGCTTCAATTTGACCTGTTCATGTAGATCGTTGATTTCTTTTACAAAATATTCGCCATCAGCACTGCTGCACTCCAACTGACCCAAATCCTGCAACTCAAATAACTCCACATGGGTGCATTCCATATAGGATTTGGAAAGGACTTATGCTTGTACTTCTATTTGGCGAGTCATTGGTGGAAAACTCCACTTGTGCAAGCATATGATCCCACTGTCTGGAATTTTCACCAGCCAGACTCCTCAACAGATTTCCCAGACTCCTGTTCACAACTTCAGTTTCCCCATCTCACTATAGGTGATAAGCCGAACTGAAAATCAGTTTTGTGTCTAACTTCTTCCACAATGTTCACCAGAAATTATCTGTGAACTTTACATCCCTGTCCGAGATCATGGATTTCAGCAAGCCATGTAATCTGATTATCTTTGAAAAGAACAAGTGTGCTACATGTGTGGCATCACTTGTCTTTCTGCATGGAATGAAATGTGTTATTTTGGTAAAATGATCCACCACCACCATGATGGAATCGAATCCTCGTTGTGTCTTCGGCAGACATAAGACAAAGTCCAAGTTGACTGAGTCCCATGGTCTATTCGGAATGGGTAAGGGTGTATACAACCCTGCATTTTGGCTGAATCCCTTTGCATGCAGAAAAACTTTACACATGATCACGAATCTTTGCACATCTCTTCGCATCCTCAGCCAATAGTAAAAGTGGCTTAGCTAATCCAAAGTCTTATCTATGCCAAAATGTCCAGCCAAACCTCCACTGTGCTTTTCCTGGATTAAGTTCTCTCGCATAGAACATTCTGGAATACACAATTGTCCTCCTTTGAATAACAACCCCTGCTGCATGTTATAGTCCAGCCATGGACTATTGTCTCTCAACAGTGGATTTTGGCAAGCTTCATAAGCTTCCTTAAAATATGAATCCATCTCGTACAAGTCTTTGAGATGCTTGAATCCCAACATTTGTACTACGCTTTCTTGCAATATAAAATTTCTCCTATTTAACGCATCTGCCACCTTGTTGACCTGACCACTGATGTGTTTCAAAATTAATGTAAAAATCTGCAAGTACTCCACTCATTTCGCATGTTTATGATTCAACTTGTGCTGCTGCATAATGTATTGTAACGCAGAATTACCTGAAAACAAGACAAATTCATCAGCCAACAAATAATGCCTCCAATGCTTCATCGCTTGGACGACTGCATAAAAATCTTTGTCGTAAGATGTATACTTCTGACTACTCTCATTTAACTTCTCACTGAATTATGCTAATGGATTATCTTCTTGGTTGAGTACTACACCAATGGTTGTTCCACTGTTATCACAACAAACTTGAAAAAGTTTGTTAAAGTTTGGTAATCATAGAACTAGTTTTTCAGTGATTTTCTTTTTCAACAGCTGAAAACTTCTCTCAGTAGATTTTGTCCAACGAAAAGGCTTATTTGCCTTCTTAATGGTATCCACCATAGGTGCACAAATACCACTGAAGTTCTTAATAAATCTCTGATAGAAACTTGCCAGTCCATGAAAACTTCTTACTTCAAACAAACTTTTGGGAGATGGCCAGCTAACTATGGCTGCAACCTTCTCTGGGTCCCTCTTCAACTCATTTTCAGAAATTACAAATCCTAAATAACTCATTTATTTCTTGAAAAAAGAACATTTTTTTAAATTTAGCAGCAATTTATTTTGCTGCAATTTTTCCAACACATACCTAACATGCCAAAAATGTTCTTCCTTTGTCTTGTTGAAAATAAGTATATCATCCAGATATACGATCACAAACTTGCCAATGAATTCTTTCAACATCTCATTCATCAAACGCATGAATGTGCTGACAGCATGACTTAGTCCAAATGGCATGACCAACCATTCATACAAGCCTTCATTGGTCTTGAAATTTGTCATCCATTCGTCACCTTCTCTAATCCTGATCTGGTGATAGCCTCTTTTCAGATCTGTCTTTGAAAAGTACGTTTCTCCACTCAGACAATCCATCATATCATCCAACTGAGGTAAATGAAATTTGTACCTGATAGTGATCTTGTTTATTGCCCAGGAATCAGTGCACATCCGCCATTCACCTCCTTTCTTGGGAGCTAAAATGGTCGAAACAACACAAGGACTCAAACTCTCCCGAATCAGCCCTTTATCCAACAATTCTTGTACCTGCTTCCTGATCTCTTCATTGTCTTTCATACTCATCCGGTAAGCAACCTTGTTTGGAAAACTCGCTCCTGGAATAAAATCAATATGGTGATTAATGCTCCACTTTGGTGGTAATTTATCTGGTAGATCATCTACCACAATATCACTAAACTCTTGCATCATGTGCTCTATTTCCACAGGCAAATTAGTAATTTCCGTATGCATCAATACTACTCTTGGCCTCTACACAACTTCATAATTTAGCTCATTCTCCTCAATCTGTCTCAGAAACTCCTTTACGCCTATCAGCAGTGTTTTAGTCCCACTAGTTTCTGCAGTATCTTCTTCTTTCATGGGAATTAGCGTATGCTTTCTCCCATCCTTAGCAAATCTATAAAAATTCTTTTCCCCATCGTGGACAACCTTTCTGTCATATTTCCATGGTTTTCCCAACAGAATATGACACACATCCATAGGCATAATATCACAAGTCACCTTGTCCTTATACTTGCCAATGTGAAACTCCAATTCGCACTACTCATCAACCAATAGTTGGTGTCCTTTCTACAACCAAGACACCTTATATGGAGTCGGGTGCTTCAACTTATTCAAACCCAATTTTTCCACCATCTCAGTGGCTACCAGGTTATCAGTGCTCCCATTATCTATAATTACTTTTCATCCTTTTGCATGCGACTTGCACACAGTCCGAAACAATGCTTTCCTCTGTGTTAGGTCAGCCACCTCCTTAGGTGGTTTCAGTAAAACATTTTTCAACACCAAGGTCTCTCATGTTTCAGGCACATTCTCCACCTCTTGTGGCAGTGCCTTAGCTACATCAAGTTGAGAAACATACGCTCTGTTCTGTCCAGCTTTCTCATTTTCAGGACATTCAAAAGACCTGTGCCCCCATTTGTGACACTTGTAACACTGGTAGGCATTTCCTCTACCCCTGCCATTACCCCTTCCATGCTGGTATGGCCTTCCACCTCTGGTGTTACCTTCCCTCTTAGTCTATCCCGAAGTCTTCGAACTGTTGAACTCTTCATTACTTTTGGCAGTTCTACCTCTGCCAAAGGACTGTCCTCTTCCTCTGTCGGAACCACGCCCTCTCTTTGCATTCTGCTTCCTGGCAACCTTCTCTTCTGCTTTCAAAGCACTTTGATATGCCTCCTCTATAGTTTTAGGGGAAAGAATACTGATATTGTCTAGGATCTCCATCCATAGACCATTCACAAATCTTGTTGTCTTCTCATGGGTATATTCAACATACCCAGCCCTCAGGTTCACCTTATAGAACTTTTCAGTGTATTCCTTTACAGTCATCATCCTCTGTGTCAGGTTCTGCACTTGTCTGTAAAGAGAAATTTGGTAATCTTTAGGCAGAAATTTGCTTTTCATCTTCACAATCATTTTGTCCCATTTCTTGATAAATGGTTTGTTCAATCTCCTCATTTCTACCTGCACACTGTCCCACCACAATGCTACGTATCCATTCAACTTGGTAACAGCAAACCTGATTTTTCTATCTTCACTAATTTCCTCATATTCGAAGTATTTGTCCAACTCACTTATCCAGTCCAACAATGCTTCTGTGGACAAGCTGCCATCATAATTAGAAAGCTATGGTCTTAGTTTTTTGCTAGCCATCAAAACTGATTTCAACAGTTTGATCTCTGATCCCTCTTCTTCTTACCCATCTGTCGTTGTCGTTGTTTCGTCCTCACTGTCATCTCCACCAACATGATCTCTGTGCCTTCCCGCTTCCACTGCTTCCAAACGTGCTGACAAAGTTATAATCTCTTCTCGTAGTCCTTCATCTACTACTCCTCTTATATCTCTACACCAAACTCTCCTTCCTACCTCCATCTTTACTGAAGAAGAGAAACTTGCTCTAATACCACAATTGGTGGGCATCTCGAGGAAGAAGTATTGAATACAAAAATTAAAGACTTGCTGGTGTTTTAGATACACGGACATTGGTTATTAATTGAAAATTTGAATGACTTAACTTACCATACTTACTATGCTAACCCCTTTGTACATGACCTCGGGGCCGATACCATGGCTCAGCTTCTAGGCTTAAAAGAATTCGCTTTACTTTTTAGGGTTTTATTATGTCAATTTAACTTTTCGTCGCAAGGCTTGAGAGGGAAAATATGGGGCAAGGGTTTCGACCCTGTGGCCGCCTGCAACTTTGTCGATGTTTTACTGTGCATATGCAAACTAGTTTCTCCTCCTATGGAGCACCCATCTACATGAAGAATCCTTGATTCTCTTGATAACGCTGAAAGTTCTCTTTTTATTTTGTTTGTGATTCCTCTGTTTCTGTCCGTCGAAACCGGTGGTCTATCCGTGACTTTTAAGACTGGTTTCTGTGTATCCAATAGGGGTTTGTTATTTCCAAGGACGGCTCAGCAATCTTCTCACAAGTAAGCTTAAGTTCTAGTTTCATTTCTACGTTTCATTTTTCGTCCTTTCTAACCCTCCAGGACAATGTCAACAGGTAATGACTCCCCGAATTCACTGTAATAAATTCACGCTTATATTGGCCTTCTGCCGAAGGTTCTTCTACCTTAGGTATGGTTCTGGCAACGAGTCTATCCACCCTTTTATTTTTTTCTATCTTCTGTGTCAATTCGTTCCTTCCTCTTCTAAAATCTTCGTGTCTCTTTCTGTGTTTTGCAGGTTTTGAACCTGGAGAAGTCTCAGGCCTTCGTCTTGTTCTCAACGCTGGTAGTTTTTAATAGGGTAGGACCCTTCCACTATGTACTTACTATCTTTAACTATGAAGAATGGAGAAAACCAATGAGGGTTTCATCATAATTCGGCTATCAGTTAGTTTTCTTTCCTTTAGTTCACTTGTAGCATCTTAAGACAAGCTCAGACCTTCACTAGTGTCTTCGTCGTGGTCTTTGTAAGCTTGTAATCCTTGCGAGCAGGGTATAAACCCTCATTGTTACTCAGTCCGGTGTATATATATTCAAAACCCTTACAGAGTTAGTTTCTTTTAAATGTTATTCTAACTGAGATTATAATTTTTCTGTGCTCCAGCTTAGTTTGTTTGTATATCAAACTTTTAAGAAGGAAAGATAATGTAGAAATTTTTATCAATATTTGTTTGAAAGTATACCTATGATTATGCTTGAAAGGTGTGATAGTTGCTTGGCTCAATTCGACTTAAACTTATGTTTCAGTACACTATCTTTATTGAGTTTAACACAGTCCCGTCCTATTTGAAGGTTCTGTAATTTCTTTTATTTACCAAAAGATTCACAGCATAATTTATCACTCAGATTAGCTCTCATACACAAAAAATCACTTTTATAAAGGAATTTGAATATTCACCTACACACACAAATTGCTAATACAATTTCTTCTAATTCTTTTTCTTCCTCAAGATGGCGGACCCTCACAATGGTGGATTTGATTTGGTTTTATGCGTTTCCAAAAACACAATATGGTTGAGAAACTGTCATTCAGTTTCATAATAAAATACTTAAAACAAAGTAAAATAAAATTCAAAACTTTATTTTTGTCTAGCAGAAGAAATCAACTCCATCTCTAGCCTTTCAGTTGGATGCTCTGCATTAAATTACTTCAAATTTAGCTCAGATTAGATACAGTTTATTATTTACTTAAAGAATTTCATAATGGAATAGAGATCATTCTCCGTCATGTGTGTTGTCAGGTCTTGTTTCTCGCTTCTAACCTCCACAGCTGCACGCACCAGCAGACTCCTCCTCCCTCAGTGAATCCTCCACTTGTAGCGCACAAGCAGTAGAATTCTTCACATACAGTGCTCAAGCCAATGAGAAATTTGTTTTTAACATCGTGACATACATCTCTAATGCCTGAGAAGTCATGTAAAGTGTTTATTTTTGCTATATTATGCGTTTTTTGGGTCAATTTCCCAACTAGAAAAAAAAATAATTGTACGGCTAATTGCTGTGATATATAGAGGAACTTCACTGATTTAATGATTTTTTTCCTGCTAATTCTCCATTCTATAAGAATTCAGACATTTTTTTTATGGCGAGTTACTGTGACATTTAGGATTTCCGATTAATTGCTATGAATTTCTCATTTTTATGTTAATTCCAATTTTATAAGATCTCTCTTATTTTGTGAAGGGAAATTGTTTTTAGAATGCGGAATTTCATTTTCTCATTTCATTTAGACTTTGAGTGGATTATAGATTGAATGGATAGATATTGAACGGAACCAATTCTTCAAATAATATGGTATTGGTGGTAGAATTTCTGTAATAGAGTGGCCAGTGAACCTGGAAGTGGTAAATATGGGCACATGCAACTATCACAATGGTGTTGGAACACTTCCATTAATTACAAATTTAAGATATTCATTGGTATTGGTCGGAGTCTATTTCATGTTTTGGAATTTGGAATTTTTCTTCTTCTTTTTCGTTCGCGATTGTTTAGAATAAGATAAAGATTTATTGGAATAATTGTAAACCATCAACATTTTACAATTTAAGTGAATAATAGTAATTTTTAATTTAACAAAAATTTGTTTGGCCAAATCCATATAGTGGATCCATGAGCTATGACAGGGTTTGGAAAACATATTGTCATTGTGCTAATAATATCTATTCTAAATAAAAATTCTAAAACATATAAAGACATTTATTAATTAAAAATATAATAATTAAAAAATACATATTCATGTCATTGAAGATATAAAAATTTAAAAACACGTATTCATGGTTATTGAAGTGGATTTCTCCTTTATGCCCTTATCCTGGATTATGACAGGCCTTGGAAAACCTATTGACATTGTCATTGAAGTGGATATCTCCGTTATGCCATGGCCTCATCATGGGTTATGACAGGCTTTGGAAAACATTGTGCTCATTATTGTTAAATTTTAGGTGTAATATATATATTTTATATGGGTTGGATATGGGCTGGATTAAGTGGGATTTAATATTTTTATTTTTTAAAAATAAATTTAAATATTAATTTTTTTTATTAATTTGTTTATTATTTGTGGGATTAATTTTAAGCTAAGAAAGTGTGAAAAGGGTTATTAGATTGGATAGTTGTATTTTTATGTTGTGTCAAATTCCTTTAAAAACAATTTACAAACTAATTTGAAAATGAAAATATGCCTAGCATGACATATACACCAATTTGAAAATGGAAATATGCATGGCATGACATATAAAGTTACTCAAACAACTAAGATAGTTTTTAATAATATGAATGTAGATTATTTAAAGTGAATAATAACATTTAAATACAAACATAGCATTGAAATAGTCAAATAAATTAATAAACACATAATTTCAAAAAATTTACACAACACAAATTGTTATAAACATTGGATATTCAATTTAACCATAGATTTTTTTGTTCCAATTCTCTTAATGAAAAGTCCCCTTTGAATTAGAGTTGTGAGTCCATAAGAATGGGAAAGCTCCTATAGGTCTTGAGAGTGCACTCACATAACTAATTACCTAATAAAAATATAGTGACATGAATCCTATGATTAACTCCAACCACCCAACTCTATTCCCCATCACTCTGCACAACCCAATGGATGTGATTTCCTTCTCTATATTGTAGCTATTTAGACAATGACCTTCCCCTTTAGGGATTTATTATAAAGTTGGCTAGGATTTTCTAGATTGGGGACTCCAAAAAATCAAGTTGTTATTGGAGTGTTCACAATAGCCTTTACCCATGCTATTGGGTGATTATTCAATGAGAGCTCCTCGTAGGCATATGAACATCTACTCCCAACATCATTACTAGCTTCAATAGAGTGTCTTCAAAATACAATAATGTCCTATTGTTTTAATGAGTAGTAAACCCTATTAAATCTCTTCACCTCTTCTTGGCTACATAACTGCTTATCCTTGTACCCCTCTAATGGAATTTCCTCTATTTTTTCCCATGTTTTTTTACTTATCCTCTTCCCAAATTGCATTCAACCCATGTTGTACTTTCACTTCTTATTGTTTACATAACTACATGTGCTTCTACTTGAATTTTCTCTTATTTTCTCATGCTTTCTTGTCTTTTACTCTTTCCAAAAGTAATTGCACTAAACCCATGTTGTCATAACTAAGTGAGATGATTCTCTCTACCACCTCTTACAAAAATATACTTAACTTTACATTGATGCACTAAACCCCATATTTTAATAATTAATTGAGATAACTCTAATATCAACTCTAGTTAATAAATGCATACATTCATCCAATTAATCATTGAATGTATTCGATAATTAACTTGATAAAAATATGAATAAACCAAATTATATATTTACGCCGATAGGCGTAACCCCCTGTCGGAAGGAGCATGTTTTGTGATTAGGCTAATTAATTTTTTTGATCTGATGGTCTAGATTGAGAGATGCCGGTATATTCTGGTCGTCGCCTCTCAATCAATGGATCAAATCTACCCCACTAACTTCCTTGCATATCTAAATCACATGTTTAAACCGTACTTAAATTAATTTTTTACAAATCTTGATTAAAAATTTACTGTGCCATTTATTAATTGCCACCTATCAAGATTAACATTTAGAATGAAACTGAAAGATTAAGGCTTGTACAAGTGTGTGAAACTGTTATGCCAGGTGTTTGAAAGCCCCGCTGACAATGACACGTCGTGAGAAGAAAGGTTGTGGGCGCCCTGGTGGTTTCAAATCGGGGGTAACGGTGGAGGAGTGGAAACTGAAAGATTAAGGCTTGTACAAGTGTCTGAAACTTTTATGCCAGGTGTCTGAAAGCCCCGCGCACAATGACACGTCGTGAGAAGAAAGGTTGTGGGTGCCCTGGTGGTTTCAAATCGGGGGTAACAGTGGAGGAGTGGAATGCGTCTTCTCGGCTTTTAGATTACACCAAGATACCTGGTAAAGAGTGGAACGCGTCATCTCGGCTAATCTACAGGGTAACCACCTATCCCTTATTCCACCATGGAGCCGTTATTCTCTCCTCCTCGTGTGTCACACTTTTCTCTCCAACACCAAGGGTTTCACCTTAGAATCGTTTGGCAGTTCCTCTGTCTTCATGTCCAGGTATGAAATCGAAGCCGAATTCACTTGCTATGGAGTTTTCATGCATTGTTTCTCCTATACAAGAGCTGATAAAGTAATATCTTGTTTTTTATTCCTTTCCCACACGACTAGAACAGTTTTCTTGCACCACTATGTCTTTGGATTGCAACTAGACAACTTGAGGATTTGCAGCTAGCGTCGGCAGGCATAAACTTTGGCTGTCTTCCTATGGTCCAACAATGTTCACTTCATGTGCCAAGATCAGAGCTGCAAGGTTTGATTCCTTCAGGTCGTCTGTTGAAATGGAGGAAGAACTTCTGTAGGTAAGGGTTTCTATTTAATCTGCAAACTTGTTCATTAAAAGAATCCCGTTTCTCATAGAGTTGGTGTGCATTACCGCCAGAACGAAAAGTTAGTTGTGGATCAGGGCCATTGCCGCGAGAACGAAAGTTTAGTTGTGGATCAGGGCCATTGCCGCCTCCCTTACACCTTAATTTCTGAACAAATCCATCGTTACAGAGTTTGAGTAAGAGAGCATATCTGCTCTTTTCAGGGTAAATATTTTAAGAAATTTATGTACTGAAAAATCTACGCGGTCCCTTTTGTGAAGTTTACCAGCTCGAAGGTCTTGAGGGAGTTCATTGCCGCCCCTGTTTTTTCTTCGACTCTTTGAGGTAAATTTCATCGCCTCTTTAAATTGATTTTGTCGATATTGTTTTCTGTCGAATTCAGTCAGGCTGAAGCTATTGTGCCAGAAATGGAAAATATTGAAATTAGGCGAGTAAATTTTCATAACTTGATTTTCAGTTAACCATACCGTGAAATATTGCATTTTTAGAATGAATAATCCGCGAATAAAAATCATATGTTTTTAATGGTTAATTAATTGACTATAGATCATTTCTTTGACTGCGTAGCCTCGGTTCTTCCAAAGTGCCGGAGTACACGCAGTGCATAATGTATAATCATTGAAACATATAATCTTAATCATTAACCCCACTGAAATTATACTTTCAATTAAATTAATCTCAAAAATATACAATTATAACACAGGTTGGAGACCAAACCTTCAATTATAATTATTCTTCTGAACTGTTATCACGTCGAATCTGTATAAGAGATGGTTGCGCACTGTAATTACGACGGCCATATGCAAACAACAAGAAAGAACCAACATTGGATTGAGAAATTGTTGTACGCTTATGTGCATACATATGCACACACGTTAGAGAAAAGACAAATTGTACAACTGTAGATTCGGCGCCGTTATCTCATTCCAAATATAATCATATATTATTAACGTATATTTGCGATAGTGATATTTATCTCGTTGCGATAGTGATATGTACATGAAAAGCAATTGTTATTGATGTATATAATATCTTGACTTTGTCTGTTTGTATATTTTTATTCTCTTCAGTAAGATTTATGTATTATAAGTTGCCTGCTATAAAATATTTTCCAATTAATTTTGCTAAAATTAAACAACATTTAAGTTAGATTCCGCAAGTAAAAGTAAACGTAAATAGGAATTTTATAATTTTTTTGAAGTACTTGAGCTCCTAATGTGGAGATTCTAGATTATACTGCAATATATTCTATTCATATTTTGTGATTTGTATTTATATTTGTCTACGGATTTAGACTAACCAATTTATTTCCAATGGTTTAGAAATATGTGTTTACATTTTACAATTACTTTTTTCATTTATATTCTATAACTATCTTAGAGTTTATATATATATATATATCACAATGCGAGGTTGAGACAATCTGGGGAAATTTTCGAGTTCACATTTTTAATATCTTATGTTTATAAACCAAGGGTTTATATTATGTTTATAATTATTAAATAAAATTTGTATTTATATTTGATATTAAAATAATTATAATGAAAATATTTATATTTTTATTATATTTTAATTATGAATATGAATTTTAAATTTAAATAAAAAAACATTATATTAATATTTTTTGATAATATAAAAAGATCAAATTCAAAAATTTAAAAATTTAACAACTAAAGTTTTATTTTCATTTAACATCACAATTCCCTACATCAATTCAACTTAGAACTTTGTAGTTTAGGATTACACTATAGTATAATAAAATTTAATTTTTCATTTTTAAATAAATTCAAGTTTGATGTGTTATTATAATGATAATGTCACTCTCAATTGAAATTCATGTTGCAAACATCTCATGCTTAGTATATTTTGCAATTAACAAATTGACACTCAGAAACATAAAGAGAAGGGACTCATCATCAATTCAACCATGAAATATGTTTTTTTTCAAGGTTAACCATTGATTAATAATTTTTCTAATATATACTCAAATTAATCACTTATTTTTGAATATGATTACCATTAAAATCTATATCTAGCTAACAAGTACTCTTTTTATTATTATTTTTAAGAAAAACTTCAATGTGGATAAAATAATGACAAATATATAACTCTAACATTTTATCCTCTTATGAGACAAGTAAGGCATGAAACTAAAAGTTTTTATAGCTAAACATGGCTCAATATTTCATCCTCTTAAAAATCTTCTTATTAATATTAATATTATTATTGTTAAAAAAAAATATTAACATTAATATTGATAAATAAAAATAATAATATTTATTTTGTAATAACTAACAATATATTTATTAATAAAAATAGATTTAAAGTTTTATTCACTGTAACAATATCATTAAAAGTATTAATGATATTATCATTAATGATGTTAATATAAATACTATTAAGATTACTTTTAAATTATTTATATTTTTATTATGTTTATAATTATTAATATAAAATTTGTATTTATATTTGATATTTAAAATAATTATAATGAAAATATTTATATTTCTATTATATTTTTAATTATGAATATAAAATTTGAATTTGAATTAAAAACATTATATTAATATTTTTTGATAATATAAAAAAATTAAATTCAAAAATTTAAAAATTTAACAACTAAAGTTTTATTTTCATCTAACATCACAATTCCCTGCATCAACTCAACTTAGAACTTTGTAGTTTAGGATTACACTATAGTATAATAAAATTTAATTTTTCATTTTTAAATAAATTCATGTTTGATATGTGTTATTATAATGATAATATCACTCTCAATTGTATACAGGAGAAAAAATGCATGTTGCAAACATCTAATGTGGATAAAATAATGACAAATATATAACTCTAACATTTTATCCTCTTATGAGACAAGTAAGGCATGAAACTAAATGTTTTTATAGCTAAGCATGGCTCAATATTTCATCCTCTTAAAAATCCTCTTATTAATATTAATATTAATATTAATATTGTTAAAAAAAATATTAACATTAATATTGATAAATAAGAATAATAATATTTATTTTGTAATAATTAAAAATATAATTATTAATAAAAATAGATTTAAACTTTTATTCACTCTAACAATATGATTAAAAGTATTAATGATATTATCATTAATGATGTTAATATAAATACTATTAAGATTACTTTTAATACATACACAATGTTAATAATCCATGGTGAGCCTTAATTATAATTAATAATTATAATAATTAATTATAGTTATAATTGTTGAAATGGTTAAACTAATTCTAATTAAAATAATATCTAAAATAATATATAAACAAATATAATAATATCTAAATAAGTATAATAATGTTTTAAGTAATATTAAACCCTTGCGTTTATTAGTTCTTTTGGTTTGTAATATGAATAATCGATCAATGGCATCCATTATCAAATGTCACATTCTGACAAACATTGTCTCAATATGAAAATCACCCATGGCCAACCATGGTCATAGCCGATCCAACATCGCATTGTGACAACAATTGTCTGAATGTTTAATCAATTCCCTTGGGTTCACCAATTACTTTGGTTTATAATTTGTTGGGTAATGGTTTTCCCTTGGGTTGACCAATTCCTTTTGGTTTATAATATTAAACCCTTGGGCTTCTTAGTTCATTTGGTTTATAATATGAATAATCGATCAATTTCATCCATGATCAAATGTCGCATTCTCACAAATATTGTCTCAATGTGAAAATCACCCATGGGCAACCATGGCCATAGTTGGTCCAACGTCGCATTGTCACAACAATTGCCTCAATGTTTAAAGCAATTCCCTTGGGTTCACATATTCCTTTGGTTTATAACATTAAACCCTTGGGTTTATTAGTTCTTTTCATTTATAATATGAATAATCGATCAATGTCATCCATGATCAAATGTCACATTCTGACAAACATTGTCTCAATATGAAAAATCACCCATGGCCAACCATGGTCATAGTTGGTCCAACGTCGCATTGTGACAACAATTGTCTGAATGGGGTTCACCAATTCCTTTGGTTTATAATATTAAACCCTTGGGTTTATTAGTTCATTTGGTTTATAATATGAATAATCGATCAATGTCATCCATGATCAAATGTCGCATTCTGACAAATATTGTCTCAATATGAAAATCACCCATGGTCAACCATGGTCATAGTTGGTCCAACGTCGCATTGTGACAAAAATTGTCTCAATGTTTATAGAAATTCCCTTGGGTTCACCAATTGCTTTGGTTTATAATATTAAACCCTTGGGTTTATTAGTTCTATTGGTTTATAAAATGAATAATCGATCAATGTCATCCATGATCAAATGTCACATTCTGACAAATATTGTCTCAATATGAAAATGACCCATGGCCAACCATGGTCATAGTTGGTCCAACATCGCATTGTGACAACAATTGTCTAAATGTTTAAATCAATTCCCTTGGGTTCACCAATTCCTTTGGTTTATAATATGAATAATCAATCAATGTCATCCATGATCAAATGTCGCATTCTGACAAATATTATCTCAATATGAAAATCACCCATGGTCAACCATGGTCATAGTTGGTCCAACGTCGCATTGTGACAACAATTGTCTCAATGTTTAAAGAAATTCCCTTGGGTTCACCAATTCCTTTGGTTTATAATATTAAACCCTTTCATTTATTACTTCTTTTTGTTTATAATATGAATAATCAATCAATGTCATCCATGATCAAATGTCACATTCTGACAAACATTCGCTCAATATGAAAATCACCCATGGCCAACCATGGTCATACTTGGCCCAACGTCGCATTATGACAACAATTGTCTCAATGTTTAAATCAATTCGCTTGGGTTCACCAATTCCTTTGGTTTATAATTTGTTAGGTAATGGTTTTCCCTTGGGTTCATCAATTCCTTTGGTTTATAATATTAAAACCTTGGGTTTATTACTTCTTTTGGTTTGTAATAATGAACAATCGATCAATGTCATCCATGATCAAATGTCGCATTTCTGACAAATCTTGTCTCATTATGAAAATCATCCATGGCCGACCATGGTCATAGTTGGTCCAACGTCGCATTCGACAACAATTGTCTCAATGTTTAAATCAATTCCCTTGAGTTCACCAATTCCTTACCATGGTCATAGTTGATCCAATGTCGCCATTGTGACAACAATTGTCTCAATGTTCAAATCAATTCCCTTGGGTTCACCAATTCCTTTGGTTTATAATATTAAACCCCCTGGGTTTATTAGTTTTCTTGGTTTATAATATGAATAATCGATCAATGTCATCCATGATCAAATGTCACATTCGACAAACATTGTATCAATATGAAAATCACCCATGGCCAACCATGGTCATACTTGGTCCAAGCGTCGCATTGTGACAACAATTGTCTCAACGTTTAAATCAATTCCCTTGGGTTCACCAATTCCTTTGGTTTATAATATTAAACCCTTGGGTTTTATTAGTTCTTTTTGGTTTATAATATGAATAATCGATCAGTGTCATCCATGATAAAATGTCAGCGATTCGACAAATATTGTCTCAATATGAAAATCACCCATGGCCAACCATGGTCATAGTTGATCAAGCGTCGCATTGTGACAACAATTGTCTCAATGTTTAAATCAATGCCCTTGGGTTCACCAATTCCTTTGGTTTATAATTTTAAACACTTGGGTTGATTTAGTTATTTTGGTTTATTAAGTCGATAGGCGTATCCCCCTTTTTCTTTATATAATATGAATAATCGATCAATGTCATCCATGATCAAATATCACATTCTCGATAAACATTCACTATCAATGAAAATCACCCATGGCCAACCATGGTCATACTTGGTTTAACGCCGATCAAGACAACAATTGTCTCAATGTTTAAATCAATTCCCTCGTCTTACCAATTCCTTTGGTTTATAATTTTTTGCAATGATTTTCCTTGGTTCACCACTCGCTTGGTTTATAATATTAAACCCTTAAGCCTTATAGTTTTTGGTTTATAATATAAATAATCGATCAATCTCATCCAAGATCAAATGTTAATTTCACAAATATCAGATTAATATTTCAAACGCCTATGGCCAACCATGGTCATATTTTGCTTCCAACGTCGATTGCTACCAATAATTGTCTCAATGTTTAAATCAATTCCCTTGGGTTCGCCAATTCCTTTGGTTTATAATTTTTTGGGTAAGGATTTTCCCTTGGGTTCACCAATTCCTTTGGTTTATAATATTAAACCCTTGGGTTTAATAGTTCTTTTGATTTATAATATGAATATTCGATCAATGTCATCCATGATCAAATGTCACATTCTAACAAATATTGTCTCAATAGGAAAATCACCCATGGCCAACCCTGCTCATAATTGGTCTAACGTCGCATTGTGACAACAATTTTATTAATGTTTAAATCAATTCCCTTGGGTTGACCAATTCCTTTTGGTTTATAATTTGTTGGGTAATGGTTGTCCCTTGGGTTCACCAATTCCTTTCGTTTATAATATTAAACCCTTGGGTTTATTACTTCTTTTGGTTTATAATATGAATAATCGATCAATGTCATCCATGATCAAATGTCACATTCTAACAAACATTATCTCAATATGAAAATCACCCATTGCCAACCATAGTCATAGTTGGTCCAACGTTGCATTGTGACAACAATTGTCTCCATGTTTAAATCTAATCCCTTGGGTTCACCAATTCCTTTGGTTTATAATTTTTTGGGTAATGATTTTCCCTTGGGTTCACCACTTGCTTTGGTTTATAATATTAAACCCTTGGGTTTATTAGTTTTTTTGGTTTATAATATGAATAATATATCAATGTCATCCATGATCAAATGTCACATTCTGACAAACATTGTATCAATATCAAAATCATCCATGGCCAACCATGGTCATACTTGGCCCAACATCGCATTGCGCCAAAAATTGTCTCATTGTTTAAATCAATTCCCTTGGGTTCACCAATTCCTTTGGTTTATAATTTTTTGGGTAAGGATTTTCCCTTGGGTTCACCACTTGCTTTGGTTTATAATATTAAACCCTCAGGTTTATTAGTTTTTTTGGTTTATAATATGAATAATCGATCAATGTCATCCATGATCAAATGACACATTATGAGAAACATTGTCTCAATATGAAAATCATCCATCGCCAACCATGGTCATAGTTGGTCCAACGTTGCATTGTGGCAACCATTGTCTCAATGTTTAAATCTTATTCCCTGTCTACTATGAGCGGGTTCACATAATTTTTTGGGTAATGATTTTCCCTTGGGTTCACCACTTGCTTTGGTTTATAATATTAAACCCTTGGGTTTATTAGTTTTTTTGGTTTATAATATGAATAATCGATTAATGTCATCCATGATCAAATGGCACATTATGAGAAACATTGTCTCAATATGAAAATCATCCATCGCCAACCATGGTCATAGTTGGTCCAACGTTGCATTGTGACAACCATTGTCTCAATGTTTAAATCTATTTCCTTGGGTTCACCAATTCCTTTTGGTTTATAATTTGTTGGGTAATGGTTGTCCCTTGGGTTCACCAATTCCTTTGGTTTATAATATTAAACCCTTGGGTTTTCCCTTGGGTTCACCAATTCCTTTGGTTTATAATATTAAACCCTTGGGTTTATTAGTTTTTTTGGTTTATAATATGAATAATCGATCAATGTCATCCATGATCAAATGTCACATTCTGACAAACATTGTATCAATATGAAAATCACCCATGGCCAACCATGGTCATACTTGGCCCAACGTCACATTGCGACAACAATTGTCTCAATGTTTAAATCAATTCCATTGGGTTCACCAATTCCTTTGGTTTATAATTTTTTGGGTAATGATTTTCCCTTGGGTTCACCACTTGCTTTGGTTTATAATATTAAACCCTTGGGTTTATTATTTTTTGGTTTACAATGTTAATAATCGAATAATGTCATCCATGATCAAATGTTTATATCTCATAAAGACATTCCATTATGAAATCACCTACACAACCATGTTCATACTTGGTTCAACGTCAAGATTTCGATCAACAATAATCCATGATGAATGTTTGAAGTATTCTGACAAACATTGTATCAATATCAAAATCACCCATGGCCAACCATGGTCATACTTGGCCCAACGTCGCATTGCGCCAACAATTGTCTAAATGTTTATATCTATTCCCTTGTGTTCACCAATTCCTTTTGGTTTATAATTTGTTGGGTAATGGTTGTCCCTTGGGTTCACCAATTCCTTTGGTTTATAATATTAAACCCTTGGGTTTGTTAGTTCTTTTGGTTTATAATATGAATAATCGATCAATGTCATCCATGATCAAATGTCACATTCTGACAAACATTGTATCAATATGAAAATCACGCATGGCCAACCATGGCCATACTTGGCCCAACGTCGCATTGCGACAACAATTGTCTCGATGTTTAAATCAATTCCTTTGGGTTCACCAATTCCTTTGGTTTATAATTTATTGGGTAATTATTTTCCCTTGGGTTCACCACTTGGTTTGGTTTATAATATTAAACACTTGGGTTTATTAGTTTTTTTGGTTTATAATATGAATAATCGATCAATGTCATCCATGATCAAATGTCACATTCTGACAAACATTGTCTCAATATGAAAATCAACCATGGCCAACCATGGTCATACTTGGCCCAACGTCGCATTGCGACAACAATTGTCTCAATGTTTAAATCAATTCCCTTGGGTTCACCAATTCCTTTGGTTTATAATTTTTTGGGTAATGATTTTCCCTTGTGTTCACCACTTGCTTTGGTTTATAATATTAAACCCTTGGGTTTATTAGTTTTTTTGGTTTATAATATAAATAATCGATCAATCTCATCCATGATCAAATGTCACATTCTGACAAACATTGTATCAATATCAAAATCACCCATGGCCAACGATGGTCATACTTGGCCCAACGTCGCATTGCGCCAATAATTGTCTCAATGTTTAAATCAATTCCCTTGGGTTCGCCAATTCCTTTGGTTTATAATTTTTTGGGTAAGGATTTTCCCTTGGGTTCACCAATTCCTTTGGTTTATAATATTAAACCCTTGGGTTTATTAGTTCTTTTGGTTTATAATATGAATAGTCGATCAATGTCATCCATGATCAAATGTCACATTCTAACAAATATTGTCTCAATATGAAAATCACCCATGGCCAACCCTGCTCATAATTGGTCTAACGTCGCATTGTGACAACAATTTTATTAATGTTCAAATCAATTCCCTTGGGTTCACCAATTCCTTTTGGTTTATAATTTGTTGGGTAATGGTTGTCCCTTGGGTTCACCAATTCCTTTCGTTTATAATATTAAACCCTTGGGTTTATTACTTCTTTTGGTTTATAATATGAATAATCGATCAATGTCATCCATGATCAAATGTCACATTCTAACAAAAATTATCTCAATATGAAAATCACCCATTGCCAACCATAGTCATAGTTGGTCCAACGTTGCATTGTGACAACACCGTCTCCATATTTTAAATCTAACTGGGTTCACCAATTTCTTTGGTTTATAATTTTTCGGTAATGATTTTTCTTCGTTCACCATCATTTTGGTTATAATATTAAACCCTTAAGTCAGATAGTTTTTTGTTTATAATACAGAATAATAGATCAATGTCATCCATACAAAAATGTCACATTCTCGATAAAACTGCCTAAGAGAATATCAAAATCACCATGGCCAACCATATCATATTTATCTAACGTCGCATTTTCGCTACCCACAATTGTTCCCATTTGCTTTAATCAATTTCGTCTACCGTCTTTATTTATAATTTTTTGGTAAGGATTTTCCTTGGGTTCACCACTTGCTTTGGTTTACAATATTAAACCTTTTCGTCATATTAGTTTTTCTGCTTAGCGGTTATGAATAATCGATCAATGTCATCCATGATCAAATGACACATTATGAGAAACATTGTCTCAATATGAAAATCATCCATCGCCAACCATGGTCATAGTTGGTCCAACGTTGCATTGTGGCAACCATTGTCTCAATGTTTAAATCTATTCCCTTGGGTTCACCAATTCCTTTTGGTTTATAATTTTTTGGGTAATGATTTTCCCTTGGGTTCACCACTTGCTTTGGTTTATAATATTAAACCCTTGGGTTTATTAGTTTTTTTAGTTTATAATATGAATAATCGATCAATGTCATCCATGATCAAATGACACATTATGAGAAACATTGTCTCAATATGAAAATCACCCATGGCCAACCATGGTCATAGTTGGTCCAACGTCGCATTGGGACAACCATTGTCTGAATGTTTAAATCAATTCCCTTGGGTTCACCAATTCCTTTTGGTTTATAATTTGTTGGGTAATGGTTGTCCCTTGGGTTCACCAATTCCTTTGGTTTATAATATTAAACCCTTGGGTTTTTCCCTCGGGTTCACCACTTGCTTTGCTTATAATATTAAAACTTTCGAATGATAGCTTACCCACTTTATAATATGAATAATCAATCAATGTCATCCATCTTCAAATGTCAAGCATTCTAACAAACATTATCTCAATATGAAATCACCCATGGCCAACCATGGTTATACTTGCCCCAACGTCGCATCGCTAATAACAATTGTCTCAATTTTAAATCAATTCCTTCGGCTCACCACCTTTGGTTTGTTAATTTTCATGATTTTCTCTCTAAGCCTTACTGTCTTTGCTTATAATATTAACCTTGGGTTTATTAGTTTTTTGTTTACAATATGAATAACGATCAATACATTCATGGATCGTAATAAAGTCATTCACGTTATTATCTCAATATGAAAATCACCCATGGCCAACCATGTTCATACTTGGCCCAACGTCGCATTTCGATCAATGTCATCCATGATGAAATGTCACATTCTGACAAACATTGTATCAATATCAAAATCACCCATGGCCAACCATGGTCATACTTGGCCCAACGTCGCATTGCGCCAACAATTGTCTAAATGTTTAAATCTATTCCCTTGTGCTCACCAATTCATTTTGGTTTATAATTTGTTGGGTAATGGCTGTCCCTTGGGTTCACCAATTCCTTTGGTTTATAATATTAAACCCTTGGGTTTGTTAGTTTTTTTGGTTTATAATATGAATAATCGATCAATGTCATCCATGATCAAATGTCACATTCTGACAAACATTGTATCAATACGAAAATCACGCATGGCCAACCATGGTCATACTTGGCCCAACGTCGCATTGCGACAACAATTGTCTCGATGTTTAAATCAATTCCTTTGGGTTCACCAATTCCTTTGGTTTATAATTTATTGGGTAATGATTTTCCCTTGGGTTCACCACTTGGTTTGGTTTATAATATTAAACACTTGGGTTTATTAGTTTTTTTGGTTTATAATATGAATAATTGATCAATGTCATCCATGATCAAATGTCACATTCTGACAAACATTGTATCAATATGAAAATCATGAATGGTCAACCATGGTCATACTTGGCCCAACGTCGCATTGCGACAACAATTGTCTCAATGTTTAAATCAATTCCTTTGGGTTCACCAATTCCTTTGGTTTATAATTTATTGGGTAATGATTTTCCCTTGGGTTCACCACTTGCTTTGGTTTATAATATTAAACCCTTGGGTTTATTATTTTTTTTGGTTTATAATATGAATAATCGATCAATGTCATCCATGATCAAATGACACGTTATGAGAAACATTGTCTCATTATGAAAATCACCCATGGCCAACCATGGTCATACTTGCCCCAATGTCGCATTGCGACAACAATTGTCTCAATGTTTAAATCAATTCCCTTGGGTTCACCAATTCCTTTGGTTTATAATTTTTTGGGTAAGGATTTTCCCGTGGGTTCACCACTTGCTTTGGTTTATAATATTAAACCCTTGAGTTTATTAGTTTTTTTAGTTTATTAATAATATAACCATCTATGATATTAATATATAAATAAATATTAAAATATTAAATATTATTTATATTATTTTTATATTAATAAATATTATTAATATATATTATATATATTTCAAGTTAATTTATAGTATGTATTTAATTAATATTATAAATATATTAATACATTTTTTTAATATATATTATTAATACTTATTATAATATTAAAAATATATATATAATATTTTTGTATATATTAATAATATTATAATATTTATTTAGTAATATTAATAATATTATAATATTACTAAAAATCATTATAAATAAATATTCAAATATTTATTAATAATGATTATTAGTAATATTATAATATTTTAATAAATTATTAGTAATTTAAATAATATTATAATATTACTAATAATATTTATTAATAAATATTAGATTATAATATTACTAATAATCATTATAAATAAATATTCTAATATTTATATTATTCTAATAATAATAATATAACCAACTATGATAGAATATATATTATTAATATATTATTAGTTCTTTTGCTTTATTAATAATATAACCATCTATGATATATTAATTTATTATATATTATTAATATTTTTTTTATATTAATATATATTATATATATTTCAAGTTAGTTTATAGTATTTATATAGTTAATATTTTTAATATATTAATAAATATTTTTAGTATGTATTATTAATATTTTTATAATATTATTAATATATATAAAATATTTTTGTGATTTTAATCATAATTAATATATTTAATATATTAATATTTTTATTAATATATAATATATATTTTTCAAGTTAATATAATAAATTTATTATATATAATATTTATTTATTGATATATAAATTAATGTGATGGGTAGTGGATATAGGCCTATCCGCGTATATCAACCACATTGGTAAATGTGGTTGTAAATCTATTTTATATACGCCTATCGGCGTATATCAACCACATTAGTTTTTACTAATGTGGTTGTGCTAGTGTAGAACTTCCCAATCTCTCTCCACTTCAGGATGCACTCCTCTGCGCAATCATAATCTAGCATATCTTTCTTGAGCTTCAAACAAATCTGATATAAGAATCTTCTGGAAAAAGGGCAGTCACAGAAAATATGCCTATTATCTTCGTTATCCCTCCTGCACAGAAGACAAATCCCAGGACCATTTAATCTTCTTTTGGTTTATAATATGAATAATCGATCAATATCATCCATGATCAAATGTCCCATTGTGACAAGCATTGTCTCAATATGAAAATCCTCCATGGCCAACCATGGTCATAGTTGGTCCAACGTCGCATTGTGCCAACAATTGTCTCAATGTTTAACTCAATTCCCTTGGGTTTACCAATTCCTTTGGTTTATAATTTTTTGGGTAATGGTTTTCCCTTGGGTTTACCAATTCCTTTGGTTTATAATATTAAACCCTTGGGTTTATTAGTTCTTTTGGTTTATAATATGAATAGTCGATCAATGTCATCCGTGATCAAATGTCACATTCTAACAAATATTGTCTCAATATGAAAATCACCCATGGCCAACCGTGCTCATAATTGGTCTAACGTCCCATTGTGACAACAATTTTATTAATGTTTAAATCAATTCCCTTGGGTTCACCAATTCCTTTTGGTTTATAATTTGTTGGGTAATGGTTGTCCCTTGGGTTCACCAATTCCTTTCGTTTATAATATTAAACCCTTGGGTTTATTACTTCTTTTGGTTTATAATATGAATAATCGATC